>VXBI01009538.1:383618-489196 GCA_013397375.1 Toxostoma redivivum
GGCTGAGCCGGCCCCGCTCCGCTCCCGATCCCGCACCGGCGGCACGGGCTGGGCCCTGCGATGGGCCGCGTCCCGCTGCCAGCTGGGCGCAACCACGGATTATTGTCCTTCCCCTTTTTCTCCTTTTCCCATTTTCCCTTTCCATTCTGTTTTCTCTTTGAGTTCTTTTTTTCTTTCTTTCCCCTTTTTCTCTGTTCCCCTTTTCTCTTCTTCCTTTTCCCGTCTTTATTTTCTTTCTTTTCCTGTTTTCCCTTTCCCCCCTTTTTTATTTTTACTCAGCCCTGCTGAATAGGTCAGCTTAGTAGGAAAGAGAAGGGCTATACCTATATTGGGGATGGGATGCCAAAGTGGGGAGCTCCACACTTGCCCAATCTGCTGTTTTCCTCTCTGTCAGTGTGAACATCCATGGGGAACTCTTAGCTCAGCTTACAGTTAAGCAAAATCCCTGAAACTTGGCAGAGAGGATCGGAAACAAACACACCCCAAGGCAAGGAGTGCTGCAAGCTGGTGCTCCCTCAGGACAGCCCCACAACTGCTTCCCACCAGAGGAGGGATGGGTATAGCCAGAGATGTGCACTTTGACTAGAACAGATAAATTGAGTGGAAAGGAAAGCTAGCTGTGGAAAATAATGTACTGAAACCATCTTCCAGAATTCATGGGATACAGAGACATGAAGTTATGGAAAGGATTTGGGTCCATCAAGCTGATTATTTCTTTTTTATAGAGAGTTTTTAAAACGTTGCCTCCTTTCACTGCTAGCCAGCCCTTTTATGTAACTGTTTCCTCATGATTTCCATCAAGTGGCACATCATGCTGTCCCAGAAGAATGGGAAGCTGTTCATCAAGCTGTGTCTAATAAATTGGGGAGCTTTTAACAAGTTTTCTTCCTCCCCTATGTGATTATTTAATGCTGTTCTTTGCAACCTCAAAATATACAAAGTGCATTAAGGCCTCTTTTCAAGCAATACTGAAAGTGCTCCTGGGAAGTCTGCCCCAAGTATCACAAACATCTCAGCTGCTTCTACTTAGATTCAGGGAGTGTATTATCACCATCAGTGGCAGTAATTGCAGACATGAGGGGAGGGTACATTTTTTTCAGAATATTAAAGCTTTGAGGGGCCTTATTGAATCCATTAGCAGATCACATTGATCTGGCATTAAAGTTTTCAGCCTGAAGCACTGAACATAGTAACTTAGATTTTAAAGAGTTGGTACTCTGTCAGAAGACCTGTGGTCCTTCCTTTCAAACACCAATTCTCAATATGCTTCTGGACCTACTGCCAAGATCCCAGTCATCATGACTTAGTCCTTCTTGCTGCAGTGGAATTGCTGAATTCGTGGACTAGGTTTGTACAGCTCCTTCATTGGAACATCCTAATAAACTCTGTATAAAAAGCAGTATAATTGCTGCTGAGTCATAGTGGCAGAAGCCTCTTGTTATCCATCAAAAGCATATGTATTTTTTCTTCAAAGACATAGGACTACTGACTGGGGTAGATGAGGTCTGGCAGAAAAGCTTTAGAAACAAAATAGATCCTCCAGGAAAAGAAGTTTAACAAAACCAGGCACTGTCTAATAAAAGCAAATGTCAAGAAGGGGTGGAATGAAATGTGTAGAGAGTGCCTGTTCCCCAGGACATCCCAAGTGCTCCAGGGTGACTGGAACCAGCTTGTCCAAGTAGATTTAGCTGCACTACAACAAACCACAAAGTCTGTATCTTGCAGAGACATTTCTGTATGTAAACAAAGGACAAGTTTCCTCCCAAGGGCAAGAGCTGTCTCCCGTGGAGATAACTTGCTTTGTAGAAAGATACAGATGGCCACATGTGCATTCACCACCCTACCTGTCAGCTCTGGGGACTCCATAAGCCAGGCCACGCCGGGGCAGCAGCCAGAAAGCCAGTGCAGAAACCTGGAGACAAATTGAACATAAAAATTATCGACCCTGTTAAACAACACCACAAAAGAAAACAAGAGGGTAGAAATCAAATCATAATAAAAGAATTCCTCTCTTCTTAGAGTTGGTTAAAAGTATTAAATGTATGTAGCCATGAAAACATTATATTTTACTATATCGTTGAGAGATATCAGACAACATTTTGACTTGTAGCAGATTTACAATGTGATGTACAGGAACCACAAGGTGTCAGAGGAGCTACTTTAGAAGTTCAGATCTGTCACTAAGCAGACATTTCAAAAACAGTCTTTGCCTCCAGAAAGTCACAGGCTGTGGTGCCAGGGAAGAGGGAAGAGGTGTAGGGTTGTAATAATACATAATAATTATAACAGTAATTGTAAAGATAACTAGATTTACATAGTCTAACAGCTGATCTACTGTGTAGAGAGCTTAGTAGACAAATTCGCTTTGTTTTGCTTTATTGCAAATACAACAGTCAAAATTATCTGTTTTAATAACAGTTGGGAAATTTCTTCATTAAAGACATTATGGACTCCGAGTCACTGTGCTACAAGATATTTCACCTAAACCGTGCCTGAAAGATTAAGTTGCGGCACAGCATGTAGAAATACATGTCTGTCACAGTGACAGATTTGGTTAACCAGTCACTGACTATGAGACCTTAAATGTCAGGGTAATGCATGTGGTACAGATCCCTCAACAGATTAGGTTAGACACTTCAATTTCTATACACTGGGTTCATTTGCTGGAGCTTGTAAAAATTATTTGTGCCAACTTCCTTAAAGCATTTGAGAAGAGGATGGCTAACCCCTTGAAAGCTGCTGGGGTTTTGGTTAGAATGAGGTAACTGGATATTAAATGTTACTATAGGAATAATTAAGTGGGATTTTAATTTTTTTTTTACCAGTTCTTATGCTCAGATGCCATCAAAGAAATGTCATAACATACCGTGCCTAATTTTGAGCAATCCAAATGACACCCAAAGATGTAGCTTAATGAATCTCAGAAATGTAAACTTTGGTGCATTTCAAAACATCAATGTGGTCAAGAATAAACTGGTGTTATCTAAGGAAGGGAAAAGGGATTTTACTTGATCAAAAGTGGAGAAAGAGGAGTAGAGGGGAATGCTTTAGCCAAACTGCTGCTTTCACAATTACTGATCCACAGAGGTAAAGTTGTTGGATTCGTGGACTAGGATCCAAGCTGTTGTTTTCCTTTCATGCTAACAAGATCATGTTAATCTTCAAAGACACCAGTGTTTCTGCGTTCTCTAAGAAATTGTTTTTCTTTTTTGCTAGTGTTATGATAATAATAATATCAGCAATGACAGCCAAAGTAAAAATAAGTTGCATCTCCAAAGCTGTAAAATATAATGGAAATCTTTATGAAATACGACAATAAAAGCAGATGCAGGAAAAACAAGAACACACAGGACTTTCATCAGTACTCAGAAGAGATTTTTAACTGCATACATTTCCTAAGGATGTTCATTTCTGGGAGGCACCAGTTCCTACTTTAGATCAGTCAGTGGAGCTAGAGTATTGCTGCAGAGCTGGAGAGAGAGAGAGGGAGAGAAAGGAAGAGAGGGAGAGAGAAAACCAATGCATTTTTAACTTGACCCAGTCTAATTATGCAGACTCTCTCTACAGAGAAAAAAGATAGTTCAAGGGAAGTTTCTAGTATGCACAACACATTCAGGAGCATTTGTGTGACTCATAGGTGAACATATCTCAGTGGCAGAGAAAAAGGTAATTTTTAGACTCTTCTGAATTTTCAAGGATTATTTTCTTTACATTACTCCATTCCAGACTAATCCTAATCTGCTTTGCATATTTATCGCCCGTCCTTTGAGATAGCTCAAAGAGAGATCAAAAAGAGTTTTTAATCCTTCTTGTTCAGAATAAGTTTACAGTATAAACTTACTAAATGCAGATGTGTCTATTTGTCATCTCCCAAAACATGATCCTCTTACTAGTTTTCTCATGCTTTGTAAAAATAGCAATATGCTACTTTTGGTTTTTGGAGTTTTTTTGGTTTGGTTTGGTTTTGTTAGGTTGGAGTTTTTTTGTAGTTCTTTTTATCAAAACAGCTCAAAGAAATATAGATTCTTAAAAGATGGTTCTAGAGGTAAATTATAATTAACCTCATTTTATATAGGCAGAAATCAAGGCAACTGGCATTTGTGTCAGTTTATCCGAATCACATGAGAACTCTGCGGCAGAAGAGGAATCTGTTCAAGGTTCCAGCCATGACTCCGAGTCATTCATTTGCTTTCATCATGAGATCATCCTTCCATTCACAGTAATTGATATTTCCTTAGACAAAACACAATGGAATTATCTCAGGGATTAATTTGGCCTAGGACACTAATTCTGAGAAAAGTCCTACTTGACAGATGGATGCCTGCAACATAATCAAGAGGTCTGTGGTGCACAGCCTGGATTCTGTGCAGGTGGAGGATAGGGAGTATGAGTTGTGTATCATATCCTGCCTCTCATCATTTCTTGGCAGCCGTATTGCCCAGTAGATGGAAAAGTTTCATCAGCAGCTGAAAATCTGTTCCTTGTCATCTTCCTTCCCAAAGAAAGAAGCGAATCATTGTGCTGTCCGTAAGTCCTCTACTTTTCAGGCTATTGACACTTCCCCCATGATGCAGATGTTGAAAGACAGTTTTTACTCTAGATCTGTCTACTTCTACTTATTTGTCCTTCAAATGTACAACCTGGGATATTGGCTGTGAAAATTGGACAAAAAATGATGCATCTCTATGGCAGCAAGATCCAATCTTCATCCCACAGCAGAGCAAAAGCAGCCAAAGACGCAAGTGTAATTTCCACCTCAATCCCTGCAGATTTTCTATGGAATAACCTAATTTACTTCTTTACTTCAGTACAATCCTGGCTTCCTGCTGTATAAGCATGAAGTAAAGCCAGGAAAACCATGATTACTCTTATTTCAGAGGGAATATGTCAACATTACCAAAACATATCTAACACCAGCACAAGCACAATTCTCAAGAGTTAAATAAACAAGGGAAAATTATTATAGGGAGTAAACCTTTGAGACCCTCTAAACAGAGTCAGTTTCATAATAATATTGAAACTAAATGACATTTTTTACTGCAATATAGACAAGCCCAGAGACGATAATTCAAGGAGCTCTAGGTTCTTAATTAACAATATAGCAACTAAACAGCAACTAAATGAGCAGGAATTAATGTTCCTTCTCATCTGCTTGCTCAATTTGAAGAAACACCTCTATATACATGAAATCCTGAATTTAAATCTTGGATGGCCTCTGTTTCCATACTTCAAAATATAATTAGCACATGCTAGCAATAAATTAAATTCTTAATGAAATAAACACATTACTGCATTTTTAGTGGTTTAAGGACATTTCTATATTGATTTAGAGATAAGGCAATTCTTTCTTTTATTTTCAAACATGGTAAAATGCAAAATATGAAACATGTGAGGGTTTTTTTATACACAAGATGTGTAGCAGAAGTTTAATCAGTTCAGTAGAGCATTTGCAGCTTTTAAGTGACTGCAGTGACTCAGGAATTGCAGGTGACCCAGATTTCTCCCCTGCTGTGTCACATGAACAGATGATACAGAATTGTATACTCTCTGTGAACAATGAGTTGATTGCTTGGCTACTGGCTATTGCATATACATGCAATATTCCAGTTACATTGATGTGTGCCATAGGATGCAATGAAATGAAAGTAATAATCTCCAGAGTGCGCACCAAAAATAGAATTCTTTGGAGACTCTATTCCAGTAGTTTTCCCTCTCATGTACGTTGGCAGTGAGGAGACAATTCCATGTGTTTTGCAAAGTAGCAGTTTTCTAATTGATTTAATCTCTTCTTATTTTTTATTCTAGTAATGTTTGCTTACTTTGGTTGCTTGGGAAATATGCCTTGGAAAATATACCTACCTCTAGCTTCCATGAATTTTGCCATCACCAAATTGGCCCATTTATATCAAGGTGTTTCCACACTGGTAACAGCAAACTTGGACTTTGATCCATCTCTAGCAACCTTGAGGAAAATTTATTATCATAAGATTGCTTTTGTTATAGTTTTTAAAGTTGGTAAAAAGAGTGTTATTCCTTTCTATTACCATTAGGAATTTTTGGAGAACAACAATGTCCTACTGAATACATCTCATGGAAAATATGACTTCCTGTGTTAAGGCCTTAATTTAGTTTCCTCAATCTGATAATGAGTAAAAGATGCACTCTCCATGATCAACAAATGGATTTTCCCATATGTTGGCTACCATGTGATTAAATCTTTATTTTGTAGGGCAGGTACATTGTAGAGATTTTGGTTCATGTTTGCAGCTGGTATAACTTGTCATATCTTCAGCAGAACTGTCTCAGCTTCAATCATCTATTGTCTATTCCTTAATACAGAGGGAGGCATGAAAAGAGATAAACAGGTCTAGAGAATGTTGACATTCTAAATTCCTTCCTACCATATTTTGCACAAGAAAGAGCATTAAATTTGGCTATGTAAATAGAACCCAGATTTTAAAATAGCCAGGTTCTCTTATGCATCAAGGAGAAAGAAAGATATAAACCAGAATTATTGGCTTTCTGTAATATTTTATATTCAATTTTCTCTTGTTACATTCATGCCATGTAATTGTGTGCACATGTGTACATGCGTGGTCCTTACTGGGCAGGGTTACAGCCAGATTCTTGTTCACGTGCCAGAGCTCTACCGAGGGTTCAGGGAGTTGCTGCCTTACTCTCCTTTATTCTGTGTACAACAATGAATGCTTCTTCCTATACCTGCCAAATGCATGGTTTGATCCCATTGATATCCATTTGGCATCAGGCTGTTATTCACTAAGCCTTCACCACAGCTATTAATCACACAAACATGCAAGGTAGGTCTGCTCTGTTGTCTTGTGTTATTAAAGTCCATCCCTGATATACATTTTCGCAGGTGATTCCTGGCTCTGCAGCCTATTCCCAGCACCTACAACATATAGAACCATCCAAATCACTGGGCATATTCCAACTCGAAGAAACTGTCTTTTCCGTTACCTCTTTCCCTGGACTCACCCTCAGCACTGCACTGTTGTACATTGCAGCATATTTTAGCAAGGGACTTGGAAGAAACCCACACATTTTAGAATGCCATTTTGAAAATTTAGCTGACTGCAAATTCTTCGTTCTTCATATGGTTTGTTCTCAGAGACTTGCCTAATTTGGGCCAGTTTAGACAGTTTCCATTAGCAACAGCAGATGGTAGTTGGCTGAAAGGTTCCTGCCACACAATCCTCTGTATGTGCAAATAATCCACAAACAACCCACAAAGTACTTTTTTCCCCTGGCCAAGGCTGAAATCAGATAAGAAAAAGGTTCTTTATTTGCAATTCCAACTGTCCAAAGTTGAATAAGAATTGAACTTTGAAAGGGTTCTGACAAAAGCTAGTCATGAATATTGCCAGATAAGTGTTGCCCCAGGGCTACCAAGCAGCACCAGCCAGGCAAAAGGACTACCAAACAAGTGCTGCTGGTAACCCAAGAGCTTTACCAGTAAAAAGGAGCTGAGCCATGAGCCATGAGCCAATTTTGTGAAGGAGAGAAAATTCTTAGCTAACTTACATCATCATTGCATTGGTACAAAGACAACAAAGCTGGTGTGGCTTACATAGGTTATCTGTAAATGTACCTCCATCTTTGCCATACACTCTATGGAGAGAGTGCTACAATGTTATTTATATACACACCAAGAAAGAGAAATGTCTAATTTTTGCACATATTTGAACTCAGCTTCAGAGAAGATTTCTGATAATCTCTATAATGTGCTTTCTAAAAGCAAACCTGCAGTGGCAAAACATATGGAATAACAAATTATTTTTCAGTAGAAAAAACAAACTCTTGTCACAGGGACACATTTATCTGATTCATATTCTCCAATGTTCGCTTTTATTGCAGCTTTTTAAGCCAAATGGTTTAGTTTGAGTTTATAAGTTTTCTGATGTTTAAAGTTTGGCAGTGGATAGACAAAACCACTCACACAGCAGAGGACGTGATGGGAAAAAGGGGAGAACAGGGTTGCAAAGCTGAGCTTAGGGTCCTGCTGCAGGCAGTTCTGGAGGCCAGTACCCATCATATACAGTGCCCAGTTTCCCAGTTATATTCCTCGAGGTATTTCTTCTGGTCTTCCTATCACAGAATCTGATGCCTTTGGATGCCTTTTAGAGCATTTAGGGAGTGCAGAATTACAGAAACAGATGTCAAACATCTCTAATTCTCAGTGTAGCCATTAGAAATCATGTTTTCTTAATCCCGTTGTCAAAATGGAGACAGGAAAATCTTTGCCACAATTAATGTCCAGCATTTTCCCAGCCTATTTTCCTTATCAGGTGAAATGGTGAAGTGTTTGGGAAGGCCTCCAAAACTGAACAACAGCAAGTTCAGCTCTACATCCTCAGACAGACATGCACTCATCACCACCAGAAAAAAGTACCTACTTGGTGCTGTACTTTTAGCAACCCAGAGCACTGCAGCAACAACTTTTTTCTCCTTTACATGAGAAATAAATATGTGTGGCTGCACAACTTCAGAAAGGAAGAAAACCTACCTAAGTTTGTCGAAAGAGTTTGAGGAACTTAGAAAAACATTAATTTAAAAAAATAGTATTGCTGTCAAATTTGACCTTTATTCTAAATGAAGAGAAGTGATTACCAGCAGTAAGGGCATGGCTGCCCACCCTTTCCATTAGTCACTTCTGCTGGAAAGTATAGAGGGGAGCATACAGTGATTAATCCAAAAGCAGTGGGAGGATGCATTCTAGAAAGGGCACAGAATTCTCAGGTCTAGAAGTTCCTGGTATACAGTAGAGAATGATATCACTTCAGCAGGCAGTTACAGTTCAATGCCACATTGTCAAATTTTACTCTGTAAATATATAATATAACAGATCAAGAAAGAAGCATGTTGTTCTTTCTAAATCACAGGGGTTGAAAGGTAATCATTTCCTCTGTCTGTCTTTCTTCCTTTCTGATTGCAGTATTCTCTCTCCTCAAATCCTAAATAAAGCTACAATAAAGCCAATGGTTTAGAGTGTCTTCCAAAATGCTTCTGAAGAATTTGTCATGAATTGACGAAGGAGTTTACTTTCAGGCAGTATTTTAAGTTAGAGACATTTCATAACAAAAAGAGAAACTGTTTGTTAGCAGGTGCAGAGGATAACTGTCTCTTTCAGTTACAGACATCCCATCTATTTTCAATCTGCTTTCAAGTTTGTTTGAGATTATTTTACCAGTGCAGAGACTTAGGAGGCTTTAGAAAATGTGTGTTCCTGCAGTTTAGAATATATACTCTTGGTTTTGGGTTTGAGTCCAGTGGAATTTTCAGTTGTATTTCTTCCCTTTCACTGTTTCTCTTGTTCTTAATCTGCATTGATTTTCCCCCTATAGCACAGAAAATAATCAATTTTCCATTATGTTTTTTAATCAGTCATAGTAAGATTTAAATGGTCCTGGACATTGCAGGTAAAAGAGCTAATAATCAGCTGGGGAGTTCTCTCATTTATTACTCTGAGTTGACAGGGGGATAAATTCTTCCCGTAGTATCATGATGAGGCAAGTGGAGCAGTAATGCCTTGCATTCAAGTACAGTGCTTGCCAGAGCCCTGCCAGGTGCTGTTAGAGATAGTCTGCCATCCTAGGGTAGCTCACACCGATGACTGAGACACCTAGAAAGAAAGAAACAGCTAGAAAGAGGCAGCAGCCTGCTGTCAAAAGGCTTTAGGATGGGGAGCTGATTCTCCTATCTAAGCATTTGTTAGTCACTGGCTGGGAGACTTTGATCTGCTGCCATATTTTAGAGACAGCACAAGAAGTGCTGAGACCAGGGCTGCCCATGCAGTGCCTCACCCAGGGCCTGAAGCTGCTTTCCTCAGAATCAATGGGAGCCTTTCAAGTGGTGTTACAGCAGGAGTTTGTTCAACAGCCACCCCTGTGTGCTGGGAATTATTTGTCCAGTGGAAAGTGTGATGAAAAAAACAAACATTCCCATATTCATCATCCTTGATTGACAAGAAATGAAAGGACCCTGATAAAATAATGCAGTTTCAACCAGAAAAAAAAGACACTTAAAGAATCTGAAGACTGAGATAAGCAGATCTTTTTCTTTCTTGGTTATTATAGTACAGGATTAGAAGATTGCTCTATGCTGTAACTCTCTGTGGCCACAGCTTCAGTTTCACTACTATGACTCACCCTCGATTGCTCTTTGGTAAGTGCCAGATGCCTTCTTATTGCTCTCAAGCTTCAGTTCAGCAAAACATATAAGCCTACGCCTAAACACCTTTCTGAATAACAATGATCGTCACACATAATTAAAATTCAAAGCACACTTAAATGCATTGCTGAATCAGTGACTTCATGCTCAATATGAGTGATTAAAGCATCATAATCTAATTGTTTTTGCTGACAATGTGACACAATTTTTCACTGTATCTCTGTAAAATTTGGATATGAGCTCAAAATGAAATTAAAGAACACCTTTAAACTAGCTAAACATTATGGTACTGGAAAAAAGAACCAGCAAAATGAAGGTTCAGGTCTCTGCTGGAAGCAAGGGAATTTAATTGTTCCATTAATCACACTTTTGCACTGGGTGACATTAAAGTGTAAAATATCGATCAATGGTACCTTCCACATAAGTCAGGACATTTTACAAATCTTCTCCAGATTCTGTGACCTCTCTGCTCTTTATCTCTAAAAAGAGGCCAGTGCTGAGCACTGTCCTCTTGACTGTCATTTACAGGCTCTCAAGGCCATTTTCACAACCACTACTTCATTTATTTCAGATATCTGAATGGTGTCATAGGGATAGTAGGGCAGAAGATCCTAGAAACAACATGACAAAACAATTAAGAAAATGCTGCCCCTTGGTGGTCACTCCTTCCTTATCACTGCTGGATGGCAAGGGACTGGATACTAGTCTCTGCTTCCACCCAGTTTTTTCAGGCGAATCCGGTCGACTTCCATCGCTTCTCGGTGCCAGTCTTCTCTCTGACTCACATACCAGTTTTGCATCGCTTCCATGGTGCTCTGGGTACATTGTAGAGGTATGCATGAAACACAATGAGAGTTGAATCCTTCCAAGCAGTTTGGGTAAAACACCCGTTCCTTTTTGCTTTGGCAAAATACCAAATGCTTCTGCTATGCATGGCTTCAGACAATACTAAGTTGCTAGCAGCAATCAAAAAAAGCAATGCTTTTCTGTGGGGCTGTTCTGGCAGATCCCACGCTGCAGATTTCTGGCCATTCAGCCCCATCAGAGAAGTCAACTAGAGGTTATACCATTAGTTTAACTGCATGTACTGAGAACAGCAGTCTTGTAAATCAAGGTTACATGTTTTATGTTTTACTCTATTTTGCAGTATGTTAGTTTTTACCAAAAAAGCATGTGACACTCACATGTGCTGCAAGTTTATCTTGTGCTAGTCCACCTAGTGATTCTTTCTGTTCAGTCCTGTTGACATGTCAGTAAGTGTTACTCTTTCCCCAGACTCTGGGTCGTCAGGATCAACCTGCAGTCTTGAGCAGCTGGACCACTGTGGCTCACAGCCAGTGTGACCCTTGGATTTTCTTCTTCAAGACTGGGTGATGTTGATCCAGGGGTGATCATCTACAGACACCAATCACTTTCTGACATAATCCCAAAGACTTCTGTTTTCCTTAACTGACAGAGAGCCTTTAGCCAGCTGCTCTCCTTCATAAGGTCATTTGCAGGACAAACTGCTTTCAGACCTCAATTGATCTTACAGACCACTTTGTGTGATGTGGCTAACTGTGGAATGGATATTTCTGTCTAGCTTCAACTTTCCCTCCTGCTGCTCTGCTTTTCCCCCCTTGTATACACTCCCCCAGGGATGTTGCTTTCACTGCTGGCATCTGTCCTGATCCATCCTTGAGAACACGGAGCCAGGGTCGCCCACATAATTCCTGGTACTCTGTGAGGAAGTGTCTGGGTCCCTCCTGGATATTGCTTGGCCGTCACAGCGATTTTCCGCTCTCAGGCACTTCTTCCTCTCTGCCAGCAAGCACACTTTGTGGTTTCCTGTATTTGGCCATTGGTCTAGACCACATGAACTCCTGCTATTGTTTTGTTGCCTGCTTTAAGACCTTCTGCTACGACACACTTTTACCACACCCAACTTCTGTTGACACTCTTTCAAGACTTCTCATATGATCCTAAACCATAACAAATCATCCCTCCACAGGCTTTGTTTGTGGTTCTTACCTCATACTTCCTTCTCTTGTATTGCTCTCCTTCTATCAGGAAGATAAAATGACCAGCCACTCTTCTTTTCCATTTTATTTTTCATTTGAATTTAGCTTTGTGACCCCTCAGCTCAGCACCTGCTGCTTGATAAGCTGAGGGTACCACAAGCACAGACCAGACTCTGTGAGATAGCTTCCAAACTGACAAAACTTCATTTTTCAGGCCAAAATTAATCCCACTTCTCAAGGGTAGTTTTCCCAAGCAGAGCAGTATGATTTGTGGTTGCTTTCCAGCATAGTTCAGAGAATACCCATAATCTCCACCAGTCCACTGAAACTAGGTCATTCTTAATTGACATGTCCTGTCTTCCTTGCAGGCTAAATGGCTTCTTCAGCTACATTATACAGAGGGTTCTTATCTTCTTGAAACCCCTCTAAAAACTGATAGACAGAGGTATTTCAGCTTTGAGTCGTTACTTGTGGGATGGGTAAACATGCAGGCTTCATAGTCCTGGGTCCTGTACAGTAGATCCTTTGTGACACCCAGAGTGTCACCAAAAATACATGTATTTAAAAAAAATGAAAAAATAATAAAAATATGCATGGTAAAATGGTTAAGGGAAGTGGGGAAGAAGATTATTGTGATGAAGGCAGAGAAAAATGACATACCCCAGTGCCAGGAGTAAACTGTCACAGGTCAGTATGTCCCCTAGATACACTTGGGAATCTGTTGCTGCTCACCACAGTGCAGCATTGTTCACTTTTATCTCCATCCAGGCCTTTTAGCTTATTCATCCAAATATCACTATCTCTTAAAGTAAGCTGGTCATGTAAGAGTTATAGCCACTCTAATATTAATCTATTCACAGCCACAAAAAAGCCTCTGTCATCTTTCCTGGATTGCATTCCTAACCTAAACAGTCTTAATTCCCTTATAAACAGTAATGCTGGGGAGAAAAAAGGTGTATTTTTTTTAATGCATTTTACTTGAGCTCAGCTTAAGGTGATTTTTTTACAGCCAAAAAAAGCAAACACAAGCTCCCAGGTCCACTGCTCAAGAGGGAAGTCTGACAGACAGCAGCCTTTTTGAGTTTTAGCCACTGTGTTCTTCAGACAGGCAAGAAGTTTAACATGGATCTGCTTCTCTCCATCTTCAGATTTCAACTGGTAAGTGTAAGTGTGGAACAATGACTAAAGAAAAGAGGCTCTTGCAAGATACGGACATTGTGAAGCTTGAGTTCTTTTCATTTTGGGAAGGGACGGACATTATTTTTTTATTTGTATGACATTTGTGTTTGCTCCTTTACACCCAAAACACCACAGACCTAACATCTATGCATTTAATCTGTGAGGATTGACAAAAAGCAACATAGACCAACCATCTTGGGTTGAGTTTTCCATGATGATTATCAAGGCAAGAACCAAGAAAGAAAGCGTTAAATATTGAAGTATGGTTGTAGAGGCTTTATGGTCTTGTGGAGCATGGCAGTAGTATGTGTCCATTCTGCATTTCCTCGGGTTAGTCTGTATCTAAGAAAGCCTCACTGATAAGTGTCCACCCTGGAAACACACTTTTTCCATTAAAAGGCAAGTAACTGGAGTATCTTCTCTTGTACATCCCAATCTACTGGCAATAATGAAAGACACTGGTTTTTAAAGGATTGTTGTGCCTTGCATTATTATTATTGGTTATTATTCATTACTATGTAGTGTCTACTACATATTTAGTACATGTTTGACATCATGATTTATTCTTACTTATCAGTTTTTATGTAATATCATCAAGCTTTTTACAATTCTAAGTCCATTTTATTTTGTTGGTTCAAAGGCAGTTATCAATAATACACTGATAACACAGTAACAAGCAGAGAAGCAGGTATGTTCAATGACCTGTGCAAAAATTCTTGGAATTCCTGGGTCTTTACTCTGATATTGATTTAATTTAACAGAACAAACCACATGGCAAGCAGTTTTAAAATAATTTAAAGTTTCTTGCACTGTGAGAGGGGAAGACAACATTTTCTAAAATTCTGCATCCTGTCTACTTTTCAGTGCTTATTTCAATCAGAAATGCCCACATTTCCAAGGATTATAAAATGCACATCAAAGCCTCATCATCAATGTTTATCAGAAAACCCATAACTTTATAATTTATACAAATATAAAACACATAGTTTATTAAGCTGTAATATCTGTAGTATCACTTATATTCTTGTATGATATGCTTTACCTCAATTGTTTTCTCATGGGATGCTTACATGAATAGAGGAAGTATAGCCTATTCTAAAAGAAGGTTGAATGTAACTCTTGGAATGTCATTCAGAAAGTGGTGAGGAAATGTAAGAATATGGTGACTTACTAAATATATGTAACATAAATTCTAGATGCTTGTCAAATGAATAATCATTTATGTCAAACACACTCATATGACATTTTCCCTGATTCAAACAGAGATTCCACTCTAGTTTACATTTTTGGTTTTTAAACTAAATAAACAATTTGACACAACCACAATTGTTTTGTATATTGGACCAAATTAACACACCTGTTAAATAAGCAAATGTGTTAATAATAAATCTGCTGTACACAAACATATGTAATTTTCTCTGGTACTGTAAGAGTTGTTTATGCTAAAAGATTTGACAAGTTAACTAAGTGCACACAAAAGAAGGTGAAGAAGAAGCTTTCTAATGTTCATTTCCCAATAGAAAATTTACCTTTCCTCTAGACTTACCTGGTAGTCATACTTTCCCAATAATTTAGTTCTGTCATAGGAAACCTCATCTCCATCCATTGTGTTAGGAACAGCTCCATTCTTATGGTACAGAATCCCATTTTTATGATCTTAACTTGGTGTTAATGGAAGTTTTTTCTAATACCTCAGTGAGGCCAGGGCTTTGTATATGGCCCAGTTTCTTTTAGTAATTAATATAGTACTATAACTACAGTCCATATTTACGAAAGAGTCAGCAGGCGTCAGGAGGCAGCTGTGTGGAAAAGACGATGGGGGAGAATCAGTACTGGCAGTGCTCATTTTCCATCTCTCTGGCCCTGGTTCAGCAGAGCACTTAACCACATGTTTAATTTTAGGCGCATGAGTAATCCCATCTCTGCAGAGCAAAGTGTGTGTTTCGTTCTCATTGACTTTAATGGGGTACATAAAGACCCATCAAACCCTGTGTGCTGAGCCTGACACTTTCACCACTGCTTCCACCTTGCCTGCCCCTGCAGCAGGGCCTCTGGTCTGAATCTTTGCAAAATGCCAGAGCCCCTTTTGCTCTGCAACCCCATGAGCCTTATGACCTTGTTCCACCCAACTGTGTCCTCACAGCTGTATCTGGCCTCTGGGAAAATTGACTGGGATTAAGTGGGAACAGTGGTATTTATTTAGAGCATTCCTAGACTAACACCAACCAACTTCATCTTATTATCCAGCTTGTGCAGTCATGTTTAAGTACTTTGCTGAATCAGGCTCTACCATCCTAATCAGCTGAGATTTCTAGTAAGGATACTCATAAAATAAGGAAGGCACCCAAAAGGATCATCGAGTCCAACTTCTGGCCCTGCAGTCCAACTCCTGGCCCTGCATAGGACATCCCCAAAAGTCACACCATCCCTAAGAATATTGTCCAAGCAGGTCTTGAATTCTGTCAGGCTTGGTGCTGTGACAACTGCCCTGGGGAGCCTGCTCCAGCGCCCAACAAGTGAAGAACATTTTTCTAACATCCAGCCTAAAGCTGCTCAGCACAACTTCAGGCTGTCAATGATCACTCCAGAGAAGAGATCAGTTAGCTATCCAAAGACTGGATAAATACATACCCCTGGACTGTACATCCTCTACACAGGACACATGCTTAGAGCAAACTAGGTGAATTACTAAAGTCCAGATCCACAGTTCTGCAAGTCCTATTTAGGAGTCTAATTCTGCAGTTATGGAAGTCAGTGGATGTTTCCAATAAAAATGGGATCAAGATAGGTCCTCATTCAGTTTAAATACTTAAGCAGATCCTTACTTTAAGGACAAGATTAAGTCTCTTTGAACTCACTGGTATGAAACACATGCTTAAGTACTTTGGTGAACCAGGGATCTATTCCAGCTTTGGATCCAGTACTGGAAGGTATCAACAGAGGTAGTCCAGCAATTTCCTGTTGCTGCCTACATCTCTGGCTGCAGCTATGACATTATTGTCGACTTATTTTGATAAATAAACTACTCTTCCCATTTCATTATTTTTTTTTCCTTAATATGCAGGATACTATAAGTATGTAATTGTTGCTGGATTAATCATTTTCTGAAGTGACTGTATGCATGGAACCTGATGTTGTTTTATTCTCTTTCAGCCTTTCTTTAGATTTTTGCTCTGGCCCATTGATTGAATCATGACAAATGATTTCTTGAACATGCTGACTGCATTCAACCCCGGTGGCATGTTCAAAAACCTGCTTGTGATGGCTGATTTCATTTTCAAAACTTGCAGGGGTTATTTATGGGGAAGCAAAGCCCTTTTAACAGATATTTAACAATGGACTTGGCCTAGTTAGTTTTCATTTACTGTGCAAAAGGGGAAAACAATCAACAGCTCTTTCTGCCTATGTTCTCTTATGAAATACTACATTTGGTTTTAAGTCATCAGCTTATCAATCTTTCATGCCAAACTGGCTTTAGAGGTAAAGACTAAAATCTCCACTACAGCTATTATTGCAGCGCCAGTCAGGAAAAGCCAGCATGGGATGCATAATTTGGCAGTCTGCAGCCATAGAAGGAAGCACTTTTCGCCCATTAGAATCAAAAATAGACTTTTTGACTAGAGATCCTGGGGGGCTCTGGAAATGTCCAGGATCAACAGACACAAAAGCCACTCTGTTGGATCAAGCTCAGTGCACATTATTCTTATGTCAGATGTATAGGAGTACAAAACTGTACCACAGCACATTGAAAAACTTTTCCTTCACTTGTGCGCATTTGGAGAATAGTTTGACTGCAGAATGAGATCTCTTGATCAACATAAAAAATACTTAATATTTTGTTTGGAAACTCATTGTGTATGGCCATATACAAGAGGCAATAGCTTATAGTAAATACAAGTGACAAAGTCAATAAATATTATTTTCAAGGTTGACAAGGACTCAAGTTTTATAAAAGTAAAGCTGTCTACTGGGCTTAGAAAAGGCATTAAAAATTAGGGATGGATGAGATCATATTATTTCACTTCAAGTGCTGCATTTTTGGTTTGAAAGCTCCAGCCTTCATAGAATTTTTCTTTCAGTTTATTAAAGTTTGTGGGAATAAAAAAAGCAGAGACTGGGAGAGATGAAGAAAATTACCAAGAAAAGTACACTGTGTACTGTATCTGCAGCTATACACCAGTTCATGGCAGCCTAGCCAGGGCATGTGGCCTCCTTCAAACAAAATACAAGTACATTTTCTATAAAGAGAGTGTTTCAGTAGAAACTTCTTCCTCAAAAATGCTTCAGCCGTGAGAGGAAATATTTATAAATTTAAACAAATTCTGCAAGCCTAATAATCCATTTGTGAGATTAGCTACACTGAGGACAAACAAAACTACTCAAAGTGCTTGAATAGTAAGAAAAAAAGCCAGCAACCAGTGGACAAACTTTTGGTAGACAGGCAGCCTGTAAATAAAAGTTCACAACAACAGAACCACAAACCAGTGTTCTGTTTTCAGTGCTAATATGCATTTGAGATCTTTGAAAACTATTGCAAAGATATTTGTATGCCTTATAGGCTCTGAGGTCAAAGGGAATTAGGCACAGGCTTCTGAAACATTGTACAAGATTCAAACCATTAGTGATATTTAAATGGCATTTAAACTATATGGACACTTCCAAATTAGAATTTCATGTTTCTCTGCTATTCATTTAGGCACTTTTTAAAACAGTGTCTGATTAGTAATTTTTTCCAAGGTGTGAATTCTGATGTACATTTTACTACATTAACTGACCCATATCAACAATAAATAGAGATTTTAGCCAGGCTACAAATATAAGAATACCACATTTCTCATTATCAGGTTGAGGGCCAGCTTTGTGTATAAAAACAAAGGCAGCTCTGTCCTTCTTCAGAACCCTTACTGTACCTTTGCTAGAGGATGTGCACTGGCTGTTCCAGAGGCAGATGCATCTCAAACCATCACCTCATGGAGAATAAATCTTTGCTTTTGCTTTCTCATCCCATTTCTTTGTGGCAGCTGCAGAAATAAGAAACCCTGCTGCCCAGGCATTCTGTTTCAGTGCTTTATTTGGGGTCTGTGAAGGTTGATGGTCTGAGGGTGAAAGTGCATTATTGAAGTGAATGAAAATGAAGGTCCCTGAAGGAAGACCAGTGAGAGGTCCACAGTTCTCCCCAAAGTCTCCTAGGATATCCCAAATTACCCTAACTGCTCCCCTCCCATTGATGTGTCTATGCCAATATATGTCATGCATATACTGAGCTCATTCTCTACTCACAGGCTTTGTTTAGAGAAAGCTGGCAGGACTGGGAATATCTTATTTTAAATTGTCTTGTGGTGGAGGATGATATAGTGTGAATACCAGAGGAGATGGCGTTCCAAAAGTGCACTGAGTCGAGAGACACAGACAATGTCAAATGCAAAGTTTTTTACTGCCTCCTTACAAAGAAAAAAAAAGCTGTTTGCAATATGCAATCCCTGAAAGCTGAACCAAAAATAACAATAATACATAGACCCTCTGGCCACAGAGTGAGTACTATGTGAAATATAGAGGATATAAACACTAGCATTCCTGCCTGGGGTAGGCAAATTGCTGTAAGATATACAGGGAACATAAAGACAGCCCCTTTCATCTTGCTCTTTAAAGTAATATGACAAATAAAAAGTGTGCTTAAAGCTCCAGGATTTGTTTGGAAAGAAAACAAGACTTAGTAAGTAGCTTTTGTTCACTGTGTCCTCCAGGTCAGGAACGAAGATTTAAGAATGAAGGATGCACGCCCTCTAAAATTTGACCTTCAAAATCTAGGGCTTCAGCTTGAGATTTTCAAGCAATGGATGTTTTCACATCCCCTCAGAGCAGTGTGGCCCCCCTGGTTTGGACAGGCTTGCAGCAATGTCCGTGTTCAGCTGCTCCTGTAGGTGCAGGATGGTGAGAATCTAGGAAGACAAGCAGACAGCTGAGGTGTACTCCATCAGCACGTGGAAGAGGTATTGCAGGCACTGTAGGAAGGACAGAAAAAGGTGATTGTAAAGTACAAATATTTTCAATTTAAGTTGATCCTTTACCTCTTGTGCCAGGAACACCTGATCATTCTTAGTGAAATGTACAGTACACCAACCTGGCCCTTTCATCACAAAGAGAAATCATGTCACACTGAAAATTATCAGATTTCTCTCTTATTGTAGAACCCAGTATTTTCTGTCCTTATTCAAGGTCCTCTGTCTGAGCCATGGAGATAGGTCCAGGGCAGCCCTAAGAGAGAATCCTATGTGGAACGGATTATAAATAACACAAGTCTACATTTGTAGACTCTTTGAACCTCCTAGTCAATATAGATTTAGTCTTCTTATCTACTTCCCTTGAAGTCCATCCTCTGGACAAGATCTATGAACTGATTTCCCTATTCTGAGCATTTTCATCCAGGAAGCAGCATCTGAAAGAAGCCTTTGATTTCCATGCTGCTCTCTGCACGTGTTGACTAGACAACAAAAAGAGTGCAATCAGATAAGAAGGGGCATGGACTCAGACCACAGTGAATGATTTGCAGACTAGTGGTCATCTGCTGAAGGTGGTGGCAGTGATTTGACAGAAGAGGGAGAATAAAGAAATATCTGGCTTTGTGTATAAGAAGAAGACAGACAGACAGGCTGTCTCATTGACATATTACTGCCTACTTATGGCCTCCATCACACTTTTCTCTCTTCAGATTGTGCAGCCGAGCGGGGCTTCAGAAGACTTCCTAAATGTTGTAGTGCCAGAATGATTTTCCCACTTTTCCAGACCAGGCTTGGTGTATCCTCTCACTTGCAGTAAGACTAATCTGGTATTTTATGCCCTTACTTCAGCTCCCATGGTGTGAGAGCTGGGTGTGTTTTAATGAGCCTCAGTCTCATTAAAAGCTTTCAGGAATGTGCAGGAACCACTAAACTTCCTGCTACATGAAACATTTTCCTATGTCACTGCCCAGGAGTGGGCGAACATCTGGAGAGCAAGAGACAGTCTGCTCAATGAGGGTATTGGCTTTTGGGCCCTCTAACAGAGGGTGGAGGAAAAGGATCCTTCTGTCTTTGGCATGGAGCAGTGATGTGAACTGACACTTCAGGGTATTTGTACATTCAATAAGGGCTCTTCATGTCTGTTTTAGAGAGTCCCTTGTCAGGACTTTGTTCTCAGCTGGGCTGCAAGCTTCTCACAGGAGGTGCTAAAGTCTATGCACCATTCTCCCATGGGAGCAGCCTTCCTGTGCACTAAGAGACACAGAAGATGCCAGTTAGGATAAGTCTCTGAAGGAATTAAGCAGGCAGACAGGCATGAGTGTCTGTTCTGGGGCTTGAGAATGGACACCTGCAGGCCCAAGTAGTGTTAGAATTGAGGACAAAGCACAGGACTGCTAAAGGTTGCATTGTGGACCAAAAAAAGCTTGTGAACTGTTGCTTCAATACCTCCCTTCTGTCATCTGCTGCAGGCACTCTGACTTGGCACTAGCATGGCCAGTGAGATACAAACTTGAGCTTTGAAGACAAGGAGCCCTATGGTGATTCGATCAGAGATAGTTCTAAAAATATACTTTAAAAAAAGTTACAATAAACCAAAAAACTTTACCAACTATTCCTATACTTACAAATCAGACTGTTGAGAGAAGAGTGATACTGGTTCTTCCAGTGGCATTGTCAGAGAGCTGGGAAAGGGAATGAATCTAGCAGTCCTGACAGAGAAAATGGCTGTAGGTGATGACAGAATAATCTAAGGGGTCAGGGACTTTCCAGGTTCATCTGCAGGTGATTACTAGGCAGATATTTTGTGTGCAATACATAAAAATAATTGCTCAGAATACAAATACACCTCGAGTGCCTACAGAAAGAGGGGAGGAGAGTTTGTGACTGAGCAAAAATGAGAATAAGGACTCATCACTGCAAGACATCTCAATTTGCACACTTGCCCAAAGAAGTTCTCAACGAAGACTCTACAGTAGAAGTCCCTATAAAATTAATGGTGGGGATCAGAGGTAGGGACAATGAATTAATCAGTTTATCACCAGATTAGGCCTTTATATGATGCCAACCAAAACAATTGTCAGTTAAACAAGAATGTTATTCATTTATTATATTTCATTATATAATGAATTGGTTGTCATTGGTGTGACTTCAAAAGACTGCAAGTAAGAAATGCAGGCTAAAGCCAGTAATGTGCAAATGAAGGTGTATAAAGGAATGCATTCAAAATGCTAATCATAGGGCTTTGGGAAGCAGAGACAAGGAAGAAAGGACAAATGAAAAAGAGATGGAATAATTCTCTGCAAATATATGGTGTGCCCTAGAGACTAGTTATAAGAAATAATAAAGCATCAGAGAGAGATATATCAAGACTAAGGTGTGCTGGCCAGGTACAGAAACAGTCACCTAGAAGAGAGCTATACAAAGTTATCTACCTTCTTAGAATGAAACTGGCTGAAACAGCTCTCCACTAAGCTGCACAGGAGGACTGCAGCAGTCACAGATAATCACATAATGATTTTTTGCCCAAGCTGACTTTGAGCCAATTTTGGTGGCTGTACCTTAGTCGTCAGCCTGATGGCATGGTCTGTTGAGGAATACATCTCTGTTTGCAAGCTGCAGATTGACATGCAGGTTGAGCTCTGGGTAGGAGCCTGAGACAAGAGGCCGTGAACTGCCAATGCTTTGGTTAACAAATAGCACAAAGAAGGTGGTGCCAGCCAGGTGGATGGACACTAGGAAACACAGCAGGAGCAGAGAACTCAGGGAGAAAACAAGACTTTTGCCTAGGTAGACTGTGAGGATATAAAAGCCCAGGGGTTTCTTTGTTGGGGGTTTCTCCTCAGAGGCACCAGCCCGGGCTGTTTTTGTGTTACTGCACTGTAAATAAATGGCTTCATGGAATGAGACATCTCAGACTTTGCTGTGGGAAACCTGGGGCTAAACTCACCAGGAAACCTGATCTGACTGTGAGTGGGGTGTGCAGGGAGCAAAGCTGGGCACCCGTGGGCTCACTGGAGCGGTGGAGGGGCTTCGGTCCCACACTGCCAGAGAGTCTTGTGAATGCTCAGACTGGGTAGTTTCCCTAACAGGTCTACAAATTCCTATTACGCTTCCAGCACACATTTGGTTTCCTGATGATCCTGTTCCTAAACAGGCAAAGTCAGTAGATGTACAAAACTACTGCTTAACAGCAGTGCAGTGGAACACCTGTCCTCTCCTTTTCCCTTGTTAAAGATGTTCAAGTCACTAAAAAAGGAAGGAGGGCAAAGTACTCCAAGAGCAAAGAGACTTTAAGCTAATGCAAAAGCAGGACAGCTACTAATATGGCTAGAAAACACGCAGGTAATGTATCTTCACATACTTAAATCCATTCTCAAGGCTTCCATATATATGATTCTGAGCCTTTGTCCTTCCTGAACAACCTGGATAATATTCAGTAGGTAATAGGTAGGTTTTCTCACAGAGGTATTACTGTGACTTTGTAATACCTGGCTGAAGGGGAGTTTTGCAACACCTCTGTGAAACACTGACTTTCCGATGCTCTCTGAGGTTACAGAGCTCTCCAATACCTTTCACTGTAATTCATTTCTCAGTAGAATAGTATTATTCTTACTGTGTGAATTGCCTGATGCTATGCAGACTGAAAATACAAGACTGCCCTTTGTGCAAGAAAAAACAGAAATGAAAAGAAATTTTTAAGACAGTTCTTTCTCTGTGAATTCTCTTATAACAGTTTATTGACAAACCATAACTGACCTGAATGTTGGAGATCTGAGGTGTATATATCTACACTGGCATCATGTATAGGACTGTAATATAATGTTGATACGTAAGCTAACTTTAATTTAAATAGCTCAGATACTGAAGTAGCATTGAGAGCAAAGTATCACCAGCTGATAAACAAATCCTTAGTCAGGAACCACAAGTCTCAGAGGAAGTTAGAACAACATTAGGTAATAGACCAGTTTTGCACCTCAATTGATTTTCTTTATTATTTTTTCATGTTTCAGCCTTATGTATATTAAAAAAATGCTCATTTTTACTCTTCTTCAAAAATTCCAAATAAATAAGAATACCAATTTGTATTCCTTAGAGATGCAACTTAGTTTTCTAACCTTTATTTTTCAGCAGTCAGTGGAGCTACTTCAGTGTAGCTAAAGAACTGATTTTCAAAGGTGTCCAGTGAGTCTATCCTTGCTGCCTCCAAAGCCCCATTTTCTGATTCTTTGCTATGTCGTTTTCACTGGACCTTTCAAATTGTTTGCTGTAGTCCTATAAAGTTACCATGTCAGGCTTGTGCTTCATGAAATTCTGTGGTCTGCAGCTGGTATAATCCAGCCATGACTGGTACTGGTGTGCCAGAGTCACTGAAGAGTCAGGTTGTGCCACTCACACCAGACAGTCTGCACTGTTCAGAGTAGAGTCTTAGAACCACAGACCCATAGAATCATAGAATGGCTTGGGCTGGAAGCAATCTTAAAGATCATCTCGTCCCAATCCTTCTATCATGGGCTCCATGCCACATGGCTGTGAACACTTCCAAGGATGGGACATCCACAACTTCTCTGGGCAATCTGTTCCAGTGGCTCACCATCCCCACAGTCAAGAATTTCTCCCTAAAATCAAATCTAAACCTACTCTCTTTCAGTTTGAAGCCATTTTCCCTTGTCCTGTCACTACAGGCTCATGTAAAAAATCTTTCTCCATATTTCCTGTAGGCTCCCTTCTGGTACTAGGAGGTTGCAAAGCCTTCTCTTCTCCAGCCTGAACAATGCCAGTTGCGTCAGCCTTTCCTTGTAGGAGAGGTGCTCCATCCCTCTAGCCATCTTGATAAACTTCTCTGGACTCTCTCCAACATGTCCCTGTCCTTCCTGTGCTGGGCCAGCAGAGCTGGATGCAGCACTGCAGGTGGGGTCTCACAGGAGCAGAGCAGAGGGGCAGAATCCCCTTCCTCCCCTGCTGGCCACTCTGCTTTGGATGCAACGCAGGATATGTTGGATATGTTTGGTTTCTGGGCTGCCAATGCACACTGGTGGGTCCTGTCCAGCCTCTCATCCACCAGCACTCTCAAGTCCTTCTGGGCTGGGCTGTTGTCTATCTGCTCATTCCCCAGCCTGTACTGACCCTAGGTCAGCCTTTGTCACTTCGTGGTTACTTCCATAACTAAGGATTTTAACTGAAAACACAGAACAAATTTGAACACTGAGAAAAAGCACATTTGCTTCATTATATATAAATAGTGTCATCTGTAATAATCAGATAATGAGTACAACAATAACATTAATATTGTTTAAGAAACTAAATTTTACCCCAGCTGTGTAATTTATACTAGCTCAGTTGTTTTACTTAATTTGGCTAGGATTATCATTAATTTGTAATGTCTTAAGATGTCTGCAATGACACTGGAGTAGATATCTAGTTCAGGCCCAATTCAGAAGGAACTCATTCTCTATGGACTATGAGAAAGTCACTGCAGAGTCACACAGGGCAACTAATGGAGCCCATGGCTTTCACAGACTGTACTGTAGCTTCACTGGGAAAGATGTGAATTAATGTCTCAGTCTACTCTATACATGTTCAGAAAGGGATGATTCATGCAGTTTATTTAAGTTCAGTTTCTTGCTCTCTGGGATAACTATTGCATGTGAAAAGGGAAATAAAAAGCAGTTCCACATAGACTTCCCTGCTGTTGTTCAAAATATCTGTGCTGTGTCCTGCTCCTCAGCTGGAAAAGGCTTGCCTCAGGAAATGTCTGAATACAGCCAGATAGAAACCAAATTGGGGGTGGAAATAAGGTCTGTGTGTCAAGGAACTTTTCAACTATCTTTCCTGTAGCTCATCATCCACAACCAAAAATTTAGAAATAAGACTAGGGTAATCACAGAAACTTCATAAGGTCTATTAACAGAGAAATTCAGTCAGATCTGCTGACGAGGAAACAGCTGAAGATGCTGAAGCCCTTAATAAATGGCCTCTCCTGATGAGATTTACAAGAATTCTTGATCTGCCATCATACTGTTTGCATCGGTCACTTGCACCTGGTATTAATATCTTAGTTACACATCATGTATCACTTTTATGTGGTCCAGTGGGACAGCTGGAATTGCTTCACCTTTTTGTCAAGACCTTTAACAGTTAAATGTGTTTTATAAGATTCATCTGTGCCATTGCTAGCATGGTTTAGTGTTGGATTCTCCTAAAACAACAGTAGGTCTGAAGCACTCATCCACTGGCGACGCTCAGCTCTCACAACTAGTATTGTAAAATTATCTGTGTTTCTTTCCTCCCTTTTACAGGCTGTCATGTACAGAGTTGGTTTGAGGAAGGGAGATCCTCTGGGGACCTATTTCAGCCATTATCTGAAGCTTGTGTTTTGATTTAGGCATTTTATATGCCTCTCTTTGTGGACCACCTGCATTTCAGAGAAGCTATTCCTTTACAGATGTTAGGATAGATGAGCATATGACCTGAGGTTTCCATTATGCATTATTTCTTTCTTTGTTCTGATGCTACTGTCACTACAAACTTGCTTTTATCATATGTCAGTACCTCAAAGCAGCAAAACCTCTTTGTTTCAAAACCACAGCTCAGCCTGTGTTAGTCCCCTTCCCCACAAACAGCCCTATCTCCTAATGGCTCTCCAGGTCCACATGGAAGTCAGGAGCCTGATTAAGTGCCTTCACTCAGATATGATCCAAAGAGAGCTGTATGGATGGGAGCAATTGCATAACTTAACCAAGATGAGTAGTTATCACCACTAGGGCAACTTTCTGCAAATGAAACTGAACAAAATTATCAGTGTGGCACAAGATTTGGACCTCTCTATTACAGACATTCTCCACAGTCAGACTGTCCAACTTGTTATGTGGAACTGCCCACTTTAATTTAAGCAGATTTAAAATGGAAGAGCTTTGATTTCTATGTGTGATAATAAAAGTATTTCTAATTCCTCACTGAAGTTATTTGCTGCAAGGTGGGATACAATTGTTTTTTAATACTCAATGCAGATACACAAAAAAGCAGCTTTTACAAGTATTTAGAAAGTTTCCCAGTCTATGATTTTGGGAGTATGTCCTTACTATGGTTCACTCTCTAGATTTATGAAGCACTTAAAGTTTAACATAACAAAATAATCAGGCATGTCACTTGCAATTGAGTAATCAATACAATTATCTATATAGCAAAAACACTGGATCTAAATCATCCACCCATTTCTCCATTTTCTGTTTAAAGTTATATTTCAGCTGCAATGTTTACATCCTGGCAAAAAATGCTACTGAATGTCTTTATCTAGAATTATTATAAGATGAATAACTTTTTCTGTAATGTGCTACATATTAGGTCAGAGTCTAATAGCAAAATATTAAAGACATCATTCTTCCAGGTGAATAATGACATTATCATATTCCCTTTTCTCATATTCATAGGCCCTTAATAATATTCCTTTAAATTTATGTTCCTTCAATATAAATTCATGATCCTCCATGTAGTATTGGAAACCAGTCTGTGACAATGAAATGCTGAATTCTTCCTCTCATATTAAGGTTCTTCTCCTATTGTTTCCCAGTGTGAATTATTTCCATGTCTCCTTTTCCCTTACACACTAGCTTAGTGAAGTCTGAAAAGGATTTAGCGGATACCTTTGTTTCTATCAGGCCTTGTAGCTTTCCTTATTCTTTACTTTTTATCCTCTCACTGTCTCTCATGAACATGCATTCAGGTATAATTTTTATTCGCTCAGTGAATCCTTTATTTTGCCAGGGGAAATGTTAAGAAGAGTTTGTGTCAATGAGAGTAAGATATTGGGTGAAAATGCAGTGCAGGGCAAAAAGAATATGGGGAAGAGGAGACTGAAGAAAGGCAGCTGGAAGCACCAGTGAGCTGTGGAGGGGTCAGTGCTCCATGGAGGTGATGGTGCATGATGGTGGGTCAAGGTAGAGCAAGCATGACCAGAAGGGGCAAATACAGGTAAGGCTTGCTGGCTTCTGCTGCTCCAGAAACGAAAAAAAAAAAAAAGTGGCAGTAGTTGAAATGAGCTCAAGGAAAAAAAGCTCAAGGATAGCTGGAGGGAGTGGGGAGAGGGAAGAGTGATGACAGTGGGTGCGAAAATCTCTTAAAGCTCTTGGCTCTGGAAGGGCCTGACTAACCCCTTCCATCTTCCCACTCACATGGGCTGAACCTGGCTTTCTCTTCCAGCTGGCCTTTTCCATTGGCTAGAACTTTTACTGAGATGAGCAGTTTGTAGCTTACACATTTTCAGGAGTAATTTAAATTTAATTTTCAAGATGTCTCTCTCTTATTTTTCTCCAAAGAACATCCTTGAAAGAGTGAACAAACACTTTGATGTACATTTCATTAGGAAATCTACTCATCTCAGTCAACATCAAAGGAAAAGCTCCAAAAAAATAGAAATGTCAGTGTAATGAGCCCTAACAAAAATGTGTTGAATACTGTATCTTGGGCCACAGGTGAGCTAAAAGAGGGAAAAAGAGAGGGAGATGTGATAAAGCACTCAAGCATCCATAGAAAATATGTGCAGCTTTAGAACCTGCATGCAATAAGCCCTCAAAAAAGGGATATTGTTCAGCTTTACTGGGTACTTCCAGAGCTTTTGGAAATGTGTCTTGGGGTGACTGTATGATGCCTGTATCCCCAAATCGTCTGTTCTGTTGGTGTTGAATATTAAACTCTGCAACTTTAAGACTGGTTCCAGGAGTGAAGCAGGGGGAAAGAAGAAGTGCAGAGTTTATCAGAGGCTGCACCAGCTCCTCCGCATTCCTGCTGACACTGTGTTGTCTGCGGTAGACAGCGAGAGAGAGCTCCCTTTTGCTCTGGGTGGCTTCTTCTGGCTAGCTGAGGCAGAGAAACTCCCTGGATTGCTTTTTTTCCTCCTTTCCTTTTTTTCCTGGAACTGTTTTGAACCTGCTCTGGACTGAAAACTTAGAAAGAGCACCAGGAGCTCACACCTGTGGCCCACCAGGCCTGGCCTGGGCCGTGGCATTTCCCAGCACCGGAGGGACTGAGAACAGCCTGAGTGAGCCGGGCAGCCCACGGGAAGAACTCTTCTAATCCTGTCATCTCTTCAGAGTGGCAAGAGGTTTTTTCTGTTTGGTATTGTTCAATTTTGTGCTGGGAGGTGTGTTGCCTGTTGAATAAACAGTTCTGTTTCTTTTTCCACTTCTCTCCAAGGAAATTTTTTTCCCGAACCGACTGGGGGAGGGATTGCTTGGATTGTTTTTTTTTTTCCCCTTTCCCTGGAGGGACCCCATTCAGAGGTTTCCTCCCAAATTTGCTCTAAACCAGGACAAAATGATACATGATGAAATACCAAGGAGGGAGAGGCATCCATGTGCAATATGGTTATAAACCTGACAGATCACTGTGGTGTTGAGAAAAGGAAGAGAAGTCAAAAAGAGAACAATTTTTTTTCAAAGATATGCTCTCTTTAACTACCCATGCCAGGATAGCAGCATTGGAATAAAAGTAATGCACTAAGGCTCTTTTCATGTCCAGAACATTGTGGTAACCTGCAAGTTTATCTGGTGACTGATACAAGCTGTAGGGAAAGAGAAAATGCATAACTCCAGAAAACCAACTGAAGAAATATTAACAGTGAAAATTAAACATTAGCAATGAAAAATAAAAGCAATTAGCATGACAACATGCTTCATTTGAAAGAAATAGAGATATTCACATACTGGAAATGCTAATAAAAGTGGGCCAGCTGTGAAGCTATTCTTTCCAGTCACTTGTCTTTTCTGCATGTCACTCTGAACTTCTTCAGAATGTATATATAGCAATTTTTACATTCTTCTATGAAAAGATAAAAAAATATTAACAGGGTCACTTCTGAAATGCAGCTATATGAGATCAGTTTGTGGGGATCAAACAAAGGAGACAGAAACATAGTTACTGACAAATGGAAGATATTTTGAATAAGGCTATATTTTAAAAATATACAGAACCTGTTACATTACAAAATTATCCCTTAAATTGTATCAAGTGAATAAAGCAGAATGTATCAGTCTCTTTTTTTTAACCACACCTCTTCTAGCTCGTCATCACTCAAAGTACTGAAGGTATCTCAACTGACATAAGTTTTGCACACTATAAATCTCAATAGTGTAAAAGTTCTCTACGTTGCCAGTGTAAATAATAGCCAAAATAAGCAAGAATAATATTAATAATAACAATAAATAAATAAACCTTTAAAACTTGGATAGGATTTTGCATTTGACAGAGAAAAGATAAATGGAAAAAAATGACTTTTTACTGAGCTGAGTAGAAGTGGTCACTTATTAAAGCAACACTTCCAACAGATCTTGCTGAACTAGTAAGCCTGGCATACTTTAAGGAAAAGTGTATTTTCCCGAACCCTCAGAAATTTGTTAAAAACGTTAAAAATGCTTTCTACAAAAAATCTGT
Source organism: Toxostoma redivivum (assembly GCA_013397375.1). Classification (NCBI taxonomy): domain Eukaryota; kingdom Metazoa; phylum Chordata; class Aves; order Passeriformes; family Mimidae; genus Toxostoma; species Toxostoma redivivum. Next base: position 413,410 of record VXBI01009538.1, read on the forward strand.
TGTTCCTTATCAAAATTATCTCAAAGTAATGCATTCTCTGGAGCTTTTCCTCAATATTTAAGCAGAAAAATACATATGGTCTAAGAGATTTCAACTTAAGCCCCTTTATCTATGATTTCGGATAGAGGATAAGAGCTCTTCTGTATACAGTTTTCCTGCCATAGAAACTCAATGATGAAAAGTGATGGTAGGGAAGGTAGCTCTGTTGTGTCAGAAAAGATTAAAATGTGAAAAGCGTAACTGTCCTGAAGTCTTTTGAAATCTGTATCTCTCTTACATTTCTCTTTACTATTGCCAGGAGATAATTCCTCACTGAGTAGCTGGTTTTGACATGAGATTCAAACTATACTTCGGTTCGTGCTTTTTAGGGCTCACACTAAATGCAGTGTGCCTTCTCTTAGAGTGATACTGATGGGAAATTTGTGTAAAAATCTGACTTCTGGAAAGGATTGAATTCCAGCATTAGAACAAATCTAGCAGGTTCATTCACTGCCTACAAGGAAAATGTTTTTTACTAAATGCTTGCTCTTTGGACAGCCAGGCTTCCTGATGGTGGAGTCACCTTTTTGATAGCTACATCATATGGACTGCTAAGAGGGAAAAGGCTCCTTCCATGCCCAGTTTAAAGGGTTTTTCTTTTTAATGACCTGTCTCCAAAGTGCTATCAAGGGACTTAGATTCATAAGATTTCGGGACCAAAAAGAAAACTTCAGAATTATATAGAAAAGTTTCCTTTGGATCTTAGATTTCATGTGCTTATCCCTGGGTCAAACCAAGTAAATGCAGCTTAACACAAGCATAAGACACCATTTTCTCTTGTGCTTGCTACTTCCATTTTCCTGTGGCTTATTTCAGACCAAAAGAACCAGAGAACAGTAGTAGATTTTAATATTAATCTTGCCTCCCTTTTCTAACTAGAAGAAAAGTCATAAAGTGACGGCTGCATTGAAAATGACAGAGGAAGAGATGATAATATTTTAACAATGGTTTAAGGAAGTAGCTCTAATTCTGCTCACACACTTGACTAGCACTAAACCTACCTATGTGAATCTGAACTAAAGCAAACTAAGTCTAAGGACTTCATGGAGTTCTTCCATAACACAAGGTATTCGTTTTCTATTTCATTTTGCAGAAGCATTTTATAGTACCAATCAAAAAGTATGTTCCATAGAAATGGACATGGAAGAAACCTCAGACAAATTCAAGACCAGTTAACAACAAAGGTACAATTTAAAGGCACAATCAAGAAGTACTTGAAAAAATAACCACTATTTAAAACTAGTGAACGCATAGATTACTAAACCCCTTTCTTGACTAATGCACTTATTTAGTGTTGTCAAGATTACTTTTTTTTCCCAGCAACTAGTTAGTTGTAAGGGTTACAATACTAGGTTATTTTGCTTGCCTTGGGTATCTAGATCTTATAGAGACTTCTCTGGGATGTTTTCACCAGGAAAACAGACTCATTCTGGATCCAGGTATTGCTTTATAAGCTATAGCCACTAGCAAGGAACACACTATCACTCAGTTTTGCTCAGATGTTTTTCTCTCTCATCTTCTAGTATTCCCTCTGAGCTCTGCATTTGTGGCTATTTCATCTTGAGATTTGACCTTTGACTGATTCTCTGGTATTTCTTATGCCTCTTTCTTCACTTTTTCTCTCTCTCACCACAAAGACACAGGCAGACAAAACATGATAAACAGACATGTAAAGTTGTCCTGCGTGTTTCCCTTCTTTCCCTTGCCTTGCCACACTTGTTAAATTCAGGCTTCCCTGGACCTGCCCAAAATAGTTTTCCATTTCTCCTTCTTTTGTTAGAGGAAAAAAGAGGCAACTGTTGGGCCTCTTAGAGTGATGTGGTTTTCCTTTCTGAAAGTCTCAGCAGAGCAATGTGCTGCCCAGCACCCCTCAGTGCTGAATGTATTGCTTCAGTTCTGCAAAATAGCTGTAACTTCAGGAATCTTAACTGCATCATGGATTTTGTCTGATGCTAATTTATTAAAGTTATTAATAAAATGGGTTAATAAAATAAGCCTTGTTATGGATTAAAAACAAATATATTTAATCTTACAGTAAAAGCTGGTTTAAGATAGAAATAACGTGGTAATAGAAAGATGAAGGTATTTCAGTTAAAAAGAACTAGTAACGCTATGTCTTATCTTATGTAAATGTTACATTGTGAAAATCCTCTCAGGCTTAGTATGACTTAGCCTGTGTAACATTTCAGCAGTTATATTTCAACTGTAATAACAAGCAAAGTGTAATCTTAACAGATCTTATCAAATCACCACAATCCTTCTATACTCAAGGACAAAATAACTCCTCATGAATGCTATGTACTGTGTATGTAAGGGTTCTTCTGGGGTTTGGGACTTCTGTCTTCCCTTTTTTCCCTTTCTGAAGGAACAACAAAACTATCTGCAAAAAAATGGCCCAGTCTAAGTTCCTCTGAGTTTAAGAACACTGTCTCCTTGTGGATTACAGCTGGCAGCTGTAAGGTGTAAAGTTTTACAATTTAGAGTGCTGGAATTTCTTCTCCATTTTAATCTCCACCACTCAAAACTCTTTAGTTTTCTTGGCAAGCTGTGAAACTTTAGATTACTAGTTAAATAGAATATTCTGTCTGCAAATATTATAATTATATATAGACCAGAGGGAATGTATAGTAAATGAATGCAAAATATATTGACATTTTCTAGTCTGGGGAGAAAAGGTGAAACTACAAGTCACAAGAACTGTCATAAGGATAAAAGATCATTTTAAATATTAATTAATATTTTTCTCTCTTTATAGAGAAATCTTGCTACAGTCAATGTAAAACTATCATACACCTTTAACAGAATGGACATATTTCTCCATTAAGTTATTTAGACTGATTTTAGATATCTTTATAAACGAGTTCTATAATATTTTACAATACTAATTTTAACAGATTGAGTAATTTCATTTCTGTGGCATTCTACTGTATTTGTCCCGCTGGATTCATTATCATTATGTTTTGAATGATTGTTTACAACAGCTGGACCACATCATCCCCTTCAGTGCTACAACCCTCAAAAGTGAGTTTAGAAGAAGAACAACTTGGTAAGAGATGCAGACTCTTTCACTGGAGAGCCACAGTTTTCTTCAGTCAAAGAAGAACTATTTTTGAACTATTAATTTTTTCAAATTGTTAAGTATATGACTATGTCTATTCCTGCTTGCTTTGGCCTCAGGCAAGATTTCTGGCTTATTGGCAAAGTTGCTGTATTGTACCTGTGCTGTATGGGGTTTCCTCTGGCTCTGCTGGACCCTAATAAAACCCCAAAGAGGCAGAGAAGAAATAATAATAATGATAATACCAAGACCCAAAAGCACTTGTGGCTAGAATGGATGTTTGCCATTTGCCATTTCCCTAAGCCCCATCCCATTCACTTCTCCTTTAGCCTGTCCAGTCTTTCTTTAATCCCCATCAAGGAATTATGTCTCCTCCTGTCTATCCTGTCAGCAAATGAGTGTGTAGTACAGCCTACCACTTAAAGAACCTCTGAGGGGAGATGCCAAGTGCACACAGTAGGTATCCACTCAGGGTACTTCAGGAAAAACAGACATACATGTGTCCCCCTTCTTATTTTAGGAGACATACCACCAGCTATTTCTACAAGTCTAAACTGATGTTAACAGACTGAGCTGATCCAGCTTTACCTTCATTTAAAGAAATGTTTTAGTGATTTAGAACCTGGGGTTACTGAAATGGCCAAAAAAAAGCCACTGAGAACAGAAGTTTAGAGAGAGTGGCACAAAACTGTTATCAGTCATTAAGTTTTGCATCCTTCTGTTCTCAGTCACAAAGTAAATATAAAACTGTCACTGTCTTTGATAAAACACTTCACTCATAAACCATTTTTAAAATATCTTCTGTAAGTTAGCTGTGGCTTCATATCTCGAATTTAATGTGTCTCTGCCACTGCTCCCTCAAGGCTCCTCACTGGCACAGGCTTGGTCCCTCCCTCTTCTTCACCCTGATTACTGTGCTTCTGCACCAGTCTCAGAACACAGCCTGGACAGCATTTCACCTGCACTTGCACTATTGTCACCTTCATGAGATGAAACAACACCTTGACTTGGGTTTAAAACTTACTCTTCTTTCATCTTATGCTAGTTTAAAAAACAAATGGAGAAGCCTCTTCAATCAAAGAACTACAAGAGACTAAATACAAAATGCTTCACTCCAGTATTTTCAGAAAAGTTAACACTTAGACAACTTTGTGTTAGCAACATTTTCATGGCTATTGCATTGGAATTATTGAATTCCCCCTTTTAAACAAAATCAGTTTACCCTATATTTTGTAGATAAATTAAAGTCCTATGGATGTTGTTGTTCTTAGTCTGAGAACATTCCTTCTACAGACTACCCATGAAGATACCCAATTGCAGCTGAGTACACTGTGGTATCAGCAAGAAGTCGTGCATTGTTAGGAAGGCAAAATACATTAAGGTAAGTCAGATGTTTTAAACTTCATAAGCATATGTGCTAGCAAACACAGCTTACTCTCTTTTTCACCAGCTGGACATCTGTAGTTAGCATCACGATAGTTCATACATTATTTGTAATTGTGCTCAGCATGGAGTTTGAGCTTTCCTTCAGAGCTAAAATGAACACGTTTGGATTTCACTATTATTAATGTGTTTTAAAGGGCACGGATCAGACATTTTGCATTTCTCTCAGAGGCACTGGACAAATTACAGGGACTAGTATAGGATGATTAGTTAAGCAGGACAGCTTGCAAAAAGGTTTCCAATTCATGGCAAGCATCTTGAAATGGTTATTAATTACAAACACTTTAATGTTTATATTCTTTTCCCAAAAGTCAATTATTGCTGCAGCATTTACAACATATGCGGCCATTTGCTGACTAGAACTCTTTCAGAGTTTCAGATCAATTCGAGCCAGTGTTATGTGAATTGGTGCCCAGCCCACTTCTCAGCTGAAGTCTGGAGGCAGGTGGAGCTTGAGATGTTGTGACCTCTGCTTCCTGTGCACTGCTATAGTCATACAAGGTTTAACAAAAGCACAGCACTGCAACAAATGGAAGTATTTCATGGAGAAAACATAGAATACTTTTTCTGAAGTGTTAGCTTGGATTACTTTGGGATGGTTTCAGATAACCAGCTGCTCAATAAACCACTTGAGTCTAAAAAAAACAGTGTATATCAAAGAGGGTGTGCCTCTTTCACAGATTTATAATAGTGTTGGAACATATCTGCTGAAATGCTGTTGAGTATAACTCCAGGTGTTTGGCCACATCTATTGTTTACCCAGATGAAAATTGTGCATATTGAATAAAATATCTATAATTTCATTATGTGAAAAAACTTCATTGATTTCTAAATTATAAATTCCAAGATTTAGCATGCAATAAGGCATAGAAGCATGCTAGAAAGTATTTTCTCTGCGTAAAATGCTATCAACAGCTTATTGGCATCCCATAAATTCTCCACACAACTCTCATTCTCACTTCTCAATATTATCACAGGAAGAAAACTGTATCAGTACAAAATTATGACACCAAGGATAAGATCCATGACTTGCACTCACATATGTTTTGTTGCAACTTTCAGACTCTTCAAAATCTGAAATGACAGATGATTTAGAAGATGGGAATGTGTTAGTCAATATAAACAGTACTACCATTTCACTCTCTTTCTGGAACAAAAGACTTTTCCAGGCTACCTTTCTTTTTCCTTGTCCAGTCAGTAAGGTTATTTATATCCTTTCCCAGAAGGTATGACAGCACCCATTGCTGAGTGAGATTCAGTAGCTAAGACTGTGATATTTGTCTAGAACCCTTTGATAGATTCAAGATTTAAACTATCTGACATGCCACATCTCTTCCAGGCACATTTCATGTCATGCAAGGCCTGAACAAAGTCATTTAGGGTTGGTAGAGCCCCAGGAATAAAAGGAATTTAATAAAATTCTGTTCAGGACAAAATATTTTAAAGAATTGATGTTGCCTTTACATTCCCATTTTCCAACTTTATTCTTCTACATGTTCCTATTCCCTTTTTAAGTGATAAAAACAAAAATCAAGGGAGCCAGGGAAAGAAGAGAGAAAAACCAAGTTTGTTTCTAAATGCTGAAACTCTCACACAGCTAAGAGATTAAGGTGCATGAATGATTCCACAGTTTAATTGCAGGTTAGTCCTTCATCTGTGCATTAATTCCCTCCTGTTTCACCCAATATAAAATAATCCTCAAAGAAAACAACAAGGGCACCTGAAGATTATTGTAGGATGCCAAAGGAGATTTCAAATATGCAATCCATCTAAAGAGCTAGTAAATGGTATCTGGAAGGAGAAGGAGAAGGAGAAGGAGAAGGAGAAGGAGAAGGAGAAGGAGAAGGAGAAGGAGAAGGAGAAGAAGTCCTGGCTAAGCATTGCCTGCTCAAATTGCTATGGCACAACTGAGAAACCCAGAATGTTTCAAGTGCGTTCTGCACCCAGAGTATCCTTGTGGATCTGTGAGTTTGTTTGGCTTGGTTTTGTTCTCTTAAAAAAGAAAATGACCACAGCAGAGAAGAGGTAAGGAACGTTCCTTTAAAGAACCTGTAAGGAGGCTTTAGTGGAAAAAGGAGTGGTTTTGCAGCACACTTGTCTGCCCCTGGACTGGGCACACACAGGGCACATAACATCGTGAGAGGTAAGGGGGAAAGAAGGTACATGGCCTGTGAAGGCCGACATCCTGGGATAGAGAGCTGACGCCACTTCCCCTTTGTCCTTCACGCCATGCAGTCGCCTGTGGGGGCCGCCATTGTGTGGGCGGGGCCAGCCGCCATTTTCCCTTTGTCTCCCTGCGTGCGGTCTGCAGCGGGAGCCGCCATCTTGGCAGGGGGCAGTACCCCCACAATTTGGACATCTCTTTGTTCTCAGGAAGCTCCTGAGATTTAGTGATTTTGTATCTAGATATTATTTACTGTCATTTTTCGCCTGTTGCAGTTTTGCTTGTTAGTAAACTGGTTCTTTTGGATTTTTTTTTTCATTTTTATCTACTGATATTTGTTCCTAATTGGTGGAAGGAGACTGGTTGGAGCTAAGGGGAGGTAACTCATGTTAGACTGTCCACCTCTTGAAATCGTCTTAAACCAAGACAAATTGCTATTGCCTCTTTCTTTCAGAAAGTGAGTCAAGGTCCTTCAGGGCTTTCAATGAAACATTGTAGAAATTAGTGCAAAACCACTGCTCTAAGACACTGCAGTTAATTTAGATTGATACTGCACTTAGATCAGGAAAAAATTCCAGTAATATCCAATAATAGTATAAGTGTTCATAAGACTTTTTAAAAGAGAATTTTAAGTCACTTTTAAAATGAAATCACTTTAAAAATAATAAATAATAATAAGCAAGACTGTTCCTATTAAGCTTCCTATTCAGACTTTTTCATGCCTGCTACTGTTTAGGCAATGAATATTCATGAATATAAACATGATTTGTAACATCTGTATACCAGTGGTAGAATGCTAGCAAGATATTTACACTCCTTTGTTTGGGATACATACATTTATACAAAAAAGACAAAATTTCCCTTGTGATCATCTCCAGAGATGATTTCACACTTCAAAGTCTGGCCTTAAAAATATTCTAATGTCTATCATATGACTCTCCAGGAGCAGAAATGGAAGCAGAGAGTTTCTCAGCCCACAGCCAAACCTTTACCTTGCCAGAAAACAAAAAATAAGTTTAATTTGTGAAACTATTTTACAGCCTATTTTCTGAAAAAAATGAAAACACAAGTAGATTGCAGCTGGGTTTGTCCGTACATAAAAATTCCATCTTCTGAGTTAAAATTCCCCTACTCCATGGCAGTTCTTTACTGTCTCAGATGAGGAGACACAGCTTATCATATGAGAAAGTCACACTAATTTACTCAACGACTCATTCCTTAACAATCCCTTGCAGCCATGTGCTATTTCAGATCCCCACTCTTTGTTTTTGTTCTTTTAAAATTAACTCAAAATTGTAAACTTAAATGACCATTTAAAATTAATGTCTACCATTTTCTTCCTGGTCCCACAGGTTTTAATGTGTATTTTCAGTTAAATTAAGAATTTACCTAAGTGGAAAGTTCCCCAAGGTAAAAATCTAATCTAAACCAATTATTTAACAGTATCTAGGAAGGGTGATATCACACTTCCTGGTGTGAGGTGTGCTCAGTGATGAACACTAATAAAGACTAAGAAAACAACCATCTGTGACCTGATCACACTATCTTTCTGGGCATCTGGTCACAGCAAAACTCTTTAAAAGTTTTATCAGCTAGTAATATCATTACCAAGCTTGGGTACGCATGCACATATCTGAATATCCCATCTGCTGATTAATTATCTGAAGCTACCTTTCTTGAACAGCAGAACAACATCTTGCTCAGTGTCTTCAACACACTTTCTTACCTTCTGGCCACTTTGTTCCTCTGCACTGTTTGCATGTAAGAACATAAATAATTTTGAAAATTATTTTCCTCCAGTTTACAACTTCCAAATTTGTTTCTTCCTGAGTCTCAGGTTCCTACCCTGTGTAGAATTCTTTACATGTAGGGCACTGTGCACTCAGAAAGAAGGTCTTATTTGTCTATTGACTTTTAGCAGCTCAATCACTAATGTGGAGTTGGTAATTACACATCAGTCACAGCTGGTAGTCCTTCCTGACTCAGAAGTGAGAGAGTACTCAAAAATACAGGATTCATGGAAACTGAAATGAACAAAGTTGTAAAATACTCTTGACAGAAGGCACAGGATTGCAGAATAGTGAAACCATTTCATCATTTGATAGTGTAGAATGAAATACAGTCTGTGATATACCAAAAGGCTTCTATGAGAAATTTTAAAGTTTTACTGCAAATGTATGTCCATGAAATGAAAAGCAATCTTCCTGTGATTGTTTTGTTTGACTTTTTTAAACTTTTTTGCTGTGTGTTATTGTGGTCCACTATGTGATTCTGCAGTCAGCACATCCAATAGTCTATCCAGTTCCTTTGGAAAGAGAATTCTTTATTAAGCACTAATCTTTAATTGGATCAGAAGCATTTCTCTTCTGGGATGAGAGCTGTTGCCAGTGTGCTGAAAAATGCCATTAAAAATTTCCTCTGTCATACTCCTAAATCTTAATCTGAATAATTGTCACATTCAGACTTCTCAATCAGCACCAAAACAGTCCTCCTCAGCCTCTGTAAAGATAAGATGGGTAGGCTTGAGTGGAATACTATATCCTTCCCCAGTCTTTAAATGTTGCTACATACAAAATACAGATTCTTTGCTAAAACTACATGGTATGATCAGTCAAATGGCTTCAGTTATCCTATTATGTCCACATTTCAGATTGACTCAAACCTTCTCTTCTGGAAAGCCTGTAAGAGGAAGATTAATGGCAAACAGGAAGCTTTAGAAAACACGGACATCTGGAAGTAAAGATATCATAGTAGTGTAAGCCACAGTGGAATAAAACATTTGCTTAATTCAACCTTTAGTCTCTAAAGCCAGTCAATATGGAAGGAGAGCCAACAGTTTAACAGCACACAGTTGTTTATGTCTGCTGTGCAAAAGAGTCATCCAACTTTTTGCAAAACCAGCAGGTGCTGGGTGTGCTGAACTGTCAGAGCACCCAGTTCCCAGGCGTAAATACATGTAATGACTCACGTAATCTCTGAACCCCTTCTGGCTGGCTGATGACCTTTGGCACCTCCATGAGCCCCTTCTTGCTCAGTCTCTTGCAGTAATGAAGGGTCAGAGAGGTGCAGGGAGGAAACCAGCAGCAGTGACTTAATAGGGATGGCCCACATCTACTCCCTGCAGCTGTCCAACACAAACCCTAGGGCATGTCTCATCTGGATGTGCAGCTGCTGCACTATGGGAATAGCTGGCACAAAAATTAAAGCATGGATATGCAAGAGTGTCATTATAAAAAGTTACTAGCTTTGAATATTATGAACTATTTTGTTGGTGATATTTACATTGTGCTGATTTTAATTTCCCACTCAGCAGGTTGAAATATTTTCTTCCAGACTGTCTTTCTCCTTAATCATGTAAGTCTGTTTTTAATTGAAGCTGATATTAAAATTAAGTAATTATTTTTCCTAATGTAATTTTCTGTAGTGCATTAGAATTGTCAAACATCTTTTCTTGTACAGTAGCATTGTCAATAGGTAACGTAACAACTACAAGTACGGTATTTTTTAGCACCTTGATTTGCAAGCAGCATTGGATCGTGAGAAAAATATCCAAACTAATTTGCACTGTGTGATCCTTCAGTGAAGAACAGAGGTTCAGTTTAGTATTTTCTAAAAATGAAAAGACTTTATCTAGTAGATGGCTTGGTAATAGAAAGTACGTTAGAACATCAATAAATTACACTGATGAATGGAATCTTGTCAGCTACTAAATTTAACTTCTGCTACATTTACATACAATTAAACTGTATGTATAGGCAAGTTTGAGAGATCAACAGTGATTTACCAAATACTGGTCACAATTTTGTAGTGCAGTGAGTCCCCTCCATTTTATTCAAGTCAAAATAAGTCAAGAGTATTCTTATCTTTGCAGAACTGAATGATAAGATTAAGGATTATTCTATGAGGAAAGAAAATTAACTGTTTTATAAAAACCATATAGGAGTTTTCAAGAGGACTTGCAGCATCTTCACTATAACCTCTTAGATAAGGACATTTTCCTAAAAAAACCCCTCTTTATTTACTTTTAGAGAAATCAAAACATCTCATTCCTAAATCCAAATCAAGGGTGAGGAATAGAAACTCTTTTAGCCATTGCTACTGAGCACTGTTAAATTATGGATCAAATTATTATGGCCATTCTAACATCTTCATAAGAAAAACAGAAAGAAACTGGAGCAACTATGGAACATAGTTGATAAGTGAGACAAAAAATCTCTTTGCAAGGGACCTTTATGTATATGAAAGAACTAAAGCAGCATCTATTTCATTTTTATATGAAGACTGAACAACTAGAATTATCTAAGCTCTCCTCTTGTAAAAGATGACTATCACACAATTAGTCATTTGTATTTGTATGAAATTCTACATCAGTCAGGGAGAGTCAGGTCTAGTCTCATAAAGCCAATTGCAAGCTTATGATTACTTAAGCTAAACAGTATTATGCATATTCAGGGTGGAAAGAAGAAAAAGAGGGGGAAAAAAAAGAGGAAGGATGCAACAAAATTACATGGGAGGAAACACTAGATAGGCAGCAATTTTCTAGTCTGAAGTTTTGCAACAGAAGTTAGCAAATTTCCAGTGCAAGCACAAGAATGCAATGTAGGCATCAAAGCTCATTTCCTTTGTTCAAAATCCTGCCAGATGATTTGACACTTTTTCTCTTATTAATTTAATTAGAAGAGCATAAAAATTAACTACCAATAGCAATTAAGTAGTTTAGCATCCTAATCAACTTCTACTTTATCTGACAGAATCAGACTGTTCTTTGTTTGAGAATAATGTTTCATTCTAGGATATAAAAGAAGAAGCAACTAGCAAAACAATAGCAAGGTTCAAACTGCATTAGGAAAGACTGCAAAAGATTTGTTATTTTACATTGAGCAAAAACAGGTTTCTCAAAAGCATTGAAAATTCCCAGCAAATGAAACCCAGGTATCATGCACACTGAAAAGTATGTATAACTTACACCTCTTGGTCATTGCCTGTTTCAAATCATATATGGACCCAATTTAGAAGAATTTCTCAAAGACCAATGCAACTTATTCCTAAGACTTCATGTATAGACTGCATATTTCTATGGTGGTTAAATTATAGAATATCTCACTGTTACCCATTACTTTGAGAAACAGTGCTAGAAGGAATGGGATAAATTTCCATTTTAAAGGTTCAGGAATCTTTTTGGTTGTTACTTTGAAGAAAGGACAGTCCTTACCCTCACAGCCAGACTCTGACTCTCTTCTGGTGTTAAGCAGAAAATTCTTCTTTTGAAAGGAAGTCAAAAGTACAATTGATAAATCAGATAATTTCATTATATAAGCAGGATCTCAGCAGAAATGTTATTGCCCATCATCTCTGCTGAGTAAAAAGTCCATTTTTATCTCCTAACACAGACATAGTAAGTAGATTTTCAGCCCCACAAATATGTTTCTCAGAGAAAATCAGCTGAGACTGCTGTAAACTAGAAAAAGTAGTGAACACATTTAGAATTTATTTTTAAACTTCCTCTTGCTTCATTCCCTTTCTCTTCTGTAGCATTTCTATCTGCATGAAAGTCTTTCACCTTTTTTTGAGAGCTGTTCTTGGGCTTTGTTGTCTCAGAAGTGCTTATATCACATGCTAATTGGCTTAATTAACTACAAGTCATAGCTCCAACAAAAGCATTTCCTATCTAGTCAATGTGACCATTAAAAAGTGATTTGCATTACATTTGGAGCAGCAGACAGCTTAGCTTGTGAAAGGGGCTAATGAAGCATGTGTTCTGGGCACACAAATCAGGTGCTAGAGGTATAGAAAGCAGTACACAATTCCTTTGCAGAAGCAATTTAAAAGACTTTAAGTAGTGGTTTTCCAATAAAAACTGACTTTTTTTGCAATGATAAAATAATTAAGAGAAATGAAGAACATAATTTCAAGCAATTTGACAATTATAAGCAAAAGCAGTCTTTTTTGCCATCATTCACAAAAGTGATTCCACATATATTAGGTCAGAAAGTTATTCTGTAAATTATATTTGAAAATTGAATTTGGAAGGGAAAGTGCAGTGATCAAGTGTTACTAATTACTTGCAGAGACAAACATGCATAAACACAGGGGTGTGCTCTTACAATCAGTAACAATATGGCAGATATAATATGTTCTTTTCTGCAGACACCAGAAAAGAACACAGTTTCAGGTGAAATTTAGGTCACATGTAAGTGTCAATGTACAAAAATCCTGTGAATCTCTGTGCAGCTGCTAACAGACCTTGGATTTGCTTAAACTCTGTAGGCACTCTTGTTTTCATCACAGACTTTCCATTGATATCTGTAGCTCCTATTCTTGGCATTGTGCACATGTATTTCTTGTTGGCAGGGCTAAGCCGTGCTGTCTGCATCTGGCGCTACATCTAATTTAGGACTAGAGAGATGGAATTGGGAGCCCCTGCCCAAGGTTGTTGCACTGGTCTGGGAGATGTTCTTGGAGCACATGTGAAATGCCTGCAGTCAACACAGCACACAGGTGAAGCAAGCAATCCCTTCAGAATATGGCCAGGAGAAACAAGTGTTTAACTGTCTCCCTTTTTCCTTCTCTTTCTGCTACAGTTATGATCACCACAGCCCAAGAGATGTGAGGAAGGCTAGACTGTACCCCCACCACCTGCTGTCTGGCCACTCACATGACAAATGGACACTGTTACATCTTCTTTGTCTTAGATTTTGGCTGACTTTGGAGTTAGCCCTGCTTTGGGGCTGACCCCCAGAGATCCCTTCCAGACTAAGTTATTATGTGATTATAACACCTGCTACTCATATTTTAAAAGCCAGCAGTAGTCTTTGCTAATTTTCTGCAAGAAAAATTGTAGACATTTTTTTGGGAATTCTACAATGAATAAGGGGGTAGGAATAAAAAGTATTAAAGACTTAGGAAAGTAAATCCTGTCTGTGGAGTTTTTCACACAGACAGGATGAGATGCAGATGGTTAACTATGCATATGGATGCTTGATTCTGCCATCCCTTAAGGGACATTAGGTACTACTTAGCAGTACCCAGATCTCCAATTTCAGTCCCTAAAATTCAGATGTGATACCAACAGGATTGCCTCTGGGGCAAAGGAACTTCAACTCCAGCCACTTAGATACCAGCTAAAATGTATTTCAGTTTCTCAATAGATTCAGCAACTCCTTTTTTGGTTTGCCCTAAAGAAGCCTGGCAGACAGCTCTTTTCACTCCTGCACCATTTTGAGCTGATCAGCAAGCCATGAACCAAGTCCTCATGCCCACAGATTATGACTTTGGTTATAAAAATGCTCCTTGAAGTTTTAATTCCTTACCATTCTTTTTACCCAGTTGAAAGTAAACTGAAAATCAATAACTGAAAATCATGTTAATGAAGCAAAAAAATTCAAAATATGATCCCATTTATCTGTAAGGTACCAGTAGTGCAAACTAGACTAGAGATCGTGTCTCTATTCATAGGCAGAAATTAGAGGACACAGGTACAAGATAAACTTGTAGTAAGCAGCCCTGGAGAGGTGCTGGGCTGTGCCATTTATCCCGGTCCTGGATGCTGTTTGGGGTGCTGGGGTGCAGAGTGGGGCCAGCTCCTGGCTGCAGCAGGGCAGGGCCTGTCTCCAGGCCCCATCCCACCATCCCAGCCAGGGACAGCGGATCCGGGGGTGTGGGCCCTCCCTGGGGACATGGATGGGGCTGAGCCGCGGGGCTGCGGGCAGGAGCCATGGCAGCTGGGCAGCGATGGGGCCGCAGAGCTGCGGGGAACACGCTGCGGCTCGGGGCTCACATGGCATCACAGGCCAGGGCAGGGTGGGGGACCGCTGGGAAGGGGATCGGGATCCTGAGAAAGGGCCACGCAGCATGGATGAGGCCATCTTTATTGAAGAGAAGTTGTGGAGGCACACTGTCCAAGGCAAGCCAAGGCCCTTCCCTGGAAGAAAAGCCCTGAAGACAGAAAATACACAGCTCTCACCTGAAGAGATAACCCTTAGGCAGCTCCTCTGTAATTTATGTCAATATACTCTCCCACAATGCTGTTCAGTTCTATGTAGATACTTTGCACCCCATTAGCCCTCTCACTCTGTTCCACCCCTGAACCCTCAGATCATTGACCCTGTTGCTCTACCCAGCCCCTTGCTTTCCCCATATAAACCCTGTTCCCTCAGACCTCCTCAGTCAGTCTTCATCCCTGTAGCCTTTCACGGAAGAAGAATAAAGATGCCTGTGGAACCCTATACGAAGGCTCCTGTCCCTTTCTTCAGTGTTGCTTGCAGCAGCAGCTCACAACTGAGCTGAAATTACTCAGCAGCAGCACACGTGCCTGTGCCACCAGACCGTCCTTTTAAGGACACTTCTCTGGGGAGGTCACAGCGCTGTGACCATCACTGCTCGCTGCAACAAGAAGTAGACATATGGCTACAAGCTCTGCAGACCTTCTTCTCCCCAGGCCTGAGCTCTCCCTTGTCACTAGACTGGCCAATAAACAGATATCTTGGAAATGTCCCATGACAACAGCTGTTGTAAGTTTCCGCTCTCATACATACGAATCATCTTCTCTTCAGTATCTATGGGCAATCCAAAAGGTTTTGCCCTCGGGCTCCTGACACTTTAGGCCTGGGTCTTTATGTATTTTGAACTCATTTCTCAGATGCACCTCTTGCAGAGCATCTCAAGCCCCATGTTTTTAAGCTCTGGCTCTTGGGTGGTGGGGCAAAGGGGCACCCTTCAGCTGTGGCTGAGTGGGCATAGGTTCCTCTGATCCCCATGGACTCCTCCTCCGATCTACACGTGCTTCTGGGAATCACAGGAGACTGACGTTCCCTTGCAAGAGGCTGGCTGTCCATGTGTTTTACCGTGTTCATCCCTTGCTTCTGTTCCTTATGCTCAAATTAAATTGTGAGATTTTAGATCTATATCTTTGGTAATGTCTGGCACAACACAAAGCTTCTGGTCTTGATCACAGGTTTATTTCTGCCAGCTAAGAGATCCTTTGTGGATCCCTAACAGTAAGCAGAACTTTGCTGGAAGTGTGAACTGTCAGTTCTGTCAGACCTGGAAGGTACTCCTTTGGGAAATATGTTATCTACTGGAAAGCATCCTTAAACTCTTCCTCAGTATTTTGTTTCTTTCAACAATGATTCTTCTTGAGAAGATAACTTACAAAAACAAACACTTTTTTTTTTTTTTTGGTGGGGGGGGAGAGTTGTTCAGAAATTGTGAAGTTTCCAAATAATTTTTATCCACATATTTTCTTCCTTTCTTAATAGGTGAAAGATCATACCTATTTAACCCTGACTCTAACTGTTACCTTCTACTAACTCTGGGTTTTTTTTTCCAGTGATTATATTGTGGTTTGTGGCTGCGCACAGGCTTGTGCACCTGTGTCCAACTTAAAACAGATAAATGTTTCATTTGTTTTGGACTGGTGGTTAATTCATCTTCTGATGCAATGACATCCAAAAATTCCTGTTTCTTCATTCTCTCCTGGCACCAGTGAAGTCTTACAACGTGGTGTAATTATTTACACTGTCTGCATTCTCTTCTGAAGGCCAGGAATTGTGTTGTTTATTGCAATGCATGGAACTGTTCCATGTATGCTGATTTTCATCTCCACATGTTTTATTTCTTCCTTATTGCAGTAGTTAATCTTCTTTTGCATCTTCTGGGTCAAAACTGCCTTCACTTCTTCAAAGTAAAAATCCAAGTAAATTTTTGAAGAGATGAAACTGGTTTCCCTATTAATTAGTATCAGATTTCCAGTGTGATTTGCTATACATAAATTTAGACTCCAAAATTTGAGGTGTTTCAACCCTCTGTAAGTTGGAGGGTCTTGTATCCTCTCTTTCCATTCTGTGATTAAGAACACCTCTCTCCCATTTAATCTAACATGAAGCAGAGCATTTCTCCACTTCTGTAAGTTTCAGAGTATGCCATTTCTGTCTGTCCTGATGTTTGTGGTTTTTAGTTTCCTTTTTGGCATCCTGCATCCATTCAGAAGCATATGTATCAAAGTGCTTGACAAATGTCTGCTTTAGTTTGTAATCTCCCAATCATTAACACTGTATTGATGCATTTCCAGATCACCAGTAATATACTCTTGATCGAGATCAGGTGTAGTCATATAAATACTGTTTTGAAACACTAAGAGCAATCAAGGGTGTTAATGCTGCCTTTTACACTGTGTGATTTTTGATCTTGCACTATAGACTCTAAACCTGACTCCAGTGTGTAGTCAGAGCATGACCTCAGTGCCTGAATTGTAAGCGGGCAGCACACACAGAAAATGAGCCTCAGCAGAGCACAATGCATTCCCTGCAGCTTTTGAAGGGTTTGCAAAATCTGTAGCTCCCTTTTTAGCAAGTTAAACAAAGGAACCTCAGCCAAAGCTCAAGATGTGTAACAGTGTATCTTTCTTGATACACAATGATATAGGACTTCTTGATATTTAATATAAACTTTAATTTTTTTTAAATTTTCTAATAAGCTTGCCATTAGTCAGTAAATTTTTTCCCCTGCCTACATATTTTAGAGTCCAGAATCGCATCATCACAATAGCTTTGGGTCTGAATGCAAATTTAAATATATATTTGATGAATGTCAGTATATATTTAAACTGATTTTCAAACTCAAGTATTAAAGTGCTCTTTAAATACTACTGATCCTTTCTATTCCTGCGAGATATGCCTTTAACTTATATTGTAGTTTTAGTCTATGAAGTCACTAAAGAAGACAGGGAGACAGGGAGAAACTTTCAGATTAACCAAACAATATTTTGCTTCAGAAGCCCTGTCATGAAAAGGTGAATGTAATTGTCCTAAAAGTGAGCAAGCAGACATGTAGAAGGTGAGCATCTATTTCCACTTTGTCTCTTCTGAAGAACACAATTTATTATATAGGTCTTCATTCTCTCATTTGCAAAATAGGCATGGAAATGTATTTCAATATTCTTAGGGTCAAAGTTAGGAAGGAGCACCTATGAACATATTCCTTATGTTGCTATGAGTGCCAGCACTAACCTTATTTCATAATTCACAAAAGGTTTCAGTGATTGACTAGAGTACTGGGAAGACTTAAAACCTGACATTGTGTAAATTGCTATTTCTAGCTTTGATAAGGAAAGCAAAACATGTGGAATGATACACTGGGATAAAGACATAAAGATATGTATGGCTCTGGAGGGTCTCTCTAGGGATCATGTAGCTCTTTTGTTTCTAGTGAGTGAGGGTCACCTATGAATTAGATTGGATATCTAGCTTTGCCAGAACTGAGTTGGCTTTGTGCCAACTGAACATCTTCTGTGTCATAATTTTTAGATAAAACCATCCTAATGCAGTGAAGCCTCAGTGCCCTTGGATGCATAACAAATGGACTCAGTGAGAGACGAGGATGCAGATGAGTGGATGTGAAGTGGCAAGCAGGATACAGACACAATGCTGAACTGGAAAGGCTGAAGTGAGCATTCATCCCATATTAATGCTCATCTTCCTGCCAGCTTTGCACTCATCACTGTGTGCATTGAAGGGCTGTATGCTGTGAGTTACAGTGAACAGGGCTGGAAGATAACCTTACAAAAGATGGAATGGGAGATGTGGAACCCTGTGCCTTTGGAGAAAGTCATATACAGAGACATAGGAGGCCTGGGGTGGTAGCAGAGAAAAACTGATTATCTGTGACAGTCAGTGATTTACAGCACACATCAATATAAAAATAATTTTTTTCCATCCCTTGTTACATGGCCCTGTAGCATCTCTCTTCCTTACTCTCAGAAGAGAGCTCTGAGCTTCAGAGAGATTCTTCTCTTCAGAGCAGATTTTCTCTCAACCTTCACAGGTATTCAGCCTGTGTTTCAAGGAAAAATAATTTTGAATAGGAAACATTCAGTTGTGAGCTAAATCCATGTTCAAATACTAAAATTTATATTCTCTGGGGAGCTAAATGGATTCCTGAGGTTTGCAAGCTTAGAAGACTGGAAAATTGACAGAAACCTGGCAAGGTGATATCGTCATCTTTCTGCTATTACTGTGGTATAACATAATCTGTTTTCTTGAAGAGAAAACAATCCATACCAAGTTTGTACAATAAGCTTCTGTCAAGCACTTCCATTTTCAGGAATCTACAGAGTAGACAATGCTTTGAACTGGATTAAGTCAAAGGTTAGCAGAGGGGCTTATGGGATCTGAAACCATACATGAACAAATTCAAGTTGACCAAGAGTAACCTATAGTTCAACCCTCTGAGTTTTCTTTTCCAGTAAGACTTTTAAAGTCTAGGTAGGACTTTAAAAATATAGAAGCATATGACACATGTTTATGTGTACATAGATCCAAAAGTGAAATCGAAAGAAAGGAAACCTAGCAGACAAAATTTAAGCTTATTTTCTTGGCAAATGTAAGGATTTTACTTTTAAGATAACTATAACATTCCTTAGTTAATGTGGGGTGGTTATTTTAAAAGTTCATGTCTTGAAGGCTTGATACTGACATTCAAAATTTGGTTTATATGGTGAAAAAGATATTGTGCAAATTGATTGATTTTCTCCTTTTTTTCCCTGCTTATTGCTACAATAAAAAGAGCATTTTTATTAATAAAAAAAAAAATCCTTAATTTTAACTTCCTGGGAAGAAAAATGTATGAGAACTAGTCTGGATTGTTGATACTTGTTTGTAATAGAAAATGTACTGGTGTCCTTGCTACATGCAATAAAAATGGCAAAGATCAGGAAAATTCCTTATATTTTTCACAGAGTAGAGGAAGTTTTGATTATATAGGTCACACAGAGAAGAACTGCCCCCATCAATTCACTTTTTTCTTTTTCATAGGCTACACAAGAAATCCTGGACTGGTAGGAATACAGGTAGGAATGCTGATTATTTGGCTGGTAATTAACTGTCATACTAATGAAGGAAAATCTAAAAATATTTCAAGAAAACGAATAAATTCTTGAAGAAGAGCACGCACAGAACTACTACTAATATAGAAGAACTACATGTAATGAGTATATTTCATAAGGTTCAAAAAATCTCCTTTCAGTAGCTGCATAACTGGAAGAAGGATATGATCTGAGGAATTTAACCACTTATCTCTGTTTCCCCCCAAAATAATAGAAATCTTTGTAACTGGTCAAATCTTGTATCCTTCATGCATCCTTGGTAAAAGTAGTTATAAAATATTGCCACAAATATCTTTGTCTACAACTTGCTAACATGCAATGCTTCACATATAATCTTCAGAAGGTAAAGCTGACTTTCCTGGTACATGGAAGTGGCTTGTGAACTCCTAACCCTTTCTTCCTCTTGCCAGTATTTTTTGCATTAAGATACAGCCCTAAGAAATCACATTTGGCAGCTTTCCTTGAAATGCTTGGAGTCAAGCGGCTGCAAAGGATCTCTTCAATTTAACAAGTATTACCCCACTTAAACAGTGTTGGAGGTGAACCATGCAGTTAACAAAGTGGGAAATGCGTTAAAGTAAACAAACAAATAAACAACACTTTTTGCTCTCACCATTAATAATAATGGCTTCTGAATGCCTGATAGGATAGCATAAAGCAGACTGTTCATATCTGAGCAGAAACTGCTCCTTCTTAAGTATTTCACACTGTTAGTGCAGGAGAACAATGCAAAAAGACTCACTCATGCCAAATAAATACAAAAAACCATGTTCAAACACTGGATTTGTCACAGGAGTGATTAGGAAAAAAAGCAGGCAGAAAATACATTCTAAGAAAAGCCAACAAGGATTTTCAACACTGCTTCCTCCCTGAGAACTACAGCATTAAAACAGGCTTGAATAAGGGAATGGGAAATGGGAATTTAAAAGCTCCTGGGGTTACTATGTAATGTTTAGTTTTGTATTAATGATTGACGTAACACATTGAAATTGTGAAGATGTTCCTTTCATGGCAGTATTACCTCACCTCATATTCAATAGATAGCAGTGAGAATATTTATAAAACAATACGAAAAGGAAAAGTGACTTTCTTGTCCAGAACTGAAAAAGTGAAATTGAAAATCAAAATAGAGAAACAAGATAAATCTTAATGGAGACATTGTTAAGACTTTGTCTAATCTGCAACTTCCATCAAAGTCTGACATATTTGCAAAAACTGTGAAACACAGATCTAGACACAAATTGATTTTACAGAAATTCATCATTCTGTGCCATTCAAAGCACGATGCTGCAAGGGCTGTATTTATACACCATGACAGTACACACAGGATAATTTTTCTAAATCAAATAGTTATATTCAAGCATATTTGAGTCAAACATGTAGCCTCACATCTTTAATGCTCACCAAGCTGGCTTTGAGTATTCCCATTAGGGATAATTATTTATAAGATTTTGTGTCTGTTGAGCATACATGTATGTATAAAAATAGATACACTAACTGGAAACAATTCTAATTTATATTCTGTTCAATTATTTTGGTTTACATTTGCTATGTTCCAAATGGTCAACATATTTTTTTTCATTAATTAATTCAATCAGTCTTGCTTTTGTTTTCTGTTTTAGCTAAACAAAGTCTAAAAAGTTTCCATTGTTGCTGTTGCTTTGTTTCCAAAACATCCTGTGGTATGTCCGTTTCACTACATATTTGGCTGTTTTTCGTGCACTTTCTTTCAACGTTCAGTCTGCCTATCATACAGTGTTCTTTCTGGCATCAAATGTCTAATTTCCTTCCTAGATTCTCTGGTATTGGTTCATGGCACGCTTAATTTGATCATGACAGAGCCATAAATATTAAATATGTATATTACACATACCATATTAATCTTGCAGAAAAGTCTGGGGTAAATATGTTTCAGAAATGTTTACTTTCTTTAACATTTTAATGTAATACATTTAAAATTTTATTTCTTTGGCTTTGTTTGTGCCTATTTGGTGTACATGTTCCATAAATACTCTTGTAAATGCTCTTCATTAAGTGAGTAGTTACAACTGCTAATTTTGATCAGATGCTCTTATAGTAGCAGGAAATACAGTTCATAATTCATATACCATCATAAATCCACATTTAATTTGCCATTGTTGCTAGCTTATGATCCTGGAAGATATCTCCCACTTATTTTTACTACAATGCAGTGCCTCATGACCTAGACTGGACTAAAGTAGTGGGATAAGCAGATGAACCAATGTCTGCACAAACAGATCTTGCATTACTGCAAAAATTATCCAGTCAGAAAATAAAGCAGTGGAAAATAATCACTACATACAATTTGTGAACCATCTGCAGCCCAAATTATTCCCTGAAGAAATTAAATGTATCCTTCAAGACAACAAGTATGAGAGATAAATAGGATCTGTTAGTACAATTCACATCAAGGAGAAATCACTGTGAAAAATTAGACAGAATCAGGTAGGAATCTTGCAGGCTGCTTTTTAGCTCTTCAGATAGGGTTAAATTAGATATAAGTAGATAATGTATTTTATACCTAGAATCAGAATTCACACAAACCAAGCGAAAAGTTAAATTAATCAATCAGTCCATTGAAATGTTTTCCTGTTCTTCTATGTAAGAAATAGACACTCAATGGAAAATATTCTTTTTACAAGGAAAGGTGACATTCAGTTAAAAAAAATGAGAATGCTTTGTAGTATTCTTCTGATAGGGTTTACCGAAGCATCCTTGCTTTGTATGGGAAGTAATTTATTACCTGTATGCTTTTTAGGGCAACTTAGCAATAAATTGCAGAGGTAAAAAAACCTGGCATTTTAAGCCAACAAACAAATACACAGTTTTTAAGAAACTGAGTGTAAACACTTCTAAGGTCACTTTCAAGAGAGGATACATTGATTAGACACAAAAAAAAAAGAAAAATCATTTTAAAATATTAATATGTCTGTAGCTGGCTTTCATAACAAACATTAGGGATTTTTTGTTACATAAAACTGCCTGTCTAGAATAATTTGCTCAGGGTTTTGGGAAAGTAGAGCACTGAATTCGCATTGCTTAGCACATCACTGTTTTTGAAAGCCTTATAAACTGCTTATATTGACTGTGTATATTGACATTAGAACTTTCTAAGTTTAAAACTTTGCAATGGAAACAGACCTCTTCAGCATCCACATAACAAAATTCAGATTTCTTATCTGTATGAAATCTTATTTAAATTATTCCAAAATATACATTACAAACTTTTACTTCAACTGGAAAATGGTACATCTCTGTAACACTCCATTATCTCTAAACTGAAGAAAAAACCCAAAAAGAACAGGTGAAGAGTCCATGGAAATTAGAGATAAAAACTACATTTATACTACAAAAGATAGTTGCCCTGAGGAGATGTTTCAAGAGTGAAGGTCAGTTTTTGACAAGCACTTAGAAGAGCATTTTGTTGTTGAGGATTGTCAGAATGCAAATGTAGTGATAATGAACATAGTGTATGTGTTCTTCTACCAACAAAGGGGGATATTTATGATTTACCATACATAAAAATACTTGTCTGAACACAAAACTGTTTTTGTTTTGTTTTGTTTCTTTTTAATAATGTCCTCTAGGCAACCTGGGAATGATAAGATGTATTGCAGTGTTCAGTGGGACACCTGTGACTTCACTGTTCAAGGGAAAAACTCCAGTTCAATAAAACATGCTCAGAAAACCTGGAACAGCGCATCTTAACACACTGCAAAGCACAGCATCAGTTCTAGAAGAGAAAGTAAATCCTAGGTCAGTTTCCTGTAGAAAACAATTCCCTAACTGACCACATCATTGCATTAATAAGGATGTTTTTCTGCAACTGGACAACATAACAGGTAAAAATCAGGCTGACTTCCACAAAGCGATTTAACCAGCCTTTGGTGGCAGCATGTCCCAGGCACCAATTACATGGAAGAGATACACAGGAGCAATGCTTGACCCTCAAGAACTGTGTGAGCTGTTCACTGCTACCCTTAGACAGTAAGAGAAAACTCGGCCCAAAGCACTTGAAGGCGTAACACAAACATTGGGTAGGAGAACAGGAGTAATAAAACCTTTTCCTTCTTCCTTGTTTATCCTGTCTCAAAAACCCAGATAATGCTCAGAGCACACACATGCCCCTCCCCTGGGCTACACAGGAGTAGAACCATACCAGGGCAGCACTGCACCACAGTCTGGTCATGCTGCAGAGCACAGAATTAATTTGGGGGAATCCTAGACTAAGAGGCTTATGTGGCCTCTGGGACACAAGGTAAGAGTACAGCAGTTTCACCTGGTATAAAGTGAATCTATCTTTCCTTTCCTGAGATGGAGAACCAAAATGTGAAGGTCTCAAAACTTAACTTACTAAGAAGTGAATTAAGCTGACATTCACTTCTGATGACAAACTGATAAAGAAACTAAATGCTTACTGTGAACTGTATTCTTCTCTTGCCCGTATTTGGATTTGTTTTGGTAGCTTTTTTATGGAGAAACATGACATTGCTTACCATATCATACACTTCTATTTCAGTCAACAGAAGAGTAACACGCTAATGTATAAAAACATGAATGTTCCCTGATTCGCTCTTCCAAAATCTTAGGTGTAGTTCGCCAAAGACAAGTAAACTAACAACATATAAGGCTGTAATATTTAAATAAACTAGAAGTGAATGAATAATTGTGATACCTTTTACACTTTATTAATTTCTGTTGTTGCTAAATCATAGCAAACAACATTTTTATTAAATGATCCCTACAGACAACTTCAAATATTATTTTAATTCTCCACTGAGATTCTACTTCCAGTTACATAATTTTCAAGACCTGCTGTAAAATATTTTCATAAAGTCACCTTTAAAATGTTTTCTATGGAAATCCATTCTTAAAATATCTCCTAAATGGAATTATAAAAATCAATCACAATTTTGGCCTGACAATCAACATTTATAGGTTCTATTGAATTCATGGCCTGTGAAGAAAGAGTTATTAATTAATGTTCCTTCCTTTAACATATGGTTCATGAATAAGGGATGTGCTACCTACAAAGTGCTGGTAGAACTGGCTAACTGGTGAAACATACCACAATTTTTCATTTTACAATATTTTATAAAATTTCTGCATAGAAGAAAGACAGGAAAGGAAATACAGGGGAAATGAAAAGTGAATACAAAGTGAAATACTGCTATGAAAATATTCTGTTAAAGTACTGTGACAAGTGTTGGCTTTTTTTAAGAATTAAGGCTAAATCTTACTTTCCTTATTGATAGAATCCATTATAATGGTATTCATGAGAATTATACCATTGGATTCAGTCAAAGCACAGGCTGTGACACTTCAGTTGTTCTTAGGAACAAAAAGTGCCATTTAACTCTGTTACTGTAGTCAGTGCCCTCATTGTAAAGGACTACTGAGAAGGGAAGAGAGAATCCGGAGAGTTTTGAAGCATTTAAACATATTATCTGAAATTAAAAAAAAGAACAAAAAGCCATTTAAACCTTCTCTTACTATATGTCAGGATGATTTCAATGATGAACTAGCATTAACAATCACTTCTATACTGTTCAACTTCAATATGTATGAATAAAGGAAGCATACAAGATCTCTTCACCTTCAGAAATGTAAATTTGGAGTTGTCCTTGTACAAAAGATATTTGATCATCCACACTGTTTATCTTCAGTAGATGCTTTTGTATCCAAGCCTGTTCCCATGGAAATCAACAGAAATTAGTCAGTGACTCAAAAGACAATGCAGGTCTTCACTACATTGTTGGACAGACATTTTTTACTTAAATCTAGAATTTGTCTAGGCGTAACATTATTGATATGCATTTTTACCATGTAACTCTCTACCATTATTCATATTCTCAACTTAAAACTAAAATTTCTGTGAAATGAAAGCATTTTTGTATTAGCTAATAATAGTCTGTCAATAAACACCAGAGAGCTTAAAAATAATAAAACTTGTTTTATATGCTGCTCATTGAGTATTTTGTGAGTTGTGTTATTTGAATTGATGCCCATGCCTCAGGGGATAAAAAGCTTAGCAAATGGCACATTTATTCAAGCAATGTACAGCCCTTTTTGCAGTTTTTAACATCTGTTCATCTTCTTGATGACTTTAGCCTTTCTAAGACTAACAAGTGAATTTAGGATTTATAGTTGAGAAACAGCATGGTTGCTTCTGCTGTCAGTCTTTATTCATTACTCTAATAATAGGAGGTGTAATAAACTGCATAGATTTACAACTGTACATTTTAATTATTGTTTCTGAAAGTCTGTATAATCCAGAGAGGTGATCACTGCTCCTTTCTGCTTTGGAATTTTCTCCTTCAGTGCCAGACACTACCGAGTTATTCAGTAAGCAGACAGCTTTGCTCTTTTCATCAGTGAGTCATGAAAGAGTTGACAGTGTGTTAAGGCCATCTCAGCTTCAGTCTAACAATCTGATTTATTGGCTCAGTAGATTTAGTGCATCTTGATTTTCCTGATAAATTCCATGTGAAACCCAATACCAGCTACCCTGACAACATCTTTATCTACCCAAGTAAGTTCATACTGGTCAAGATGCAAAATGAAAGAGACTTTTATAAATCTGAGTATTTTGTAATGAAAACTTAAAGAATTTCACAGGTTTCACATGCAGAATTTTTTAATCCACAGACAAACTGTAGCTAAATTCAGAAGTGGTATTTTGCTTGTGGACAGTCTTTGTTAATCAAAGATATTAAATAACTTTATCTTGTTATAACTATAAGAAGAAATAAAATGTCCTTGCTTATCACACATAACCACTGTAACTGTAATTGCAAAACACTGAAAAGAGATAATTTAATAATCAAGTATTACACAAAAAATACCCCAAAAAGCATAGACTTGGATTATAGAAAAGGTACAAAATAAATGTTATGTAGGAAACAGCTTGATTTCCTGGGGTGAACAGTGTATCAGATGGTTGATCCCCAAAAAACTGTCACTTTTGCAGCTAGTTCCTAAATTGTAAGGCTAGTTTAAAATGTGACTCCCTTGTTTACTTACTGAAAGTTCCAGTTTTCCTGTATTCCAGTTAAATACATAATTACATTTCTTCCTATGGTTTATAAAGAACAGCAATACACTTTATGGTACCTGCAAATCTCTGAGATATTTTCTCCATGTAATCTTGTTTACGTGTTTTGTATTTGTGAATTATCAAATTCTGGCCAACAGTGCAACTCATGATGTAACCTGACATATACTGTGCTCTCCTACCCAAGAATACACTCACACAGAACAATTTCAATTTCTTTGACATTTAATTGGTAATCTAGAATCTTCTAGTGTACTTCAAATGCATATTTCTGAGGTATACAGCAGGATTCCACTTTGATAAAACAAATTTACTATAAAATCCATAAATAAACCTATGAGTAGCTACCACTCCTAGCAATTAGTTGAAGTAATTTACTGTTTGGACAAGTGTATTGTGAGAAAGGTCCATTGTAGAACATAAACAGACATTGTACACCTGTTGATGATAGTCAGTAGTGACTGAAGTAAGTAACAGACTGAACTGTCTCCAAAGGGTTTCAGTAAATCAGGAGGTATCAGGAGATACCTGGATGTTTGGCATACCCATTCTAAAGGTTCTGTTGCCTTTTAGCATAAAGCAGAGAGTAGAATGTCATTCTCCTGCTGATGTCACGAACAGCATCACTGTGAATGAGACAAGTGTCTATTTGTTTCCAGTTTGATACACACATTGCAGACAGCCTTGAAGAGAATGTAGGTTTATACTGGGAAGATTGGTGTACAACAGCATGTTTTAACAATCTGAGGCCAATTTTCATTATGTTGGTGGGTTTCCTTAGATATCCCATTTTAATGATAATGTGCTCTGGGATTCCTGTGAAGAAAATGCTTTAGAGCTCTCGAATTGAGAAAGACTTGTGAGGAGAAGATATTGTGCACAGTGATTTTTAATAGCCTATGCCTCTCAGGATGTCTGGTGCTTACTAATCTTTCTGATCATCAGGAATTAATTTAAGGGAGAAAGCAACAAGAAGAGTGACTGTGGTGTAGCTTCTCTGAGGCATCCTAAATCTCAGAAGGATTTTACTCTATCTCAAAGTACACTGAAATACAACATTGACAGATGACAAGCAGGGATAAGCAAATTCAAAGAAACCGACATTCAGCAGTTGCTGGAGATACAGAATACAGACCCACAAATCTGAGTTGATTATTTCAGATAGGGAGAGAACTGCAGCTGGATTCCCAGAGAATTAGGCCATGCTCCCATCTGGCAGGATTTTAGAACTCAAAATTTGAATGGATTTCAGAAACTTAAGAGAGCTAAAATCACAGTTCTAAGAGTTAGGTGGCTGGTTTAAGTGTCTGGACAACTCTACCTCAGTTCTGATTTGCTTACAAATGCTGAAAATTCTTCATGGCCCATAGCCTAGCACGAATTCCCCTCTTTTCAGTGCACTACACTATACATCAGAAGAAGGAGAACAGGTATCAGTGAGAATGCTAAGATGCATGGGATAAAGAGATTTAAATATCCTAACAGTGACTGGTATTCAGTTACCTCCCTGGGAAAGTCTGAAGCACCACACTAAAGTTG
The DNA here is from genome assembly GCA_013397375.1 of Toxostoma redivivum. Lineage (NCBI taxonomy): Eukaryota > Metazoa > Chordata > Aves > Passeriformes > Mimidae > Toxostoma > Toxostoma redivivum. Next base: position 441,608 of record VXBI01009538.1, read on the forward strand.
GCTAGTTCACACATGAGCAGGGAGGACTCTCTTGGTGTTGGTCCTATTTTACAACTTGCCCTTAGTACCAGTGATATCTGACAATATAATGACACACTTAGGAAAGCTTTTAGGAAAAAAGTAAATATAAGCCAATAAGTACTCCAGTAATTTAAAAGACTGGAGTCACAGAGCCAAATACATTTAGCATGCTTCCCTTGTGCAGATTTTATGCCATCAAAGGACACAGAGTCTCAAGATTTTAAGTCCATCAAGATGTAGCAAAAGCATGTTAACTCTGAGCAGGTGTTAAGCACTTTAAGTAATGAATAATGTCAATGAAGAAGATAATTTACCATAAAATATACCTAATATTTAATCAGAACAAACCTCTTGAAACTAAAATTCCAGAAACTAAAATAGCACCAAATTTTTTATGGCATGATGTTACAAGTCAGGAATCAGACTAGAATCATACAATCATACAATGGTGTGGGTTGGAAGGGACCTTGAAGATCATCTAGTTCCAACCCCCCTGCCATGGGCAGGGACACCCTCCACTAGACAAGGTCTTAGAGCCCTATCCAACTTGGGCTTGAACACTCCCTGGGATGGGAAGTCTATTACCTTTCTGGCAACCTGTTCCAGTGCCTCACCATTTTTTCCTAACATCTAATCTAAACCTACACTCCTGCAGCTTAAGACCATTCCCCCTCGTCCTTCTCCCCAGAGCTCATCTCAATCCATTCTCTGCCCAGCCTGTGTTTGTGCTTGGGATTGCCCCAAACCAGGTACAGGACCTTCCACTTTGCCTTGTTGAACTTCATGAGGTTCTTATGGGCACATCTCTCAAGTCTGTCAAGATCCCTCTGCATGGCATCCGTTCCCTCCAGCACACTGACCACACCACACAGCTTGGTGTGATCCACAAACTTGCTGAGATGCACTCGATCCCACTGCCCATGTCTCCAACACGGATGTTAAACAGCACCAGCCCCAATACCAACCCCTGGGCAACCCCACCCAACCTGCAGAATTAAAGCTTGTCACAAAAGCAGCCTTGGAGATTTTAGGGCTACACTGATCTCTTGAATATTAACATTCCACACATACCCTGCATATACTCTTATTCCTCCATCTAAGAACAGGTTTCAACCCTAAGAAAGATAAGTAAAACACTCTGAATATGTTAGAGAATGCTTAGTTGTGCCACAAATAGAATCAGGCAAACACCTGATGGAAAGCAGTTCCTTAGGGAGCACAGCAAGATAGATAATGGTCTGTCACACTGAAAGAAAATGGAGATTCTTTCCAATCAAAAGACTTCATCATATTTTGGATACAGTTTACTGTATGGGAGAACTTCTGGCAATAACCATGAAGAAAAGTGGTTTTATTCATCTTGATTATTGTCAGGAATTTTTCCATTGTGTAAATAATAACTCATAAGTATTCAGGCACCCAAAGCTGTGAAACAGCTTTGAGAGCAGCAGCAACTGAGTTCACTTGAATCCAAACTCATCATATAAACCTCTTGATAGTTATTATTCTAAGAAGCACATTGCCTCTGTTTTTGCCTGCATAGACTACAAAGTGCATGAAAAGTACTGAAAGAGCCTGAGAAGTTGCTGAGGAGGGAATGCAAATTTATTCAGACCTATTTGAAACAGTAGACAAGCACTTGTACTAATCCTAGAGATGTGCTTATTTATCTAAACTGTTGCAAATGTTCTTTTAAGATAGTAATAAAAATTTAACTTTGAATTTACCTAACATTTCACATGTATCACATAAAATTAACACTAGTCTGTATACCCTTTTCAATTTCAATTGTGTTCAGATTAAACCACACGGGGCTTGCTCAAATGAATATTTTTGGACCATTAAAAGGTATTTTGAGCCATTGTTTTCAGTGGAAAACTGTGCTTTCTTTGATTAAACTTCATACATGTCTAGTTTTTAGAATTTGATCTGAAAAAGTAGAAGTGCCGATTCATAACAGAAAAAAAGGCAATTTCTTCCCCAAGTACATTTTTCCAACAGCACATAAGATAGGGATGACAACACTGGAACACTTCAGTAACAATTAGACATCATGTCTTAGCAGAACATAATATAATAAAACCTATTTTTCTAGGATTTTTGTTCACCTTTTTTCTTGTCATGTACTTTAGATTGCCTTTTTATATCAGATATTATTGCTTTTTTCCTTACAGGTGCTTAGAGGTTAGGAAAGGATTTTCTTTCTTTTGATTCCTCTCCTGGGAAAAAAATTCAGCAGCTTGTTAGTTTCTTCAGTACTCTCTGTATAACAAAAGGTGGCATATATGGAAGGCCTCATTTTTCTCTTAGCTCTACTGCTCCAGACCTGCAACTTCTGTTCATTTCCTTGGGCACTGAAGATGTTCAGCAGCTCTAAGGATTGAATATACTCAGACCAAACAAATATCAGAAGCTCATACTGGAACCATGGAATTAGTAAGAACTGGACTGCTATAACAGTTTAGACAGACATAAAACCAAAATATTTCTTCCAAGTGAATACATCAAGAAAGATGTCACTTGTTAGAAAAATGCATTACTTCTCTTTTCTTGAGTGGCCTTGTTCACAAGCTCTCATATTTTGCAAAGTGCAACAGGCTAGGATCCATTGCTACTCACATCTCATTCTCAGTCTAATTACTATCATACAATTAATATAAAAATATTTTTTGTTATTCTCATCTTCCATGTGTATTCTCCTCTTTTTTTCTTTCTCCCTTTTTTCTTCTTCTTTAATGCTGTATTTTATTATTTATTTGTTGTCCTTTTTTTCTGTGTACTAGTAGTTAATTATATTTTACATAAGCTAGAAAATTCTAATAAAAGCACTAGGACTTAGAAAATAAACTTTTCTCTTTTTTTAATTGATGGAAAATCTGCAAGTTTAATTAGGCAACCCAGTGAGATAAATGCATCAACAAATAAATTTCCCACTCATGAATGCAGCACAGCTTACAAGAAACTGCCTAGGAAGTTTCAATTCATTTGGGTACCGAAGTATTTATATCCAACAGATTTGGGCCAGATAATAGCTTTCCAATACAACCCAAGAATTACAGAGTGAACCCCAGCAGGGTAGCTGGTTCTTAAGCACTGGGAAATCTCCCACTGAATTAGAACACACGTATTTTTCGTTTAGAGTGACAGGCAAACAAGTGCATGCCAGGAAAATGCCTGAAGGAAGATGGGGTTGATATAAAACTGTCCTTTGCAGGTAGTCACTACTTAGGCTCCTCTATGCTGCTCTATAAATAAGCTGGTCCTGATGGCCTGAAGAAGAGGTAGTACAAAGATCCTGTTTAGTCTATGAGCCTGTTGTTATTTTTCTGTTTATACTCTGCACCATCTGAATCCAGAAAAGAAAAAAGTGAGCCTAGTCTGAGACTAGCCACTGGTAAAAATTAAGGTTGAGTTTAGAAATACCAGGAGAAAGGATACACAAGTGTAATACCTTAAAAGGAAGAAACATAAATGTTACTTCAAATAATAGTCACATGGTATGGGCCATAACATTTATAATAAAATCAGATGTTCAACATTAATAACTGACGTAAGGAAACAATCATATTTATAAAGGAGATATTTATTTCTGAAGATTCAAAGAGGCATTGCGCTTTTTTCTTTTGCATCTGAAAAGCAAACATTGTACTTAAGGAATCAATTAAAAATAACAGAATAAAAAATAGCACTATCAGTTCAGAATTTCCAACCTCTGCAATTTGCTTCCACTTAAGAATATGACTAGTTCTTCAGAGCAATAACTGCATAGCATCTGGGGGACTTCACAGGATCAAATAACTTCACAAGTCCAGACCAGGCAATGTTTTCCTGAAAATGATATATGATTGAAGTGCATAAAAATGGGTTTGACTTATAAGCTAAAATATGGTAATAGGTACACATTTTGAAATACAAATTTGAAAATAAATATAATTATCCTAATGCAAAGCAGGAAAACCACTTATCTAATAAGAAAACCAGGGGAAAGTTTGTTGTGAAAAAAGGACACCCATAACAGGACGTATTTTAAAGTAATTTAATTATTTCTGGTGCTATCAAGTGATAGCTTCCCAATAAAGCTTTGCTTCATCAATAAAGCTTTGCTTTTTGGCTGAACTAGAGCAAAGAAATTAAGGCACATGTTATACTTGTATTATGTTGCACATTCATTAACTGACTTTTCAAATGAATCAGGCTGGCTGGATCTGGTCATCATGCTGCATTTGGCTTTTACAACTTTTATTTCTAAACACATTTTGTGAATCAATCAGTACAAGAGTAAATCCATGCACATATTACATTTAGAAAAGGTGAATTAGTGCTATATGCAGCAAGTCTTATCTCCCATCTTGGAAATCATACAGATTTCTATGCAATTTTTAACTGGTTGGCATTTGGGAAAATACCTCATTATTTAACTATTTCAAATTGCCTCTCTGTAAAAATAGCAGTTAGAACAAAGCATACATTTTCTATAATTCAGTTGTTCCAAGTGCACCGTGACAGAGAATAAAGTGAGTTTTCACTTATGATAAAATGGAGCTCTTAAAATGAAAGGTTTATAGTGGAAAAATACAGCTATTCATATGAATGAGATTAAAATTATTTTAAAATTTTATTTTGACCATGGCCCAGAGCAGAAGCTGGATGATGCAACCATTTCCGCCTAGGAAATTATTATTTGGGTGAAAAATGTTTACTGGCGCAGAAAAAGTACTACCACTGCTTTCAAGTTAACCAGGCCAAGCTCCAAATCAGTGTTAGAAGGAACAGTGTAATAATGTAAGTCATCATGCAGTAAATGTAGTAGCATTTGCTTATTATGTCCCAGATCTATACTTGTAAAATATATCAGGCTGTATGTTAGTCAAATGTACCTCAGCTGACCCATACAGTTAGAAAAAGTGCACCTTCTCTCATTATTGATCTTAATCAAGAAACAGTAAAAGAAAATCATAAACATTTTGGATCTAATTCAAAATTTTTAGAATTATATGTTCCAAAGCACATCAATTGGAAGTTTGAGTATTAGCAGCACAATATTTGTTTAGCATGCCCAAAATTTTTAAAAATTATTAAGTATCTCATTGTGTTATATAAAATGAGATTTGCTACATCTTTGATTAATTTATTTTTACTGTCTATTGACTAGCAATTACCATGCAATTGAAAGAGCATAAACTCTACTGTTGTTGCTTTGTTGAAAATAAAAACATCTGCTGGGCATATGTTTATACTAAATGGAATGAATGCTTATACTTTTGCAAATATGATGAGAATAATAATTCTGCAACAGAGACTTTTCATCTGCACAGTAATAAATTGCCTGGAATAGCCTCATTTCAGTGATGTAGCCTTTAGGTATCATAAAAGAGAGTGCAAAAATACCTGCTCCTTGAGGTAGCAAAGACGATCCAGAAGTATCAAAACTTCTATGCAAGGAGCCAGAACAACCTTCAACTGAAAGAAAGATTAGATGTTATAATCCTTTTGGGAAAGACAGGCAATACACTTCCAAATGGCTACATTTCCTCAAAACAATTCCAGGAGAGTCAATCATTTTTTAGGGGTTCTGTTGTACAAATGCCACTTTGCTAATTTTCCCTATGGGATGAACATCTTCAAAACAGATTCTATTAAAGATCAAAAATACATGTAATGCCATAAAGTCTATGTTATTTAGTTGGTTTTCAGACATTGTGTAACAAGAAAATAATATTAAATGTAGCAGAACAATTTTAAAGAGGGAAATAATGAATTTTAATAAAAAGAATTTTTTATTAAATAACTGCATGGAGACCAGTCTAGATTTAAAAGGAGACTGACATTCCATTTTCCAGTGCAATAGCCCCTCTTGAAAAAGAATCTTCCATGTGTTCACTTTATTACTTCACTTACACCTAATATAGTTCTGGAATAGGATACATGCCAAAGTATGGAATGGGGAACTGCTTTGTTTTTTGAGATTGCATACCACAGTGTAAGACAGTCCACCTCCACATAAAACTTAACAGGGCTTTGTTCTAGACTAGCACATATATGCAAGATAGTAGTATTAATGCTATAACTTTTACCATATTAAATGCTTCAAGCTCATTCATTCTGTCCTTGTACTTTTTGTAGTAATCCATTATACAACTGTCTGAGAGCTGCAAGGGATTTAAAAAAAAGGATATCAGAATTATTCCAGTTACTTTTTCAAGAGAACTTTAGAATTAAACATTGTCACACTAAAAAATCTGTGTTTCGTTTTTGAAATTAGCACTTTGCTAATATTTATATGTTGCAGTGTGTTATTTTATTGTTGTTTTCCATTTTTAAATGGTTCATTCCAATGTTGGAACCCCCCCCGTTGTGGTATCAGTTGTCCTAGTTCCCGCCTTCTCCCAATCAATCTGCCCTTGACCCATCCCATTTTTCCAGATGGTTCCCTATCAGTCTCCCTAATCCCCTCCCCTGGCAATGTCAATCCTCCCCAACCCCTCCCAACCTTCTAGAAGCTTCTGTGTCAGTTACCTTTTCTTTGAGTCATGATTTGTTGTAACGTGTTGCTCCCCGCCTTTGTCCTCCCTCATTGGTTTGCCGTGTACCCATCCCCGCCTTGTGTTCCTCCCCCAGAGTGCCTTGATTGGTGGATGTGTTGTACCCGCCTTTAGGACCTCCCCCATATTTAAGTTGCTGTACAGCTTTGATTTCGCCTTTTGTTGGATCCTTTCCTTGGGGTTTCCTCCTCCTCTGGACCCTGCAATAAACCTTCCCCCTGGAACAACAAAAGGACTCCCTCTCGTCCTTTGCCTCTCCCGGACGTGGACACTACCAGAAGGGCCTCGCAGCCCTGGCTGTATCTCCGGGACAGCTGTGTCCTGGGAACAGCCCACTCTTGGCGCTGGTACCTGCCTGCAGGAGCTAGCTGGGCAGGCCAGAGGGCCAGGTGGTGGACGCAGGTGGGCCGCGTCATTTATAATAATTTTCCAATAGTAGTTTCTCAGTTATTATTTACAGTAACTTCTTCACCCAGCAGTTTCCACTAACATGAAATACTGAGATATATTAATTATTCAGAAAGCTCCAGCCATTCTTAAATGAGAATTACACAGTAAAGTGGAGATAACATTCTCATTTCCTTTCCATATACCTTATCCCCTCCTCACTCCCATGCCCAAGAGATTTATTTAAATAGCTGAGAATTAAACTCTGGTGTGAGAGTAATATGGATGGTATTTCATATTCCAAAACCTACTATCAAATTCTGGAAATAATGGTTTGTTTCCCTGTGCTTAAAATTACCCATCTTTAAAACAGAACTTTCTCTATTTACTTTGAACTATTTCATGTTCCCTCTCTTCTTTTCCTAATCACCTGATGTGAGACTGCCAGCACTGCCACCATGAATGTAAATGCTCCGATTTGGGGCTGAATTTGATAGACAGGCAGTTCAGGAACTTGACCAAATCTTTTCAGCCCTTGCTGGCCAGTGCAGCAGAGCATGTGCTGCAGCTGTGACCATGACTGCTTTTCACAAATCATTTTCTCTATAGGGCAACCAGACCACCACATCTCATGGCTTTTGAAGGCCATGATGTGTCTGCTCTCCTGACCACAGTCCTGGACACTGAACAAGACATTTGAGATGGCTACGTAAGGAACATGCCAAAGAAATGGGAAGTATGATTGCAGCATTATTGCTGATGGAGGCTGCTGGGAAGAGCAGAGCTGAAGGAGTCTGATGCACTTCTGCAATACTGCAAATTTTGCAGTATGGCAGTATGGCTGTTCTGTCGTGTCTATGGATTTAGCGAGTCCAAACAGCAGAAAAGTAACGGCTCTGACAGATATGTAGATGTGGCACTGAGTGACATGGTTTAGTGGTGGACTTGCAGTGCTGAGTTAATGGTTGGAATTGCTGCTCTTAAAAGCCTTCCCCCCCTAAATGATTCTATGACTCTATGACAAAAGGCTAGGAAAGTTGAAGTGCTTAATAAATTTTTGCACATTTTATTAGAAGAATCATCTGAGAGCATGTGGCTAATACAGCTGCAAAGAAGTAAAATCTTTGTCTAAAACAGGGAAACAAACCAGAAAACATTAAAAATACGTAAGTTTTCAAATGAAGTATTATAAACTTTATCCTGGGACAGCCAAGAAGGGACTGAAGTGACCTCAGAACTACTAATTGCCACTGAGAAGTTCTCAAAGAGAGTATGTCAGACAGATAGCAGATATAGGTCTTTTATTATAGAGCAGACAGTTCAGATTCAATGCACTGAAAAAATGGAACAAATAAAGCATTTAAAACCACTGAAAGATAAGCAAATTAGTAATAATCAACACAAATTCATCAAGAATAAATCACACGTCGGTCTACTTCAATTGTAAGGAGGGTAAAAGGATTAATGACAGAGAAAAACAACTGGTTCTCATATATTTTGATTTCAAAAAGATTTTTGATAACATTTCCCATAATAATTTTATAGGCAAATTTAGGAAACAAGTTTCCGATCAAAGTACTAAAAAGTGAGCGAAAGCTGTTGGAATGAACATAACCAAAGTCTTTGAGCAACTGGAACGACCTGCTGACTGGAGGTCCATTATGAAATGCAGTATTTTCATTAAAAATCCAGACAATAGAACAGAAACCACATTACCTAAGTCTGCAAATGTGCAACAGGAAGGCATTGTCAGAACTTAAAATAACTTTCAGAAACTGGAGCATTGCTTAGAAAAGAAGTTTGAAATGCTGTACAGAAAAGCAGAAGAGACTAGGCTCAGGCAGAAATAATCAGCTGTTCAGGACGGCGAGCAGCAGTGACAGTCTGGAAGATAGAGCAGATCATAAACTGAGAGTCACAGTTGTGCTACTGCAAAAAAAAGCAATCACCATTCTGTGACATGTATGGGAGAGCAGCCTGCAAAGCGCAGGAAGTAATCCTTCAACTTTGGCAGTGGAAAAGCTCTAGCTGGAATACTGCATCCATTTTTGGGCATCAGATTTCAAAGAAAGGAATGAACTGTCTGAAAAAGCCCTGAGAGGGGGAAATAGATCAGAGATCTAGAAAACGACCGATGAAAAAAGACTCAGAGAACTGGAACTGATCAAGCTAAATGAGACAAAATTGAGAGTGGGGATAATAACAGTTTTTACAAGGCTATCACCAAGAAGTAGGGAACAGTTTGTTCACTGTGTCTGCAGTGGATAGGGCAAGAACTAATGGGCTTGAATTGCAGAAATAAAAAAAAGTCAGCCAAAAGCTTGAAGAAACATTTTCTCTTAGAGGTTAATTAAGGACTGGCAAGCTTGTCAGTCTTCATCACAGGAAGCTTTTAGAAGATCTGACAAATATTATTTTCAGGAATGATGCGTAATTCTAACTCTGCCTTAAAACTTTTGTAGTATTTCAGTCATATTTTTTTAATTTAGAAAGTACTTTTTCCCAACTGCAAACACAAGGTTGAGTAGTTTATCTGGCAGTACTAATGTGGACTAACAAGAATTTTTTTGGTCTTATTACTATTTTATTTTCTGTGAAGCTGTGCAAATATTTTAGAGTTCTTTTTGTTTTTCTCTCTCCCTCTAAACAGTCAAACCAGCTAAAATATATCAGTCACGAAATAAACAAAAGAGTTTATTTAACCTCTGCCCTATAAGCTTTTCATTTCAACTGAGAATTAATAGGGTTTTAGTATAATGGATTTTTGAAATTACAGGCTATTTGGTATTAAGATACAAAGATCTATATTTGGAAAAATGTAATCTTGAAACTCTTCTGCCTTTGCTTCCTTTATGTTCTCCACTTTCCAAGACAAAGCATTCAAATTAGAAGAAAAGTCGTGAAATGTTTGGCAAATAAGTGGGTCAAAATTGTCTCTTGCACACTGCCATAATCAAGTATGCGCTTTTCCATTTCTTCCCTGCCTATTACACATTCTGACTGAATCCAGCTGTCAGGATAGTAGCTGGATAGACCAGGTACTATTCCAAACTGTGCCTCAGATAAAAGTTTGGTGACTGAACCAATTCAATGCAACAGCTCAGCTGGAAAAGAGAGAGAAAATGCCCATTGAAAAGCATTGGTAGAGAAGGGCATGAAAAGGGTAACTGGTAGTTAGTCATGTAGTCAATTTATTGGAAGACAACTAAAACTGCAACTGTCTGAAACTGCAACAGCTTTCCACCTGCCTTCAGTACCTAACACAACCTCCAGCTCTCCTTCCAAAGTGAAGTAGTAGTCTACTCTTGGCATTTTTGAAGAAGAAATGTACTTCTATATGAAAAGCTAGTCCCATTCAGCCACTGAAGTTGTCCAAGAAACTGTTCTCTGCGTTGTAACTCACTTGCATATCCATAAAAAAATTCTTCATATATATGCACTGAACTTTTTTCTTACATTTTGATGGGGATACGATGAACATGAAAAAACTCAAATACATGCATTTGTCTTAATAATGACTCCACTGAAAATCTAACTTAAGTTACTGACACTAAAGTGACCTTCATTTCATTTTGGCCAGTATTTCTTTCCTGATACAGCTACAATGTCTCCTGGTCTTTATCAGGTTGTGAACAATAGAACCTCACCTCTTTGCACTGTGATGGTGGTACAAGCTTTATTTTGAACTGATTTCTTTGTGGATTGATGTGGTCACTCAAACAACTGAAAGAAGCAAGAGGGCCTAGCAAGGTCTCCAGTGACCTACCTGTAACGATACCATATAGATATACCATATATACATAAATACCATATGATGGAGATGGCACTAAACATGAACCATAGGTCTGACTCATCTTTTGTGAACATGGTGAGAGCTCTGAGAGCATGTAAGATACCACACACCTGAGCACACCTACTTTGAACTGCAGTCACACAGGCATGCTGATAGAACAGCACAGGCTGAAAAGAAAATATTCAGGCCCAAGGTGTGGGGCAATTACTGATACCACACTTCACATTTGTTCAGAGAGCATTTTTTCAGAGCTGAATACTTTGCTAGACTAAGAGTATTTTCACTGAATGAAAGTCTCTTTTACTGTCCAATGTCCTCCAGAGAAGAGACAGCCTCAGGATGCTATTCCACAGTCTGTTAGATGCAATTCCTCTTTGCTTCCTCAAAGGGACTGCATTTTCCTGCACTGACTGCACAATTCCATGTTTCTTCTCTCTACTTGTACAAGCACTATCAGGAACACTAACGAGAATACAAGAAAACTGTAAGGCAGAGCAGCGTCTTAGATCAGTTCAAAACATTTGGGAGAACATACCTAAAAGGAAATTTTACAACTTTTCCATGACTAAGGTAGTCAAAAATAATGTAATGTTATATACTGTAAAACAGTGTATAACAGATAATGAAATTACCAGGAGACTTAATAACTTTGTTTAAAGCAAAGTTATTTAGAACTTTAAAAAGAAACTTATTTAGAACTTTGTTTAAAATGCATTTCAAATTAATGCAATCCATATTATTTATAATATACCTAACTGAGTTACGAGTCACATCTCTTAGGACTCCTTTTCAGAGTAAAATGCTACAGTACCATAACTGGGATAGTATTTTGTCTATGTGAAAAACAGTTATGCTTAAAAACAGCATTATGTGCTTACACTTTATAGAGTGTTATGCAAGTGTTACCTGAGCTGTCATTTAGTACTTCCCTAACTAACAAGGGAAACAGGAAGTCTGTGAGACGAAATTCCTTCTGTCCAAAAAAACACTGAAGAAAGTTAACTCTTCAACAATTGTAAAATGCATTAGGAGTGTAAATCCATGTAGTACCTTCATTATCCTGGACTTCAGGAGACCAGACTTCTAGGATCAGCTTGACAGAGTACCATGGGATAAAGCCCCAGAGGAAAAAGGGGCCTATGAAGGCTGGTTAATACCCGAGGGTTAACTTCTCCAAGCTCAAAGAGGAAGTCAGGCAAAAATACCATGAGGTCAGCATGGATGAACAATGATCTTCTGGCCAAACTAAACAACAAAAAAGAAGGCTACCAAGAGTGGAAGCAAGGACAGGTAGCCTAGGAGGACTACAGAGATATTGTCCAAGCACCCAGGGATCAAGTTAGGAAAGATAAAGCTCTTGACTGACATCAAGAGCAAGAAGAAAAGCTTCTATAGGTACATATGTGCACTCTCCAAAACAGGGGACCAGTTACACAGCTTACAGAGAATACTGAGATACTCAACAACTTTTTTTGACTGAGTCTTCAACAGCGTTTCAGCCACACCACCTAAGCTGCAGAACACAAAGGCAGGAACTGACTAAATGAAGAACTGCTCACTGTAGCAGATCAGGCTCAAGAACATCTTAGGAGCCTGAAGATGCACAAGTCCATACGATCTGATGAGATGTGTCTGTAGGTTCTGAAGGAACTGGCAGATGAAGTTGCTAAGCCACTATACAGTATATTTGAGAAGTCAAGTCAACTTAGTTAAATTCCCATGGGAAAAGTAGAACATAATCCATAGCTCATTTTCAAAAAGGGAAAAAACAGAAGGCCTGGGGAACAACAGGTCAGTCAGTCTCACCTTGATGCCTAAGATCAGATCCTCCTGAAAACTATGCTAAGGCACATAGAAAATAAAGAGGTGATTGGTGATAGCCAACATTGCTTCATTAATGCCAAATTGTGCCTTCAAATCTGGTGGCCTTTTATGAAGGTTGGTGCATATGCACCTTATCCATTGGTGCATAAGAAAAGAGCAACTGACATCATTATCTGGACTTGTGCAAAACATTTCACATTATTCCACATGACATCCTCGTCTCTAAACTGGAGACCACTTGGGAGATAAGGAATTCACTGAATGGCCACACTAAAGGAGTTGTGGCCAGCAGGCTAAGAGCACTGGGGCTGTGCAGCCTGGGGAAATGAAGCCTCTGAGGAGACTTTAAAGAACCTTCCAGTACCTAAATGGGACCTACAAGAGAACTGGAGAGGGACTTTTCACAAGGACATGTAGTGACAGGACAAGTGGGAATGCCTTTAAAATGAATGAGGATAGGTTTAGATTACATAAGGAAGAAATTCTTCACTATGGGGGTGGTGAGATACTAGCACAGGTTGTCCAGAGAAGCTGTGGATACCCCATCCCTGGAAACGTTCAAAGCCAGGCTGGATGGTGTTTTCAGCAACCTGGCCTAGTGAAAGGTGTCCCCGCACACAGCACAGGTGATGGAACTAGATGATCATTAATATCCCTTCTATGATTTTATGACCCATGGCCCACAGAGCAATTCCATTAATTCTGAAGCTATAAGCAATATAACCATACCTGTGAAGCAGTATGCTCATACTAAAAGACCTTTCTCTGCCCTCACAGAAATGAGAATGTTTTGTCAGAAATTCAGTAGTCATGGTTTATACCTCGTTTTTACTTCTCAGGTGAAGAGATGTGTGAAGGGAATGGTCCTGTACCAAAAGGCAGAAAAATGTATTTCGTTTGCATCTAAGTGTTTAATTGACAGGCTCTTTCTTCCACACTAAAAAGAAACACCATGAATGGAAGAAATTATTTTGGCTCACTTAATAGGAAACCTCAGTCTTTGAACAGTAATTCTTAACAATGAGAGGTGTAAAGTTATTGATAGATGCCTTTTTTTTTTGTAGAAAAACTATTTTACTACATTGTATCACTCTAACTCTTCTGATTTCTGACTCTTTTCATAAAGAGTCTGATTCTTGCTTCACATAGGCAAAAACTTCACATCTATTTCACAAAGGAAAGAAGCAGAGGGGTTTCTTCACATGAATTATTGGCAGGATTCAAGAATTTATCTTTACTTAAAATCAACAGCCAAAAAATCCTTAGTATTTGGATAATTATACCTGATGAGTCTTCATCAGTGTAATATTTAGCAAAAGGCACACTTACACAAATAGTATCAAGGTAGGTTAGGTGTTTTATATACTTGCACTTTTTATCCTGCCTCCAGAATTGTCCAAACTGGAAAATGACTGGATTGCACCAGGGCTACCTTTTGATCTGAAACAGAGGTATTGGTGTGCATAAAGGAAGCAGCTGTGATGCTTAACATGAACCATTACGTTTGGAAGAGTGTTTACGTCCCACAGTACAGATTTAGCTTCAGTGATAAAAACCATGCAAGATTTTACCATACATGACAAGCTACCAAATCCTGGCAGGGACACCTAGAAACATTGCCTCTACTCCTCTATTTTCCTTTCCAGTAATTTTATTATCATATAGAAATGAAATTCTTTTTAATATTCTAATAAGCCTAGTAAAAGACTGGAGACTCGCAGTTTCTTGACTTCTGTATTTTAGAAAATATCTTTGCACATGTAAAAGAGACCCATATGGAAACAATTTTTTCTCATAGTTCTCTGGTTGTATTATACAGTGTCAGTAAGTTTAGCTGCTTTTTAAATATAACCTAAATATATTTATGTATTAAGACAATGACTGCCTCCATTTTTTTTGTGAATGACAAGGACATTTTGGATTATTCTGGAAGTATGCTTCATATATGCTTACTCGCACCTTATATTCTTCCAAGGCAACAGTTTCTGTCCATTGCCAGAGAAAAAGTAGACATTTGGTCTATGCAGAACAGCTGCTCTTTTGTTCATTTCTAAATAGAGCTTAAAAAACAAATTCCACAAAAATTTCTCTTTGATTTTTGTTGTCTTTCAGAGCAAATGTTTAGGCTTCATCACATTTCTAGCCACGTATTTATTTTTTTTTTCTGAAGAGAGGCATTTTAACACATTCTCCAATATTCTGCAGATATAGTGCTGACTCCACCATGAAAACTGCAGGGTCAGAACCACTGTTAAGGGAGCAGTAACAATTTTCCTCTCAGTAGTATCAAAATAGCACTGGTTTTGTGCTGCTGCAGATTTCAATATAGCTGGGAAATAAAAAATAATATTGTTTACATCAGAATAAAATCCAGTCTTCAGTATGCAGCCAGCTGCACATAAAATGAGTAGAAACATGAGGAAAAGTGAGCATTTACTTGAATCAGGTCTTTAGCAACCACATAAATGTGCAGCTTGAAGTAGTGTTGACAGACATCTTTGTCTCAGGGCAACTTGCATTTGTCCAGACCCCTCTTAACAAAAGGCAACATATCTAAAATCAGACCTCTTGACACAAACTTTCTAGACTCATTGATATTGAAGAAAACAGTGAACAAATCTACACTAGCAGGGTTTAATCAATGATCTTGTGAACTGATTATTACACAAACAATCCACTATTGCTTCTGGGTGACATGAAGAAAGACATAATTGTATTTTTAGCTGAGGTGAATGCATCATGCTAGTGCCTATTCATAAAGGAAAGCAAACAGGTAACTACATTTGCTTGATGTGATTTGCTAACTATAGAATTAAACAGAATCCTTTTAAAATACAACACACTCTAATCATAATTCCTTTTCTTAATGCTGTCAAGATGATTCCAATGTCATTTGAATTTACTTGCTTATTTGGTTTTGCCTGTTTCTCCTAGCTCATGCTTTGATGTACCTAGCAAATTTTAAGTGATTTTACATTTTGACTACAGGTTTTAAACATTACTTTACCAAAGACTGCAGCAACATTTACCTTAAATATTTTACATGCTTGCCACTCCCACTTTTCCTTTAATTGTACTTAATTTGTTAACAATCTGTCTAGTACTCTCTAGTGTCTCCTTTGCACAACTTGTTCTCACAACAGGGTTGTGATCTATACACAGTCATATTCCATGCCTAATGCTATGTTGCCATCTGTTGACCAGTTGAGCAGTTGGAGGACTAAGAGTAAGACAAGATACCCAAGAACATAAATAAAATCTCCAAAATATTTAAATCTTGACTTTATATTTACTTCTTTTTCTGTATCTAACAAAGTGATTTAAAATCTTCATGTATTTCCTTAACATTTACTAATCTAAAGGTATTAAGTCTTCAAATATAACATTCATACAGCAATATAAGACATAAATCAACTCAAACATTGTGTTGTGGTGCTGACTTAAGAACTTATATGAATATAATAATTTCATATAGTCACTAATTAGTGACTCACCTTTGAATCATCCAGTTCCAGCTTTTTCAGAGACCGTCTGACATAATCTATGAAGGAGGATGATTTGGAGAAGGTTTTTCCAACATGTCGATCACTGCAAATACAGTACTGAGGTGTAGGCTTTTATACATCCAACAACAGAAATTCAGGTATTTTTAACAGGAGAAATAAATCAGTTAGATGGCTACTACTGCCAAGTTAGTAACAACTTTTCTTTTTCCCCTTACACTTAAAGCAATCTAGCTAATACTTGAAGTAACTTCCAGACATAGCAACTGTATAATTGTATTATGGTTATAATACAGTTATTATTTTACCTAAAAATTTGAGAGATAGTTGAAGTTTCTTTCTAATTTCTTCACTAACATTTTTTTATTTCCTTATATGAATCACGAAATTATTTCCACTGACACACATTTCCTTCTATACTTCTATATTACTTCCATAATCTACCATAATGCTGCTGTAATTTATTTAACACCAACCACTGGACTGAGCAAATGCCACTTTGCTGGCAAAAATACCTGGTGCTCTTAGCCTTTCAATTTTTATTTAAATGATGACAGAATTCTGTCCTATCCACAACTCAATAGCTTGGATTTCAAGCCAGACGAAAATGCGTATTGTTTCAAAAAAATATGTTAAAATGATGCACATGAGCTTAAAAAAACATGCAGGAAGAATGAATCCTGGCAGACCACTCATATTTGTTCTTTTTGTGCTTAAAGTATCTTGGAGAAATAACACACAAAGTTTTTCTTTAGTCTGAATTAATTGTCTTGACTAAGTCTAACATTATTTCTCTTTTAGATCTGCAGTGTAGGAGTTAGATATTCAGGCACAGAATTTTCAGCTACTGAATTACTTAACAAGAAATACACTCTCCCCACATCCTCCCAGTGAAAAACTGAAGAGAAGTATCTTAGTTTAAAACTTTTCTCTCTCTTTATTTTTAGTAAAACCTATCTTATCTAAAACCCAGAACTAACATCTGAGCTCAACAGATCTTTTGAAAGATTTCAAAAAATTTCACTCAGTAGCAGTTCTAATGCTGTTTTGCTGTCAAGGACCCTCACTTATTGAAAATAATTTCTGTTGTCGTATTTAATATTCACCTAAGCATTTAGGCTGATGCAGTCTGAAAATCAGTTAATGATTATGTTTGTTATGTCACTCCTAGGAATACAGGCATTTAACATCACACTCAGAAAAAAAAATGGGGGTGAGAGAGATCTTTCCAAGGTAGCCGTTGTGTTCACTACAGACATATAATCTTAATTTATTCCTCCAAATTACACTTCCTTCAAAAAACGAAAAATCTACCTCACAGTTTTTCTTTGCAATTTAGCAGCCATGACTTTTTGTGTGATATTTTTTGTAAGTTTAAAATAAAGAAGCATTTCTTCTTTCAGGAATTTGACATTCTGAAGGGTAAGCTGTCTGACTCTACATCTAGCAAAAGTTTTAAGGGTATTTGCATTAGCACTTATTTTAGATTGAGGGTATACTTCTGAAGTTAATTTTATCGTTTTCTCCACCTCTCATGCTTTGGCTCACACCATAAAATAGTATCAGAGCTCAAAAAACAAGTTATTTTCAAACTAAACTGGAAGGTGTGCTTCTGGATGTGCTCCAAGTGCTAACAGGCATACATCCCACAGAATAAGATAAAATCTAATCCAACTGCAATCACAGAAGAATATAATGTAGATGTCAGGTCCTCAGCAGCAGCTCTCCAAATCCCATTCCTACAAGGAAGCAGCACTTGCCAGTGTAGGCTCAAGCATGAGTAGCTCTTATGAGCCATGATGGCCATTGAGCTGTCAGCAGTTTTTCTCAGGACAAACAGAAATGCCTTTTTCTTTCTGCAGTATCAAAGCTGCCTGGACCTCTGCATGACAAGGCAACCCAGGACTATGTTGACTTTTCAGTGCATTTGCTGAGCATTCTCAGGTGAAGATGTGCTTTATCCACGCACCCAGTACAGGTAAAGGAAGGACAATATATTTGTAATGTGGATTTAGGATGAGCAAATCTATCTTGCATTTTAATACTGATGTGTATATAGAACCTGATGAGACTGATTCCTACATCCTTCTGCTTTCCAAAACATACTTTCTCTACAACACAGAGGTGAAAGAGAATCAGATCAATCTTTGCTTGGTATTCTGTGAATTCAGAACTTCCTACCTTTTGGTGACACCATAAATTTCTTCTATAATAACTTGAAGAACAGCTCGATAAAACAATGATTCTGTAGGCAGCTGCAAAAAAATTTTACAACAGCAAGGATTTAAAATTGGCACTGAAATTAAGATCAGAGTAACAAAACCAGTATTGACTTCCTTAACTATTTATTGAGTTGTATACTTTACAATTAGTTGCACCAGATTTAAGATGACAATTTACTAATGTTCTTGCATCCAGTTAAAATTATGTTTTAAAGCCAGATTCTAACATAACCATAAATGCAAGAAAAAAACCAAAACAAACCCAGACACTCTTGATTGAAAGAAAGACAACAGAAGAAAATGCACTGTTCATGATCTGAATTCTAATATGCAAAATAAATAACAATTATCTAAGTTGTTTTGAAGACAAAAACGAGTAATTACCTAGCTGAATCATCTGTGGTCAGATGTAGTCTGAACCACGCAGAAAGTACTATGCTAAAAAAATATAAAAAATTTAATCTATTTGGCTATTGAAAATCTGTTTGCATAAAACCAGTTAATGACTGCCAATTAAAAATTCAAAGAAGGATGCTGGGGTCAGTGGGCTTACTGAATATGGAAAGAAGTCTCTCAGCCTCACCTTTTAAATATTTGCACAGTAGGTCCCCACCATCCCTTAAGGAAAACTTGCACAATAATAATTCAGAATATTCGGAATATTCACAGAGAAAAAATATACAGGGATTAAAAATGAGAATGACAATGTTTCTAACAGGTTCAAGCTTTTGTCATAACAATGTCTATTTCTTACACTAGTCGATAAAACATTGGGATAGAGTGATCCAAACCAGGACATCAGAAGGACATTTGCACTGAATTTATGTATTAGCTGAAAGATGGCAAAGGAAGTTAGGAAGGGTAGTTTAATGCCTTAAATTTTAAGCTGTGCTTTTTTTTTTCTCAGGCTCTTAATTTTCAAAAGAAAACAGATTCACTAAGTACAACCACAGTAATAAAAATGTGATTTCATGATGACACATGCTATCTATCAGGATTTGACATAGTGTAGGCCAGTATTTCAGATTCCAGATATGCAGAAGTTCAATAAAAGGCCATGGATTACGAACATTCAAGGGGGAAAAACACATTTTATCTTAGAATGGCTAAAATAAACAATATTACTTACCATTTGGCCAACTGCAACTCGCTCCAAAGCCTTTAAGAGTCAAGGAATTAAATTGCTGATATGTTTATTCTTTATCATAACATTTTATAAACACATTGTATAAAAGTCAGAGGAGATGACATTTTAAAAGATTAATGGTGTGACATAACATGAGCTTGCACACTTTAAAGTGTTAATACCTATAGGCACTTATAAGCAGCTACTCCTGCTATTTTGGTTTATTTATAGGAGAAGCAATGACATCCAACTGTGTGGAAATAGATACATAGAAAATGCATTTGTTTTTCTTTCTATTGTACAAGAATTTCAGAGGATTGCTTTCTGTGAAAGTGCTAAAAACAAAGGCATTTTCCTTGCATCTATTTCTGCTGAAATACAAATAATTCACTTTGCATATTTAATTATTTAAAAGTAAATACAAGTTCAATGGACAACAATTAGCTTTAATCACTAGTATTTGGATAAATTGAACTGCTGATATACAGGCAAACAGAGTAACTTCAGAGAGCCTGCAGTTTAAAATACTGTGCATTATTTTTCACTGGAGTCTTCATACTATAAATGCTGATGTAGATGTGAGACGACTTGATTTTTATGATGCATAGTGACAAAAAAGAATGACAAATAATTAGAAGCATGTAATACTCTTTCACTCTTTTCTTTGAAAAGATGCCTACAAAATGGTCAACAGAGTTTTAAAGATCATAGCAGAAATTAAGACAAAACCTTAGTATCTGATTATCCGATACTACATCAAATTAGGAAGCAAACCAAAAATGCCTCACCGCTTACAGATTATTATCACCTTTAGTCCCAAACTTCACTACCGTAAGTAAGACTGCATGTTACACAACCACTCACCCCTCCTTCTCCTTGTAATAGATCTAATCTTGTATTTCACACTGTTCTTCAAACACTGTCACATAGTTGCAGGTCTTCCATTCACGGCTTTGGCCAACTATCAGGTTTGCCTTTTGTTGTGTAAGCTCTCATAGCAGCATCTATCTGCTCCTGCTGAGGAGGTGGATATGGTTTCCAAGACATATTGTAAGGTTCTGAAACTGGAACTCTTGCCCAACACCTCTGGCCCTGGGCAATTCAGCCAATTTGAACTCCGAGTGTCATTGCTTAGCAGACTTTCTGCTAACCAGCCATTAGCCCAAGAAATGTGGGGGCTTAGTGGCTCTGTGCTGACTCCCTTATACATCCTACATGGCAAGGAAAATCCTAATCATGAAAAATGCATGTAGATAATTACAAACATAACAAGAGACTTATCCAGTTACACAGGAGAACTCTTTGCCTTTTGCAAATATTCAAACAAAAAGTTTTTAATTGCCAAATTTCTGTGATTTCTGAGAAATTTAAAATAGATATATATATAGCATGATCAGTACTCTCTTGGGGGTCATTTGCTTATAAAATTTATCTTCCTACCACTGCTGAAAAACAGCCCAACCTTTTTCTTTCCAAAAGAAATGGAATAGGAAACAGCTAATATGTCAGCTGAGGAAGGACTGGTATTGTATGACACTGACATGAAAAAGAGAAAAGGCAAATCCCTTTAGAAAGCACTTTTCATCTGTTAAGTTTCACAGCTACATCTCTAAAATGAACAATTGTTTTCTTTTATTTTGCCAAGGGTAACACATTTAAGCCTTATGGATCCTAAACAACTGTCCTCCTATACTTTCTCCTGATAGCATTTAATTATCATGACAGTTCAAGTTTACATAACCTCAATACATTAGTCCACACAGAGTCTTTAGTCTATACTCTTCTCTGTAATGGAGGTACAGAGCTAGCAGCAGAGCCTAGGCAGAACCTGATATGATTTATCTGGATACCATAAATTAGAAATTAATAGAGGGAATGAATAGTGGTCTTCTAACTGAAACAGTGGTCAAAGTTTTCAGTACCTATCTGTTTTTTCAAATTAGACAACAGCTCATCATCCTATCTTGATGAGGCTAAGTCTTTAGAAGTACTTCATCTCTTGGTGCAATGTTAAAGAGACATTTCCAGACTCTTTAGCCACATGGATTTTAGAGCTCCTCTAGTTTTTGGAATAGGCAAGGTTATTCAGGTCTTAAACAGCTAGAACATTCAATATTATGAATCATGAAGGCATTGGGGGAGTTACTGATTGCAATCCTTCTACAATTACCTTGTTTCTCCCTACGTCCTTGGCCAAGAACTATTATCCTGAGGGGTTACCTTGTTTAGGTTTCAGCAAAGTTTTGGCTTTTCTGTCCACTCTTAAAATACATTTCTGTCAATACTCATTTTTTCATGTCCTCAGCAAGTATAAAATATATAAAGCTGGAAGGTCAATACTATTCTTTTTAGATATAATTCATCATGCTTACAACATCAGTGATGTTATTCTGTAGACTCTTGGATTAAAGTCATGGCTTCAGGATCAGAAGCCAAAAACAATGAATCCTGTAACATCTGCACAAAGTTCTCCATAGGAAAAAGAAAGGAAGGGGAATCATACCAAGCATGCTGACATCCTAGCATTGCGACCACAGCACCAGCCCTTGTCCTTCAAGTACTGACACATGGGAAACCCCCAGACTTGGTCGTGGCATTCTGCAATATGGAGGGAAAAAAAGCACAGCTTTTCCTGTTACTGAATACACAATGGATTGAGCAAGATGAACAGTAGGTAATGTAGCAGAAACACTTAACTGTTCTCATCTAGTACCAAAATTTGTGGTGGTGCTACAAAAAACAATCTCCCCTAACAGATGTTTTTGGTTTATGCTGAATTTCTGATAATTTCACATTTTCCAAAGCAATTTTAAGTGAGTGTCCTTTACATAAATCCACTGAAAGAACAGCCAAAGGGACAAGAGAAAAGTTTGTACACACTCAAATACCTTCACCATGCCATGAATCACAAGATGTAGGTCAAGCAGTCATTCCATGCAGCAGGGCTTCAGTACCACTTCTCATCGTCTTCTTATTCTATCCCAAACATCTTTCAAACATGCCACAGAACAATGTGTATTTGTTTATTCCGGTTCTGAAAGACCATTCTGCTGTGAGGCAGAATGTTTGTTTTCCAGAAAAGAGCAGCTGCAAAGGCTCTTGCTTGTTTCTTCAAAACACCAAGAGGCATTTGCATCACAATCTGTGCTCAGTTTCAGTATCATTTGTATTTTGAATAACAAGACAATTACTCATGTTTAACATTAATGCAAATGTGGGAAAACTGAAGTACAGAGATTACTTTATAGATGTTCTTAACAGTCAGTTCTAAATGTACACAAACTCTAAATGTTCAGAGTTTTCATTAACACGTTGTCAGCTGATTTCTTAGAATGGTGAATAAGAATTACTGCTCTCTTTAAAAAAACCCCACAAATTGGCTGAGATCCTGGCTTTTTAGCACAGTAAGGTGATAGGGGCATACTTCAGAATAAATCATGTAATGGGGTTAAAAAGAGGAGACAGCAGAAAATTTACCAACAATCAGAGTTACATACATATACGCAGAATACATTCCATAAAAGTTAAGCAAATAAAAAGCAAAAACTATAAAGAACCCTCCCCACAACTTGTAACAGCCTTTGGCTTTCTGGAAGAAATGCCCAGTCTCAGCTGACCACTAGAGAATAACAGCAAGCAGGCAAGAATCCTCTGCAGGCAACCTCAAACTTTGCTCTTCTTTTAGCCCTCAGGAATGCCAGAGGCTCTTAGGAGCTGAATACTGGTTTGGGAACGGTGATTTAAGAATAAGAATTTAATTATGGATTATTAGGAGAAGGAGAAAGAAAATTCTTTAGAAATAAAGATGAAATTTGACCAAACAGACTGCAATTGGTTTCAGCACTAGGAATGTACTAAGAATTTGTAAGTGTCTCATGACAAGCTCTAAAATATTAATTAACTTCAAGTCTAATTATGGAGTACATGGAATATATGGATATTTCTACTGCAGGGATGGCAGTAAGAACTTATTAAATATATTTATTTGGCAAAGAAAACAATGACTGACATGGTTTCTATTGTACGATTCTCACTAATGTCTTTGTAATATGTACGTTAAAATACTTAAAAATAAAAATTTGCAAACTGAGTTAGAAAGATGAAATCCTTGATCTTTTCGAGCAAATCCCTTCCAATTTATACCCTCCTCCAGGCAAACTAATCATTCATTCAAGTTAACGTTACTACCCTGTCAGCTATAATCTCAGTATCAGTGCACTGTACTCATGCATAATTCTGATAATCTTTGAAAAAGATTATCAGTCAAAGCACCAGCTTCATTTAAATTATTGAAACTCTAACGTTGGAGAAAAAGAGAGGGAAACTAATGCTTTAAGGCAGAAAGGCTTTTTTGTATATATCAAAAGTTGACCACACAATACTGCTCTAAGTTCTATTTATTTTTTCACATCCAGTCTGCTCTCAAGCACACTTTAAAAATTTTAGGATTAATATATTGCTATAAAGTTCACATATTTACAAGCTACATTTTAAAAAGCTAGAAATTCTTTTCATGCCTGCAACCATTTCAGATATACTTAATAATAAATTGCTCACTAAATACCTTATAGTGGTTCTGTCTAATAACATAACAGCTGTTCTAAACTGAATAAATCTCAAAAAAATATTCAAGAAACATTTTAAATGCATTTTAAGTATTCCATGGAATTTTCACAATAAACAGCTCAAGTGTTCAACAGCGCATGAAGCAATCCTGTTACAATTCAGTACAGAGCACCCAATCAGACAGAATTCCTTCTATGAACAGTTAACAAAACGGGGAATTTTAGGTAATCATTCAGTGAGCTGAACTGAAGCTATACTGGTGTTTAATATCAGAAGATATAAGTTAAATAGCAAAGACTTTACCTCTAACCTAGCTTTGAAAAAAGACTGAATTACACATTTAATAAAATGCTGCAAGTATTGCAACAAAACATCAGTTTTTTATTGATACGGTATTTATAAAAAAATATATAAGGCAATACAAGTAAGATAAAGGTAAAATCCTTTTCCTGGTTGCTAACTCTGTATGTCCACAAATGATGACAAGGAAGTTCAAGAGAATGGGACAAGCCGCTTCAATACCTTTAATATTAGGCTATCCACAGATTTTAATCTCTAAGAATAATACTACAGTTTTTAGTGTGCTAATATTCAAATTTTACTTCACAAAGCTTTACAGTAAAATATGGTCTTTGTAAAACAACAGGATCAACAAGCTTTAACATTACTGGGAAAAATAAGCCTGACTTAAGTTCCACAGGATGAGCCAGATTAGAAAGGTGTGGAGTCAGAAATGTTGGTGCAACATCATGCTGCCCTTGGTGTGCTTTTTCCAGCCCTGGTGTCCCTGGAGATGTAGGCTTTGTGGAATCTCTGAATCCCAACCCTAAACCTAATGACTGCTTTTGGCTGATTATGTAATTCAGTGGATTGAAACAGCATTTTTTCTTCTGAGATTTTTCAGGGGAAATTAATCTTTATTACCCTCCTCATACTCTGTCTCTTTGTATATATTGTGAACTTCATCAAAGTAGTACCAAAACACAAAAAACCTTTTTCAGATCCTCCATAGCCTCTATCTTCCACAACACTGTAGATTTTCAGTCTACTTCTGTTATTCCAAACAAAATCAATAACTACTAAACTGCCTTTTTCCTTCATGGGAAAGACTAAATCTTCCATGGCCATGTAATTCACTGTTCCTTGAATTTGTATTTTTCAAAAGAAGTCCCTGACTAAGCAGGATTTTGCTGCAGGAAGCAGGGGGCAGTGGGGAAGAAAAATGTTCTCTAATTCTAGAAAACAGAATCAGCTGTCATGAAAATAATTTCCAAACCCCAAACTTAGAGTATGTTTTAATTACATGCATTAGAACTTTGGCATTCTCAATTCTAACCTCATACTTTGTACACACTGAGAAAAATATAAGATGATTCCAGGTTTTAATATATTCTTGCTACATTTATTAAAGAAAAATACCATAATAACTTCAATAGGTAATACTTTCATTTAACATCTGTAAAGCTTACTTTGTTAGTATTTTTTCAAGTTTCATATTGTTTTCAGAACCAATTTTTATAGAAAACATCTGAGGTTTAGTGAGTAGTTACCTTGTCACAAGTACATGGAAAGGTTCCCTATGCAGCAATATCTAAAGATGCCTTGGGAAGGGAATTAAGCTTTTTGATCTGTTGCTTGGAAGTGTTTCCCTGTGTTGCCATGGTATCAGTGGTAGCTATTTTAAGACATTGGCTGTTGAATATCTTTGAAAATATACCTAGGCTACACATAAATCATCTGTATTCTAATACCCTGAAACAGTGAGTAATCTTTCCTATTTGAGTGGAATCAAGTGATACAAAGCCATTATGCTTGTGTAAGTAATCCTTTAGAAAATTCAGTTTCACAGTATTTGTCCTCTGAATTCACCTTATTCAAGGCTTTCCAAGATTTCACAAGTCTGATAAAATTCTGTATGAGAATTTTGACTATCGTTTGCAACCCTTTTGGTTCCCTTAATAATGTACCATAGCTTTTAAATAGTCAAAGTTTAGTCAGCAAAAGCTTTGCTGATTTCTTCCAGAGTGTGTTATTGAGAAGCTACTTTCTACAGCTTCCCGGAGGGCTTTAGAATTCCTCTACCCAGAAGTGACATGACTTTGGAAATCCTTACACAATCTGGACTTCATATTTCGTAATACTTAAGCCAACCTCAAAAAGAGATTCTATCCGATAGAAAGTATCACTGACAGTATCTATACAAGTACATCTATCTCTTATTTCAAATTACAGAATCAAAGAATAAGTTGAGTTGGAAGGAACCCAAAGGACCATCAAGATTACGTCTTAGCCCTGCACAGCACCATCCCCAAGGATCACACCGTGTGCTGGAGAGCACTGCCCAAACATTTCTTGAACTCTGTCAGGCTTGGTGCTGTGACCACATGTGCTGAAGAGTGCACATGATCCCAAATGTTGAAACTTCCCCCCACAGGGGAGGTACCTGGGCATTCTCACCTGAATCTGAGCATATATTAACCCTTGAAGTGCTTGTTTCATGGCTTCCCCCAGCCCTGAGAGATCAAGACTGTAACCATCTCTTCAACCAACACACAACTGAAGTGCAAAGTGCTTTCGAAGTGCAAAAATAATGAGTGGGTGGTGGTATCTTTCCTCTCCACTAGCTACTCTTATAATTTCTTTCTCTTCCTTATATATTTTCTTCAGTGATATTTTTATGCTTTTATAATGTCATATTACTATAGATAATAACCAAAATGGTTACATTTTCATTTCAGTTATATATTTCATTACATTATACATTTAAATTGCAACCAAACCGTTCTAAAATACATATATCTACACACACACACACACACATATATTTATGTACACACACCTGTCATTCATTTCACTCTAATCCACCCCAAGGGATATAATAAAAAGAACCTCAGTTACCCTGTCTCTGTGGTGGGTCTTAACAGCAGCTCCAGAGCAAAAGCAATATTCATGTGTTTTTTCCTCAAAACACAGGATGTAATACTGAAGAATTTCATTGGTTTCTAGACTGGTACTGATGTATTTGGTGGAAAGGAGGATGGAAAGAAGTGAATCAGAACACAGAAACCTAAATTCATTTTCAAGGAAAGTAAAATATTTAAAAAAAATATGTTAAATTTTCAGTTTGTCTCTGTTAAGGGATAATCATAAACCAGCTGGTATATGGCCCAAAAATGTAAGACAAAACAGCTCCCAAAAATCCTAAGAATAACTCCTGAACAGAGGCACTAAGTTTGTTTTAACATAAAAATCATTAGCAAACTCATTTTTTTTCCAGAAAAACTGAAATAATGGCTCACTATGCAAATAGGTTTATGTAAAATGTCTCTAATAAACAGTAAAATCCTTTCTACTCTGATGTAATTGACTACCCAATACAGTAACAGAGAAGAAAACCCCCAAAGGAATCAATTATACTAATGGCTATGTATATTTTATCCATACAAGAATCTCTATATAAACAGACAATTCTCCTTAGAGAGAGCCAAAGTAAAACTACTTTGAATTTTCCAAGAGCTGTCATATTATTCCTTACTAACTGAAACTTAGAATTTTGTACTGCTTATAACAGCAGTGAAATTTAAAGACAGGTATTAAAAGACATTGGCTTCAACTTTTTAAAATTGAGTTGAAATTTGACATTACACAGCACCTCTTAGCTGTTTTAGCTACGAATATATCAAAGCAAAGGCTTTCATGATCTTAACAGTTCAAAATTATTCTCAGCATAATTGGAAATGTGGTCCCATTACAAAAATTTCCAGATGAATTCAGCTTATTTATAGACACATAGATGGACACTGTATACTGATTGCATTATTATTCAAGATTGTGACTGCTGGCAGCTACACTCATCAGAAATGCTCCCAAAGTATTCACAGCAGGTCCAACAGAAAACTGGATCAGCCAAACTTGCAATATTTGTACTATTTTTAGAGTATGTGAGAAATGTAATGCATTATTCCCTGAAGTCATCTCAGAAACAAAACAACCCCAAACTTGTGATATCCAAGGTAATTCAGCAGCCCAACAAAAACACCATAGTAACATTTTGTTGAGATTTTGTCAACTCAACACCTCAGACTTATAAATACTATGTTAGGCATCATAATAGATAAATTTTATTCCTATGAATATCAGTTAATTCCAGTTAATATGAAATGAAAATGCAATTTTTCATTGGCCTCAAACAAGATTGATCTTGATATTAAATCTTAAGTGCCAAAGAACATACTGTCCAGCCTTACCAAGTTATGGCAACCATAAGTCCATTGCAGCTCCTCTGTGAGCTGGCTCCTCTGCTTCAACTGTTCTTTATGAGAACAACACTCTGAGTTTACATTAAAGAAACAGCAAAGACGGAAGATGTCCTACTCTGGGGGCAAAAGCTTTGAGGTGGACTTGCCACAACCTTGACTTTAAGGGTGCATACCTCAAGAAAAATCAAAAGTGTTGAAAGAGGATAAATGACATTTTTAAAACAGATTTTGAAAAACGTTGAGGCTACTCAGTCAAGATAAAATAACTATGGAATGCTTTATAACAGAACTTCCCACCACATCCTCGCAGGCAAGCCCCTGCTTAGTGGACTGATTTCAAATGAGTAAGTAATTTCCTGTGTTGCAGCAAATTCTGCCTAATTCTCTTGGCTTCTTAGGAAGATCCATCCATCACTGCAGAGATGTAGCTCTAAACCTGCTTCCTAATATCCAAACTAGCCTCTCCACATAAAGCATCTTCATGTCTCTGCAATGTCTGATTGATGCCTGGAGTAGCCAGTAGCTTTCCTGAGTTCAGTGTCAGAGCCTGGACAAGCGAAGGACTATCTACAGTAGATGTTACAATGGCTGAAGTATCACACAAGCCAACCAGAAATACAGAACTGCATGTGGCCAGATGGGATTCATTTCAGGATCACAAAACTCATGGATGTCCCATGAAGACCATACTCAATCATCTCTAACAGCTCATGTCCATCCTTATTACAGGAAACAGTCAAAAACCACACTCATCTTCACCTTCAATCAGTCTCAACAAGTTTATGGAGCACATTCTCCTGGAAATCATGCCCAGGCTCATGAAGAACAAGAAGGTTGACACTAGCTGACAGGACTTCATCAGGCACTGACAAACTATGCCTTCGGTGATGCAGGGACTGGCTCCATGAACTAGGGGACAGCAGAGTCATAGTTTATCTTGATTTTATGAAGTCTTTCAGAAAGGTTTCCTTAGTATCTTTATAGACAACATGGAAAGATATGACTCATTCAAGTGGACTCTAAAATAGGCAGAAAATTGATAGTAATCTGAAGTTTGACAGTGAAGCCTGCAGATTAAGGGATGTGATTATTCTCTCTTTTTAGCACTTGCGAGAGTATCTAGAGGGTTTCTCTGGGCTCTTCAGCCCACCATAATGACTGAAATGAATTTATTGCTGGCAAGAGCACTAAAGGGCTGCAGAGAAGGTTAAGAAGGTATCTAACTGCTATTTTCAACTACCTAAAGGAAAGAGAACAAAAAAGATTAAGCTGGACTATTCTTGGCAGTGCAAAATGGAAAAGACAATAGATAATGCACAATAGCTGCAAATTCTGAACAGATATGAGGAAAAGAACTTCATGGTGAGGGCAAAAATTGAAATGGGCTAGTAAATCACTGCCCTTGGAGATATACAAAACATGAATGGACAAGGCCCTGAAATAAATTATCTAAGTTGGCCTGCCTTGTGCCACAATCTAGTTCAGATGACCTCCAGAAGTCACTTGCTACTTAAATGCTATGATTTGGTCCATTCTGGAAGCAATATTAAAATCCACTTGCTTCCAACAGCTGCAGGAGGAGTTTGTTTACTGCTTGTACAAGTGAATTGTTGGATCAATACCACCTGATTAGTTACAGAGTCCCCTAGCATCCTCTAGAATGCTTTGTCAGTTTGAAGTCCATGCATGGAAATGCAGTCACAAGATACAGGCCGAATTCTTTCCCATTTTCCCTTTGAAAAAAAATCTTAACTTAGATACTGTCAGTCCTTGCTCTCTTAGCCCTCCATTGCACATTTAAGAACAAGCCATATGGTAGATGACTTAGTAAGGGAATACAACAGCATTATACATTTTAGAATATACACTCACTCTCATAGCAATAGTAAAAAAAAAATAATTATTTTGAGCATTACTCGGACAATATATGTATTCTTTCCCAAAAAAAAAGAATACTGTAATTTCCTTTTGTTCTGTCCAAATGTTCTCCTTTGAGAATAATTTTGTCCTTCAAGAAGAGAAAAATCAAACAGCTAGAAATTCCAACATGCAATTTGACTTCATCTTCATACTGCTATGAAACTGCTGTATCTCTTCTAACCATGTCCATATATCTGCTTGTTTGAACTTTGAAAAGGTTATCACACCTGATCCTTTGGTAGTGTCTGGGTTTATGCACTAGTCTGCAAAAAGTAATCCTATATGGCTAACACAGGAATCTGTGTCGTCTTCTCAATAATAAGAAACAACCAAATGTTTCAGACACTCAGACTTAATGACAAGTACCTGAAAAGTTCTTAATTTTTTAAAACTCTGATATAAAAGTAATTGTATGTTTTTTTCCCAAGTGCATTTCTGTAGCACAGAAATTTCAGTTGTATTTTACTTTGCTTTTGGAGTGAACTGAAGTACTTTGAAATTACTAAGACTAATACACAACTCTTAAAATAGTTGCAGAGCAAATTAAAAACAATGTGAAAAGATTATTAAAGCAAGCAAGAGCTAGCATGTGTCATGGTCAGTGTGGAGCTGGGCTGTAGCTGCCTGAGGAGCTAAAGGAGCTATATAAGTTATATAAGGAGCTGCAGCTATATAAGGAGTTCTGTTAAAGAGCAGTACCCGTGCCTTTGTGTCTGTGAAATTCCATGAAAGAGCTGAAGTAAACCTTGCCAAGCCACTCCTCTCTCAGATTTACTGATATGATGATCAGGTCCTAGGATGTCAGGAGATGGTCGTTTAGACAGCCTATGTACTACTTGTCTCAGGAAAGATAGCTCCTTAAATCTTTTTCATTATACAGAATTTCAAGTAAAAATACCAACTTTCTCTCAAAAATTACCCTCCCCCATTTGTAAGAAAATTTGATTATATTCTGAATCCACAAATAATTTTCAGGTTATCTCCCCAAAGAAACCTCTTATATATTTACAGTTTCATGATGGGATGAATAGGCAAAGATCAGCCCAGCACTCAGATGACTTTTTTTTGAGTATTACCTTACACTACAAAAACTTAATTCTGCTTATCATTGCATACGTACGTACAACTTAACATAACTGGATGTTGCATGCAGACAGCCAAGGACAAAATCTGATACAAAACATTTCAAAAGGATGGAAACATACTGGACTAAAAGAGCCTATACATTTATAAGTGAATTAATGGAGTAAAATCAGCTGTAATCATAACCATATAAAAATATTATGCACTTATGTCCCTAATCTTAGTAAAAATATCAGGAATATTGGCATAAGAGAAAAGCAACAAAGCACATGGGAGTGAAAACCCCTCAAAATTAAATAAAACTAATACTAAATAAGCCACTGGAAAGGCACAGACACAAGGCTGTTATTAATTAAAATGTACTAATACTCTCAACATGCAAACTGGCAGCCACAAGTTAAGATCAGAAGAATTACCTTCTTGGTTTTCAAACTGTTCTGACAACAGATGGTAGCAGCAGCCCACACTGCAAACAGCTTTGATTTCAGGCTTGGCAGTAAAAATTCGTAGTGTATTTGCAGCAAGATCTCCACATGTATGTAGACCCACCATCATACAGTCCTAAGAAGAAAAAAAAAAGGCAACAATAAATCATGTCCTTCATCAACTGAAAGAGCACGAATAAAAACAAACTCCAAAACCCAAACGTGGTGCAAATAGTGAGCTGTAAGGTAGAAATACCCAATTCCATGAGGACCCCTGCTGTTCTGTTCTAGAATTTTTCAATGCCAATCAAAGTTCTTCAGTGCTATGAAAACATGGTGAAAACTGGCCATGATGCAGCAGAAGTTCAAGACTATGAGTAACAGCTGCATGGAAGGGATCTACATGTTTACTGGGCACAGGCCATTTTCTCTTGTCTTTCCTAGGTTTCCTGTTCTTCTTATTAGTACCACAGCTACTTTTCTTAGTGAAGATTCCTTTCTGTAAATCTGGCTAGACCTATCTAAGGCATTTCTGCTGGTTTAAGATGCTGAAATCAAACCAACTTCCTAAATACAATAAGGTGAATAAGGTGAAGAGCAGGCCTTGTTATTACCCAAATAGCAGTACTGACAGTTTCGCAGTACGCCCCCTACTATTCAACAAAAAATGGGTGTTCTCTTTCACAGCACAAAGTAAACTTCAGCTTCATATGCTCTGCTCTTCCGTCCATTCTAATTCCTACTTTCCTTTTTTCTGCAACTTCCCTTTTCCCTCCATTTCTCCATTAAAATTCTCTCTCTTCTACCATTCCTAACAAGATATTTCCCTTCTGATATTATTAGTTGGGATAAACATGGCAAACACAGTGTTGCTTTGAATTCCACACATATTTATTAATCATAGAATGAAAAAGTCATCAGAGTTGGAAAGGACCTTAGATATCACCTAGCTCCAATCCCCCTGCCCCACCAGACCAGGTTGCTCAAAGTCTCATCCAACCTGGCCTTCAACACTTCCAGTGGCATCCACAACTTCTTTGGGCGATTTGTTCCAGTGCTTCATCACCCTTACAATAAAGAATTTCCTTTACGTATCTACCTAATCTAAATCTACCTTCCTTCATCTTAAGGTCATTCCCCTTTGTTCTATCATTACATATCCTTTCAAAAATTCTCTCTCCAGCCTTCTTCTAAGGTCCCGTTTAGGTACTGGAAAATGCTATAAAGTGTCCCCAGAGCCTTCACTTCTACAGGTTATCAACAAGAAATTAGGCCAGGGTCACTCAACTGAGATAGCTTTCTCTAATCACTCTGATTTTATCTGATTATCTCACCCACCTCTATTACATACTGCATTCATGGCTGAAACAGTAAAACTCCTGCTTTCCTCTTCCACGTTCCCTGACAGTATTTTTTTATCTCAAGAAAGGCAGTGATATAGGATTTCTTCCACCTTTAACATCGTACAAATTACACACTAAGAGGATACAAAATCCAGCTGTGCAAATGTATAGGCATATGCTTCATCAACAAACTCTGCTGCTCAAGATGTCTTTTGCAGACAGACATGAGCTTGCTCCACATATTCTCAGATACTTAGCTGCATTTATAGCTCAACTTATAGGGCCATCAGCACCTATGGTCTTGAATCAGAGATTATGACACCCTGGAATAAAACAGTTTGATTACTACTGAACACAAGTTTTTATCATTCCATAAAAGACTGAATGCATCTACTCAATCAATGTATGTTAGTTCAGGCATAAAAACTAAACATACAACCTCAGAGTTTCTAGACCTGTGCCAATGTCTTTGGGCAGCTGAACTTGGGCTTGTTTGTGTAGACACAAACCCTGCCAGCTAGTAAATTACTAAATGAACTAAAAGTAATTCTGTAAAGTCAAAATAAAATCATTCTTTACAAACTCTTCATCTTGAGTACCATACATAATAAATTCCCGTATGCCTTCCCAGTATGATGGAAAGTACAAAAATATGTAACTTGAAAAAATAAGAACTTCTAGGAAAATTGAAACTCCAATGCTTAATATATGCATCTACCTGGTAAATACTAATAAATCCATAATAATTAGATTTTATCTATAATGACAATTGTAAAATAACTGAATATGCTGTTAACTTTGACAGCTGATTATTATCTACCTCATAAATTCTAAAGACTGATTCAAAGTAATCCCAACACATATATCAAAATAGAACAACAATCTTTATCTGGTAGGCATGCTTCTGCTACCTGGTTAAAAACCATTATTGGGCCAGAATATTCATTTACACCAGAGACAGCACTCTATGAACACTCAGCGAACATGTACATATTAAAACAGCAATACAAAGACAATGGACAATCTGAATACAGTGAATATTTAGAGTAAAATAACCTCCAGATCTGTTATGATGTCATTGAGTTCTGTTTCTGCAGTGATGCAAGAGGTCAATGGAAAATACAGGTTTGATTCACTTGACTTTCTTGCTTTAGTCTGGAGAGATGTCATTTTTCTTTGTACTTTATCCTCTTCACAGAGTTCTACGCAGGTATGAGATGAAGAAAAATCTTCTACAGCATCAGCAGGAAGAACATTTAGAATAGCAAGAACCTCTTCAGAAAGTTTGGTCTCATGAGATTGTGTCCCAGCCACTAAATCAGCTTCAGCTTCTGTGTTGGTTTCCAGTGTAGCCATTTCAGTGAAACCACAAGGAAGTAAATCTTGGATTATCACTTGGTCCTGATTTTGAAGACTGTTGGCATTATTTAAGAGCTCTTCATTGATTGTTTTACAATTAATTTCACTTTCCACTGGCTTGTCATGTGCTTTTTCCAAACTCAGGCTTTTGAGCTTTTCTTTTCCTCTACTCTGATATGTTCTCCAATGTTTCTTCAATTTTCTATTTCTTTCATGAGCACCATTTGTGTTGGAGCTTGAGGAGTCAATGCCATAAACTTTTAAGTTATATTGCATGGACAAAAATGAACTCAGGTAGCCTTTCCCAGAACCTATATCAATCACCTAGATAATGGAGAAAAAAGAAAAGAAAATTGCTATGTTAATGAGCAACAAGCAAGTGCAAAATTATTCCCTAAAAATTTAAGCATGGATTGAATAGTTACCTTATTAGAATCATACTTCTCAATGTATTTAGTTCATTTGCTTTGTTGGTCTACCTTCTGACTTTAAAACACAGAATTAAATCTTAACTGATGTGCTCCACAAAAAGACAACTGCGAGTATAAGAATGTGAAGGGAAGGTGTTAAGAGGATGTTTTCAGGCTCATCTCGGTGCTATCAAGCAGTAGGACAAGAGGCAATGGGCAGAAACTGATGCACAGGAAGTTCCACCTAAATATGAGCAAGAACTTCTTTACTGTACAGGTAACTGTGGATTGAACAGACTGCCCAGAGAGGGTGTAGAATCTCCTTTATTGGATATATTAAGGAATAATCTGGATGCAACCCTGTGCCGTGTGCTTTGGGATGACCCTGCTTGAGCAGGGGGGTTGGACCAGATGACCCACTATGATACCTACCAACCTGACCCATTCTGTGATTTTCTCCTTGGAAAGGAAAGAGGAGTGTTGAAGAAATAATTTTACCCACTCTTTTATTTAACAGACATTACAATTATGTAGAATATGCACACCTCCACTTCTTCAGGTTCTGAATTTTTTCAGTAAAAAAGCAGCATTTGGACCCAAGAGAGGGGTAGTGAATTATTCCTAAGTGTTACCCCGACTGGCTGTAGAGACCAGCTGCAGCTTGGGGAAAGTTTCTTAAGTAAACAGAAAATAGTAATACATTGTTAAATTAGCACTGGGAGAAGAGTTTAAAAACAAAAGGAAAAGTTGACTAAAAATAGCAAGAAATGATCTTACACTAAACAAATAAACTGCATCAAATTATTCCCTGCTTTACCTTCCATTGATTACATAGGGAAAGGTAATAAGCAATCCATAGCATATCTGTCAAGCATGAACCTTTAAAATGAAATTTCCATGATATAATAAACTCCAAAGGTCTCGTCCACAGTGAGTTGGGCCCTATGTTTCTGGCACAATCAAGCATTCCAACATTTCCCAGCACCAAATCACAAATGTAATGGATTCTGAATGCAGAGTTATATCATCCTTACACACTCCAAGTCTTGCTGCACATGCTGCAATTTCCAAGCAAAACTTTGACCAATACATTAAACAAAACAAATGTGCACTTAAGCAAAGAGGAATCAACACTGGCTTCTTTTCAGAGCTTAATCAAGAACTTTAAAAAAACAAGTTCCACTTATACAATAGGAACAGTGCTTAAAAGGGTCAGCAAACTACTGAAAAAAACCCCTTTCATTATTTTGCTTTAGTGTTTAAATTCAAATCATTAACCTAGAAGTGATTATAGAGGTAATAAACTTTTTGCTTTCATTCTTATTTTACTGTTTACTACTGTACATTATAAAGTACAAACAGAGAACAATATCCACTACCACCCATTATACAACATGGGTATGGAGGTGAAATGGAGGTGAAATTTTTCAAGCTGTCAGTGATATGTAATATCTGAAAGAAACACCCTGAGGACATGTGCTGCTGTAAAACGTGTTGTGTTTTCATGACTCTAGATTTTTTAATTAAATGCTATATATATTTTATTTTACAAGATGTATGGAAAAATATCAATAAGGAAAAACTCCTAAAAATTTGTAATTGCTGTTTTTTTTAAAGTTGAAAGAAAACAAAAACAAAACTAGTTGCCTTTTAAGGACTGAAAGGAGCTTTTCTTTTTTTTATTTTCCAAAGTAACAGGAAAGCTCTTTTCATATATTAGGGATTTGTAACTTTGCACAAATAAATACTGTTATAGTGTATGACTAAAATGGAAAAAAGTTAATGTAGAGCAGTCAGCATTTCATATTCAGTGATACACTGCAGCAATATTTTTCATTTAATGTTCTAATTTTTTCAAAAAGTAAACAAAAAATAATCCCATCTATAGAGGCACTCCAAGGTAGCTGATATATATAATCACAGTATGAAACTGCAGCATATTGATAGATACTTAGTAAGGACTGGTTTGTGATTTTATTAGTAACCAGCTACATTGAAACTTTGGTTAAGTTATTAAGATGGCTTTACTTTTTTACTATCTGAACAGGGTTTTTGCTTTCCTTTTATTCCTGAATCTCACAGGAACTATTTAAATCTAAATGAAAACTATATGAAACACCACTTTCCAGCAAATGCAGAGATCACTTTCTATTGCAGTGTAAGCAAACTATACTCTCCTACAGCTTTTTCAGTACGTGAAAGTCTTCAATACTTAAACAACTAATATTTGCCTGAAACAAAAGGTAAGCAAGGCAAAAAACATGCTCATGACAGAATAAAAGACTTTCACAAATGTGCTGCTAGTGGTTTTCTGTTCTCTACAGGGCACACCCACTTTAGGGCTGTGGAGGACATCCATGCTTGTCACTGTGGCTGGCTCTTAAAGGGTTGCTGGAGAGACCGCCTTCCATGGCTGTAAGCGATTGCAGATGCTCACAAACTGAATGTGTCTCAGACAGTAATGTTTGGCCTTAATTAAAGCTCTCTATTTACTTGACAATCCCAGCTGTAAGAACACTGCCTGAAACTTTGTCTTTGTCAGCTGTTCCTCACAAAACAGATGGTCAGGACTGAGAATTTTGATCTCTGTATCCAAGGATGCCACAGGCCTGACCCAAATCTAGCAAGTACAGCATCATTTACTTATCTAAATTAAACTCAGTCTAAGCCAAATAACCTCCTAACCAAAGTTCAGCTTCAGCAACTCAGAGCCGAATCGAAGTTTTGGGGCTTTCCCTGTGGTGGGAGCAATAGCAACTTGGGATGCTGCAGGTGCATTAATTTTAAACTATACTCAAACATATTTACTCACAAAAAAGAATACTCAGTGAAAATACCCTCACCATAAAATCTGGGCAGGTACCTTATTAACCTTTGGTTTTAAACACATACAGTTTGCTCTCCACAAATCTTTGTGGGAATGAATATTGACCTGGAGGAAATAAGTCTCCCTTTACAGTTACAGCCCCTTGCATGGAAAGCAAGTGCAGCTCAGATTTATAAAGGAA
Source organism: Toxostoma redivivum (assembly GCA_013397375.1). Classification (NCBI taxonomy): domain Eukaryota; kingdom Metazoa; phylum Chordata; class Aves; order Passeriformes; family Mimidae; genus Toxostoma; species Toxostoma redivivum. The sequence continues at coordinate 479,399 of VXBI01009538.1, forward strand.
TCAAATGTGTGTTCAGAGCCCCATGTCACCTCTAGTTTAAGGCAAGGATGAAGCTACATTGGCCAGTTACGAGCATTAGAGAGAATAAAATGAATAAATGAATTCAGCTCACTCAGACACTTAAAAATTCAGCCTTACCACAACACAGGCCCTAAGGTATGGAATCGAACTTAAGCTTTTAACACTGAAAAAGCCTACCAAAAAAGTCTATGTATGTTAACTGAGGAAATGGTATTGGTGCATTTTGTCTAACAAAATATGAATGTGAAACACATTACTCAAAAATGTCACATATTGCTGGGGTGCTTATGTTTTGTCACCAGATCCATAAACAAACCTCTACATGGTTTTACTGAAACAGCAATCTAGTGCACTGTGCAATCATAATTACATTATATAAGAAAAGGTTATAATTAAATCTGAGAAAGGAATCCTGCAATTCTTCATCACACAAAGACAAACCTACCATCTGATGTACAAAACAGCCAACTCATGCAGTAATTGCTGGGTGAGAATGGTGTTGGGTGTCCAGGCCTCATACATATTCTACCAAATGTATTTCATACATACTCTTACACAAATCTCTGCTTAATTTGGTCTCTCTTCAAACTAAAAACATCACTAAATTTCTAATTTATAGACCTCAATCCATCATTAAATAAAGGTGAACAATATTAAACAATAGGAAATAATTTCAATCTTGTGTCAGAATTACTTTCAGAATTTTCTGCCTTGGTCTCTATGTGACACCTTTGCATGCATGACACAAGGCAGCTCTCCTAGTGACACATGCAAAACTGCCAGCAATATAATACTGACAAACAGGGCAGGACTGGTCCAAAAAGCAGAACAGTTTTTAGCTGCTCAACACAGAGAGGATCATCTTAACTTTTTGAAATTACTCATGAGTAATTATGAGTCACTGAAAGGCATCTCCTTTGGAACAATATATTTGTAAACAAAATTGTCCTTCAGTTCGGCCCCTTCTTTAATTCCAATTATGTACAGGGAAGTAAGAACAGCAGTGACAGAATATCAAAGTGATGTATTTGCACACAACAAAGAGAATAACTTGGAAATTATCTGGTAAAACACAGTAATAAATGCTTTCTCACCTGCTTTATCCCACAATAATTTGCTATGCCGTCTACCAGCTCTGACATCACCTGCACTTCATGTGATTTCTTATTATTCATAAACTCATCCAGTTTGATACCTGTATCAGATTAGGAAAATAAATGCATATTAACACAACCTGTAATAATAAGGATTTGTGACCAATTAGGAAAAAAAAGCTAATATATACTTCACTGTTTATGTATTTTCAGGATAGTAGTTTTTAATTAAAAACTCACTAAATTATTACAAGAGTAAACTTCTGAATTATGGATGAATTAGCAACATTCAATACACTGTAAAACTCAGGTTTTTTTAAGATGTAGCATATTTAATACCTGGCCAGATATTAGACAATAGCTACAACTATAAAACTGTACTATTTCTTCCTTTTCATTGCAAAATATTTATTTTTGTCTCGTTTGTCACATATACCTTTCCATAAATGAAATATAAGGGCAGGGACAATAAATAATCACAATTGTACAGCTTGTTAATGCTGCAGATTTGCTGACAATAGCAAGAGGGAGATATCTCTATTAAAAGTTATGAGTGATACTGGGAAAATACAGAGGAAGGTGAACTTTCCTTTTCTTTATTTACCCTATGGATTTGTTATAGAACTGTTAACACCTTTATGACGGAAAATCACTCATTTAAATGTTGCTGGAGAATGTTTTAATGAGATGGAGTCAACCTCTATCGTGGGTTGACTGCTTGTGGAGAACACGAAGCACTCACTTGCTAACTTCTGTGCCACCCAGCCAAAGCAGGAGCTCAGAAGTCACTCCCTTGGGAGAAATCCACATGTTTCTCCTAGGGGTCCAATGCTGCAGTGCACTTGGATCTAGTTAAATTGATGGTAAGTCAGAGTGATGGTAGAAGAAACTGGATCATTACTAATGAGCATGCTCCTAGAAAACAGGACTTTTCTCCATGACCAGGCAGATTAATATACTTTCCCATTTTCTGCTTTATGCACAGGTTGTATTCATCTGTCCAGAAACTGATCATTAGGCCATATTCAAAACCATATTCATTTCTTGATCAGATCATGCTGGGAGCAGAGCCAAGTGTGCTACTTCTTTAAAAGAGAGTGGGGAATTGAACTGAGCTCATAAGAAACCCAGCGTTTTCTCTATTTTTCCCAAACCCCAAGGGATCTCTCTATTTCTTAAACATCTGGGGTTTTTATAATAAATTGTTAAGACAATACTTAAAATCTAATATAGAATCTATGAACTGACAAAAGGAAAAATAGACTAAAAGACTTAAACAATACAAATAGGAGAAACAAGTATTTGTCATCTCACTGAAGAATCTCCTTAACTTTAAAACTGTAAAGATATATACAACATCCTAAAAAGCTCTTAATTTGTAAGAATATCAGGTTAAAGAAAAACAGACAGGAAAAAAAATGAAAAGAAAAAAAGTTTCACTTTTTGTTTATGTTTGAACATTTTTGTGCCTGGATAGGCTCATCAGAAAAAGAAGCAAAATTGGAATGAGAAGAAACAGACATTTAACTTCTTGACAGAAATACAAGTTGTTTTTTCTCCAAAGCAGCACTGTCACTTTGGACAATGACCACATACTGCACCTTTACTCTTTTCTCTATTACGAACTCAAAAGACTAAATGGGGTAATGCTAGGTGAAGTACTATGTCAGAGAGGACTTACTCCAAATTAAGCATTTCAAACATGGTAGAAATCCAGAACAATTACCTAACTTACAAAAGCTGAGGTTCCAGATAGAAAAAGTGTAATTTATTTATATCTACATATACAGTTTATTTATCACCTTAGCTACAAAAATTTCTTAAGCATTTTTTGACTTCTTTCCCTGCTTTCTGCAGGATAACACACTGCTTATATTTCAGCTCAGGGAAAATGCTAATTTTTGGAGAAAATTACTGTTTTTAAAATTTTATTTTTCTGCAAATATTTTATTTTTATGCAATATTCTGATAGGTTTTTACATTAGTCAGAAAAATGGATATTAAAAACTAATGCAAACAAATACATCTGAGGACTGTTTTATATTGCCTGGACAATTTGAATTTTAAAAAATACTAGTTTGACTCAAACTGTGTAAATTCTTTCTGCTACCACAAAATTACTTTATTGAAACAAATAATTATACATTTCCTTATTATGTGTACAACTGATGCACACAGAACAAATACTCATTTCAAAAAACATCAAAAATTTAGAGAACTATCTCCCTTTGTGATGAAAAAAAGATAAAGTGTGGTTTCAAATAATTTACAGAAGTAGCTTGGATATGGTAGTGTAACAGAAAGCTTAATGTTTCCAGTTTTAGTTGTTAATGAAATGCTGCTTATTTGCACTGGGAATCCCTACCTGTATTCCATCTGAAGAACTGCTTTAACTCTGTAGTGCCATTTACAGCTACATCTTTAGTCATGAAGCTGATTAAACTGAGGAGAGACTGTTTCTGTATAGGGCTAACACAGACTTTTAAAGATCTATGGCAGGGTGCAGGGATTTCTATACTCCATCTACCTGTGGAAATTCAGATACACCAGATAAAAAAGTACAAACACCAAAACCATCTACACAGAAGTTTACTATGGTGACTTAACTCCATGATCCAGAGTGAGGAAATGGACTCAAAAACCATACACTCAAAAAAACCCTTCTGTGGCAGAGTGATATTCCAGCACATGGAATTTAAAGATGGATTCATCAGTAGTCACTGCACAGCATGATTATTACCTTAGCCATAAATTCACTGCAAAGGTGGAGCACTCTAAATCCAACCCTCACTTCTGTGTGGTTACAAAGCAAAGTAGAACACTCTTCAGACTCAGAATTCCATTCTAAGTAGTTGTATCCACAACATGCTTAAAATGTTCGTGCTTCCCAATTATTCCCAGGAACGAAAGCAATTTATCTACATTAAGATTGCAAAGAAGCTAGAGAATTATGTAAGTATGCAAACTGTGGTTTGCCTTAGAAGAAGAAAACATATTAAAAAACTTCTGAAACATAAGCGGAATTATATTGATGCATGTTTTCCAGAATATAAGCAACACAATCATAAAGTTGCCAGTTTTCTCAGACTTACATTTCTCTCAACTTGCAAGCTTTAGCATGTCAGGGAACAAACATATCTTCTGAAATACATAAATAAGTCCAAAATATCTAAAATAGTTCAAAGTTAAAAGATCATGACTTTCATTTGCCAACTTGCACATCATGAATCCATAAGTTGGTATTTTGCCTCTGCCAAATGATTACCAGGAACTTCAATTAAGTTAATTTAACTGGTATTTACTGCCAGTTCAGCACAAAGGTTTTGAATTATAATTCTATTGTACACATTTGGAACACATTTTATTTTTCCCAAGAAGTACAACTTAGAAGTACTGCAAAAATACAAACCCAGGTCCCAACCAAGCAGCACTCCTGCCACACAGAGAACAAAATATTCAGCAGCTGCCTTAGTCTTGATGCTCCATTCTGCATGACAAGGTGAAGGAATCCTCAAAGTTTTGGCTAAGAAAGTTAATCCAGGTATGAACTCAAGTACAAGAAAGTAGAACTAGAGAATTATAGAAAATTAAGAGGAACATGGGGAACGAGATATAGTAAAAATGAAAGTATCTAAATGCTAGTGGGAAAGAAAAGCAGCATACAGTTATCAAGGAAGAAAAAAGGGTTTCTGATGAACTAGGAGCATAAGGAAAGAAGGCAGAAAATAATACCAATGTACTACAAATCATTAACAGTATCTCAGCAATGGCATTCTAGCACTTCTAAAAAAACATAGGGAGCCAAACATGAAAAATGGAAAAACTGAAAAGAGATCACTGTAGAAAATGGGAGAGATGCACAACATTTGTATAATGGTGCTATCACCTAGGATAAGAAACCTCAGGGGTTTTAATGTATCCCAGAGATAAAAGGCAATAGAAGGAGAAGGCAGAGAGCTGCTCAGTCTGTCTCTTAAAAACTAATGAGAAATCTCAAAGATAGTGACAAATCTTGAGAGACTGAGGACTCCATGAATAGCAGAGTTGCAGTGAAAATGACAGCAGTCCAAGTAAGGATAAATGTCAGTTTATCATCTGACTTAAAAATTATAATTAGGGTGAGACTCACAGTGTCCAACTTGATGCCAGTTTAAGAGCGTTTTAATTCAATTTCTTTAACAACAGAAAATGAAATTACTCTTGCTTTATCACATATAATTGGTATTAGTCCCAAAAATACAGAATTATTAAAATATTTTTTTTTAAGACATTAAATGCTTGCCATATTTTAGGGTGATACCTCTTAAGAAAAGCATGAGTAGCAAGTATGATTCTTGCCACTCGGGTCCAAGACAAATAAAGGGAATTAACAAGGTATCTCAAACAGTGATGTGCCCACTTCTCTGTCCCATCCCCTTTAAAACTGAATGCCATGATGGGCCTATAGATACCAAATGCTCAAATTTTAGAAAGATAATACATTTTGTAAACAAAGACAATAAAAAAACTATCCAACAACAAATGAAAATGGAAGTGGAGATCATGTAGGAAAAGACCCTCAAACAACAAACTACCCTCCAAAACCAAAATATTCTTACAGTCCTTACAGTGAATAAGTAAACATTAAAATACAAATGTAAATATACCTGTTGCTCCTTCACTGTCTCCTTTCAGTGCTTCAAGCACATCTTCTAATGGGGTACACACTCCAAGGTTGGACAAAGAATAATACTTAGCAGCCAGGGCAAACAAATGTACATTGATAAGCTTCTCAGAGTTTTCACAAAATGCACTGGAAAAGATGTCATCATCTGCACATAAAAGAAAATATTTTTGTAAACAGTGCTTAACAGCTCTCTAATACTGCTGACAGAGAACAACAGGCAATAAATACTTAGTATCAGACACAATTTAGCCATTTATCTTGCTTCCCTAAGTGGGAAAACTCATTTTTTTCTTCAGCTGTATTCCCCCTTCAGAACCAAGGCCAAATTTTGCTCTTAGCTGAACCAGTCTAAATGTGACAAAATCTGTTGTTTCAGCAGACATACTTTAGTATAACAAGCTAATGACAAGCTAATTCAGTCAACACTATCACTTCTCTTCTGTTTATAAACTTGGTCCTTATACATGTCCTAGTCAGCCCTGTCTGCCAATATATGCTGCTAGATTTTCTTTTAAGGAATGCAGCTGTTCAGTATATGAAATGTTGGGATTCACAATCACTCAATTCACGTGCTTTCCAGCTTTGTAACTGATGAATACTGGAAGAATTAAATTAATTTTTATTTCCAATCAGGTGTAGGCCAAAGTTAAGGTTCCAATGTATATTTTGTTAGATTCATGATTAAATACTTCATTTTGGTATTACTTAATACTGAGTTTCAAAAATGTAAATTTATTTTTAAGTAAAACATATTAGAATGAATAATTTATTAATTCTGAGATTGTTTTATATTGTCTAATTCCTCTTTATTTTACCTAAAACTATTTGTGAATTCTACATAGTTTTGCCAATAGTTTTTATATATTTGTAATTCTTTTCAATATATAAAAGACAACCAATCCAGCAATCAAACTGTTACAAAGATTTGGAAAAAGTCTCCTGGTTTGTCTTTTGTGTCATAGGTAGATTTTGAGGAAGTACACACCTAGTGCAGTAGCTTTCCTGAATCTGTCATGAAAATGGATACAGCTGTTTTGGCTGATCTCAGCTCTAATGCTCTTAATTTCCTTGCATGACCACAATTAAAGATCATGTATATATTATAATCCACTGAAAACAGTCCCAAGCCATGTTAATTTTATGATATGACACTACAAACACAAGTACAACAAACAAATTTTGTATCTAAGAAAGCATAAATATTGTCTAAGCTATGACCAGAATTAGCATGTCTGCACAGCACTTCTTACTCCTCTCTGCTAAAAAATCTAAAAAGAAAGTCAGATTTCTCCATTAACAATTTCCTTGTCTGAACAAATTTTAGTTAGTGTAGTCTTCATGAAGGGTAAGGTTGTAACAGGGTATTAGGAACCAGAAGTAAAGACCACAGCTTTTAGGGAGAATGGGCAACTTCGCTTTGCAATGTCTCTTCTCTAAGATTTATTACAGAAAGGTAAGAAAATAGATATGCTTTCACTTTTTTAGCAGCTGACATAACATATAATTACTGTTTTTACAAATCTCACTTTACTGAAATCCAACGCAGCAATACCCATGTTGTATAACAATCCTTAACTTGGCTATCTGGTGGAAGAACACGACAGAACTAGCAGGATCTCATACCAGATTGCTAGTGTACCACCTGTAACAACACTCCCACCAAACTTAAATTGTTGTCCCAGCTTGACAAATAAAAAAAAAAAAGGAACCAGCTGCATTAAGGCACCTGAAACTTCAACCTACAGAATAGCAGTTGGTGAACTCTGCGTTATTTATGAATATAAAAAATGTTAGGTTTTTTGACATGGTTCTACTCTAGATGCTCACAAGAGGAAATCTAGCATGCCTTTTAACCAGTCAGTCTACACATTTGCAAACAAATCTTCAGAGGAAAGAAACATAGGCCTCAAAGTTGGAATCACAGTACAAACAGTAATTTACAGTAAAATATTAAAATACTGAAACATAGATTTGTCTGTGTCTGTGTCCAATTTATAGCAATGACATGATAAACAAAATACAATATGGCAAGTGTCAGCTTTTTGATGTATTCGAACCAGTTTCTGAAGGGTTCCATCCTTCCCATGGTCATTATAATGAAATGAGTTTGAACAAGGAAGAGTAATTTCTGTTTATGTTGGGTTTCAAGATCTCTAATGCTGAGTTTCTGATTCCCTAATGTTACTGAGTAGCACAAATGCTCTCAAGTAATCTACGATACTACATTTCTCTCTCTCTCTCCTAATTTTAATACAGGCTAGCAGTGCATTAATTTGGAAATATAAGTAGATGTTTGCAGGTATCTTCATTGAAAAACTCATATTCTACTATGAAGTATTTCCATCATATGGCTGGATGGACAAATAGAATGCAGTCAAATGAGTAAGGCATGAATCAACAAATCAGCAAGCATATGCCCACTCCACTACAGTGCATTCTGTTAAATAGCACATTATAATTTTAAAGTCAGAAAAAAAGGGGCAATTCTTCCTTTTTTCTTTTAATTAACAGAAATAATCCCTGCAAAAAACCAAAGAAGAAATGTCATATTTTAGCCACAGCATGAAAACTTCATACTCTTCAAAAGATGTGCTTAACATAAATTGTGTTTTTGTTCCAGTAATTTCTGCATCAGATTCTGTAACATGCATTTTGAATGCAGATTATTAAATATTTTCCACTTTTGAAATCTACAAAACAGTACTCTGCCTTCCTGATTCTACAGGCCACCAGTTTGGTGTTAGAATCATTCCATGGACTTTCTGATTGAAATGGACTTTCCCATTGAAACAGGTTAGATCAGAGTAATTTTCCTTTACTGTTTTCTTTATGATGATTTCATTTAATAATTAGTTTTGTTCCAGCCTCTGTTTACATTCAATTTTATGTTCTGTTGCTCTGAATCAGTTCTGACTGTGACATTACCTGTCAAGTACATTAAGCCTGTCCTTGCTGCTTCCCAACACTTCTGCTTGCTGACCAGACCACTGTCTTGTTTCCATCTGGCTCTTGAAGGAAATTCATAATCCAGTGTCTTTTCCAGGCACAACTAAACTCTGTGGGATTTTTCCCAAATAACTCAACCCTTTAAAAATGAGGCTTACAGTTAATATTTTGAGAGGTCTTGAGATCCAACAGAGAAATGTTGCTAGTGATGTAGCAATTCACAGTTCTTCAATCTCCTTCTGAGTCCAAATCATTATCTTAGCTTGTCTTCTATGCCAAGAAGCACATGCTACTTTGTGTGGAGCCTTCTCTTACACTCCGCACGCCTTCCTGCCTCGCATGTCACTTCACGAAGGATTTCAGAGCTAACACGATGTGACAGCTATCTACACTCCACACACTTTGGCACGAAGCTGGCTTTTCTCAGCTAAGTGCTTTGTCAGAGATTTCACCCTGGATTTGAAAATTATCTCTTTGCTTGGGCTCAGTCCCCCCAAATACCACAGCTTTCAGATGCTTTATCTTCATTTCTGTGCCCTGCCTGAAGGAGCATTACTGGTACATTTCCCTCCTACTTGGACTGCAGCACTTTCAGCAACACAGCAGCCTAGCTGGCTTCCTCTTCAGTTACGTGAAAATCACTGAAAATATGAAGTGCCTCTTAAAGAGATCTCGTCAGACGTAAAACAGCTGCTTTTCTGTGCCAGACACACTATTACAGATACACAGGAAAGCCGAGTTTAAGCCTTTTCCAGCTGTCCTCCGCGTCTCCAGTTTCAACACTCGGAGGACTTAAATTGTTACATCTTTCCACTCGCTGAGGTTTCTTGAATGTTTTGATTTTTGGGTTTTTTTCCATTTCAGTTGTGTTTTTCAGGAGTCAGAGCGAAGGAATCTGACAGTTTGGAGTTTCGTCTCGTTTCCAAACGAACAGGATGAAACTGACCCCACGAGGCCAGGGTCACAAGCGCCCCTCCCCGGCAGAAGGGAGAGCGGGCAGGGAATTCCCGGGCTGGGCCGCGCCCCGCTGTCCCCGCGCTTCCCGCGTCCCGGCCCCACTCACCGCACGGC
>VXBI01009541.1:250-18540 GCA_013397375.1 Toxostoma redivivum
GGCCCGTAGCGCCGGGCGGGGCAGGCGGCAGCGCGGAGGCGATCCGCTCTTGGAAATTACCCGAAGGGGACGCCCGGAGGATGCGGGGGACACCCCCGTGTTCCCCCCACCCTCACTGCTCGGAGGACTGCCCTTCCGAAGGGGAAGCCGCCTGCAAAGCCGTCTGCAGCATCCCCTAGGGAAGCTCAGGAAGATGGATGCGCAAGTAGGGAAGGTCACATGGCAGGATTTAGCTTTTACATTTATTTCGGTTTTGTTTTTGATTTTTAATCAGTGCTTCCACTATGATTTTCAGGAACATCAGCAACACGAGCTTGGGCCAAAAAAAAAAAATAAAAAAAATATTACTATTAAATCATACTGAATTGGACCCTGTGGGCATAGATCCTCTATTGTAAAATGAGTCATAGCAAGAAGGAACAAAGCTTTCGAATAACTTCTTTTGCCTCCATATGAGGTCTTTCAATCTCAAGAGATAAAGTTTCTTAATTTTCTTAAATTTCTTATTTGTTCCTGGACAAAATTAGAAAATCTAAGAGTTTTGCAGGGCTTTTTCCATTTTCCCTGTGTGAAGCAAGGTCCTTTCTGAAAAGCATTTGATAACGAACAATGGCTTACATCATCAGGAAATGCCTCCTCTGTATCTTACACTGGAGATAGTTTAGAAGATGCAATTGCTGATAGTACATTAAACACTATCAGCAACAGCAGGCAGATTTTAGCAAAGTAAAAAAACACAGTGAGATTACAGAGTCCAGAGTATTGTTCTATTCTCTGACTGCTCAATTCCCAGTAAAAGGCAACTACTTCAGGTAAGCCTGATAACTCGGTCCCATGTGTCATTTCTATATAACAGATGAACTCCATGATCAGCCCCTTAAAATACCTGAGCCTAGTATGTTGAGAGCTATATCTCAATAACAAGAATATTTAAAGGAAATTTTGACTAATGTTCAGCAAGGGAATAGATTTAAATCACTGAGATGTGGTAATGGACAAATCCTATAAATGAAAAGGAAAGAAACAAAAAGCCAGCTTCCAACCCTGTACTTGTCACGGGAGTGGGCACAAAGGCAGCCCCATGCCTTCCTCAGAGACCACTCCCTGCTACAGTCACAAGCCAAAATAATCTCTTCAGAAGGCCATGCATGATGAGAGGCTCCTCACAAATCTCAACTGATAGCAATCAGTGTTACTGATAGTAAATCCTGCATTTGGGGGAATTTAATTTAACTGTTATTCTTCAAAAAGTTGAAGAATGTGCTTAGAACTGACAACAAGAATGCAGTTGATGGCGTTATGGCTGGATTTACTTCTCTTCAAGATATGTCTCTAAGGTAAGAGTGCTGGAATATCCTCTCATGCACAAGGGCTGTAACCTGTAACCACCAATACAAGAATATTCTCATAGGTCCCTGCCTAGGCTGCTGTACAGCTGGTCCTCACAGCTAGATCTTATAGTAACTCAAGGGAAAGAACTGGGATCTGTTTTTTCAAATTTACATGAACTAGGCGCTCTTTCATCTTTCTGTTTAGCTTTTTTTCCTAATTTTGCCTTTAAATCAAAATGTCATTTCATCAATTACCACATAGACCACTACTCCTTTTCTCTTGGTACAGCTAAATAATTTAAAATCATACATGGACTTCTGTGTTTGAGTTATATTTTGTTACCCCATTTAGGTGTCTAGAAAGGCAAGGAAATGTATCTACCTTGTAACAGAATAAAGAAAGAAGGAACAGTATCTCCTTCTTCAGACTGAGCAGCTGCAATCATATACAGGTGTTTCTACTTCCTAACTTATTCATCCATATTGCTCTGAAATACAGGAGGGACATTGACTTATTGGAGCAGGTCCAAAGGACCAGATGATTAGGGGGATGGAGCACCTCTCCTGTGAGGAAAAGCTAGGATTTGGATTGTTCACCCTGGAAAAAAGAAGGCTTGCAGGTTACCAAATTGTGGCCTTCAGTACCTGAAGGGAGCCTACAGGAAAGACAAAGAGGGACTTTTTACAAGAGCAGGTAGTGACAGGACAAGGGGAATGGCTTCAAACAGAGAGGAGGTTTAGCTTAGATATTAGGAGGAGACTCTTTAATGTGAGGGTGGTGAGGCATTGGAACAGGTCGTCCAGAGGAGCTGTGGACTCCCCATCCCAAGAAATGTTTGAGGCCAGATTGGAAGTGGCCCAGAGAAACCTGGCGTAGCGGAAGGTGCCCCTGCCCATGGCAGGCGTGTTGGAAGTGGATGATCTTTAAGCTCCCTTCCACATAGGCCATTCTATGATTCTCTGATAAATACCACCCCGGTGCCCACACTTACATCCCTGGTACAGCGGCAGGAGGGAGTGCCTGCGGCAGGGCTGTTCCCACACTGACCACACGAGGCCTCCCTTTTCCAAAATACGGTGCATAGGACCTTCCTTCTTCCAGCGGTGAAGAAAAAGAGACGATTCCTTTCTCTCCGGGATGAGCATCTATCCATCCATCTATGTTTGCCCCTCTACCTTCTCATACCCACAGAAAAGCAAGCGAAAGGGCCAGGTTATGAGAAAGCTCACCACATCCTGGAATACATTGTTCCTTGTTACACAGGGCTTTACGCCACCGAAATAAAAGCCTCCTTAAAGGCATGTTTAATGTTTAAGTTCCATGAATACACAATCAGCACAAGTGCAAATCTGACTGGCATCTTGTGGCTTTAAGCAGACCCCTAGCTCTGTATGATAAATCATTTTTTTCTACCACACTGATGTTCTTGCCCTGTTTCTCTACATAGCCTCTCTTGGGCCTTTTTTAGCTTCCTATACACGTTTACAAAAATATGTGCATATACGCATGCCCCTCTACAAGTTTTTTTAATGCACATATTTTTCCATCACAGAAAGAAAATAAAATTTATAGATAATGCCAAAAATGAAAAACATTTTTATATAAATTGGTTCAAAGATCTGGAAATCAGTATTCTGGTAATCAGTTTTCCTCTTTACTTCACCTTTCACTCCATGCTATTAACAAGAAACGTGTAAGTCAGATGTCTCATTGAAGTAATTGATGCAAGTTAAAAAACACGTTTTTTTTCTTATCAGAGCAATTCATTGTGCATATTGAAACCCAAATTTATTAGACTACAGAGGCAAATTTTTTTTTTTTTCTATGCAGCCAGTGCCATTATAGATGAAAATTGGCTGGAGTCTGTATATGAATCATTAACAGATGCATCGGTTCAGTTCCAAGCACAGAACTGGCCTAATTGACAGTGTTGCAGGAGTTAATACTTGTTGGGAAACTAAGACAGGTTCTGTTCTGGACCTTCTGTCATCAATGGTTATTGACTAATTTTCACTGGCACATGCTGCTTTACTGGTGGTGATATGAGTCAAAACAACATTAAATTCAGGTACACAGCTGAGACTTAATACTGACACAAGAACTCACCAGAACTTTCTTTAACATGACTGAAAAATTAGACACAAAACTATATAGAAAGAGTGAGAGCAGCATTATGTCTTGATAGTCACAGCTGAGACTATCTGTGCCCTAATTTAACTGCATATAAAACCATGGAGCTATGGCAATTCTGGATAGCTGATTTGTGTTCTCAGAAAATATAATTAATTAGTTACCATTTTACATCCAACCAAATCTACTTACAATAGAATTTATTTAGTCACTTTCAGTTACTTAACATATCATACTAGGTTTTATTCAAGGATTTCACCACAAAATTCTGCCAAATTTTCCCTAAATACTATAGTATTCCTGTTCCAAGCAGGAGTTTCATATGTAAATACTTCAGAAATACTGCTAATAATTAATTTTTATATAAAATTCTAATAAGTTTTATAGTAAGCCTATTTCAAAATAGTTATTAGTAATTTCGATGTAACAAAAATATTAGTTGTTCTAACAATATATAAATCTCAACAGTTTTGATAATTGGAATTAATTTTCCTGAAATATGAGGCTTTTAATGCACACACAGAAAGAGATTTAATGTATTTCCATAAGGTGAAAAAGTGCAGTTTCTTAGCTGTAGGTGAATACTTTAAAGCTTTATCAACTCTATCCCTCCTCAAGCTTTTATGTAAACAGCATCTTTACTATAAAATCTAGCATATCAGCCAAATTCAAAATATTTAAAACTTTTTTAATACTTGCCCATGTTTGTTGTATCTGTGCACATGTGTAATATGCTGGCTTGCAAACCTGGATCATTACCAAGCTTTCAGGAACAAGTCTGTATCATCACTTCACATGCTTCACCTTCCCTCGTATTAACCTAGATGAGTAACCCACAACAGTGAACACTTTGTACCTCTGTGCATAGCATCCAGGTGTTGGCTTTTATACTGGTTTTAATCTAACAGTGATGACATTTTGTTTGCACAGCACTGTCTGGCACACTGGCTTTTGGCTGCCCATTAAAATTCACATATTACCACAACACGAATAATGAATGTAAGAAATAATACCTTCTAGCTATTGCCTGTGGCCAAAACTAGAGTGCACAACTTTGACCTTGTAAAATAGATGGGACAGATGCTGAAACAAAGTCCACCAAAGTTAGAGGGCTGATTTGTGACTGACTGACTTCAGTGGCACCTGTACCAGCTCTTAGGCTAGTTCAAATTCTATTACAATTATGCTGCAAAATATAAATATCCAGTAACTGGATGACACCCAAACACAGAAAGCCTTAAGAAAATCTAAGGAGTTAAATACAGTTTTGTAGAATGTCCTTTGAAGTCTCATGTGGTATTTTTTTTTTACTGGAAAATAGTTTAAAACTCTTTCCTGAAAAATTATAGAAATCAGATTCTTTCTATCCCTGAAACAAACCCAAAGTTTAATAATTTTCAAAAATTTCTAAAAATCTTGTTACACTTTCTATTGGAAACGTGAACACTTTGATAAGTTAATTTGTAAATAAGTTTAAACAGTCAATCTTTTTCCAGCAAACTTCTCATAAAAATAGCTTTAAGATGCTTTAAAGCATAATCATGTAATTGTTATTGACAAGTAAAAAATAGGGGCCACTAAGGAAGATCCATTTCTTTTAACAATGTTAATCACTGGGAGAACATAGAAATATAGCTCTTTTTTAAATAATGAAATTCTTGTTTCTTCAGCCTTAGTTCTTGCTGTTTGCTCATTATGTTTGTGCAAGCTGGACTAAAACAGTAACAGGCAAAATATTTCAATTAGACTCCTTGAAATCTCACTTGACGAGATAGTCAGACATCCATGTTAGACAGAAATTAAAAAAAAAAAAAGATGTTTTGAAAAGCTTAGGTCTTGGGTCAAAGAGCACCCTGCACCAGCACAGCAGTAGGGATGGAGGCTGTTCTGTCCTTGGCCACCATGGGCTCTACACCACCACAGGAAATTTATGGTTGCTGTCTGGGCAACCCAGCTCACAGGTGCTCATGGCACAGTGGGAGCCATGAGTGTGGGTGGAATATTTTCTCTTGTGAAGACTTTTTTCTCCCCAATCTAAATCACATAATTTATCCATCACTATTTGTGTTGTCTTTTCAAATTATAGTACAGCAGAAACAACAAGGATTTATAGTGGTCAATTATGATACATCAATTTACTGTATATTTAGTGAATTTTGAAAAATATTTAATACCTATGCTTGAAATAAAAGAATGGCAGACTATAAAACAGCTGATTAAATTCACTATCAAATAGCATGAAAACATAGTATTCACCTAAGTCCTCTCAATAAGCAAGACCCTCATTTGTGAAAGTAAAAATAGGACAAGATACAGTTTTGGGCAGCAATAGATCTGGGCACTGAATCACTGTCTATGTTCTTTTGGCACTGACTGAAACATGCTGCCATGTTTTTTTCTCAACTGCATAACGTCACTCACAAATAGAGAACAAATATCAGAGCTACTGCTCTGAAAAGACACTTCCCCTATCACATTTAACGAAATCCCAATGAGATTTTCTTAAGAAAAATAGAGATAGGATATTAGTGCCAGCTGAAGGCAGGATACTTGCTATGTATCATTTACTGAGTTATCTGGAGAGAAGTGGGGGGCAAAAAGCGCAATATACAGATAGAGGGATGAATTTAAATCCCGTGTGTGTAACTGATACAAATGAAAGTATGAAGTTGTCACTGTGCCCTGTGCGAGCTCAGGGGAGAACTGAGGGCAGCAGGTGATGGTATGTGTCTGAAATAACAAACCCTCTCCACTAACACCCGAGCTAATGCACTGGTGCAGGGGCAAAGCCAGAGGAGAGAAGCTGCAGAAGCTGAAATGAGCTTTTCAAATTTTACAGAGACGTGCAAACTGGTGGGGGGGTGGAGGAAGACATGGTGCCTTGGCTTAATTTCTGTAGTGTCCTGTCAAGTCCATTGTGCAGAACACAAAGGCAGAAGTTGACCTGTATGTTACAGTCTGTGGAGCAAAATACAAACATTATAAAAGCACAGAAATTATATTAACTTGAGTCAATATGAACAGAGCTTTGGGACAAGGAAGTAAGAATATTCTTTTGGGTCAGGGGGATAATCTGTCTTTTCAAGAGGAAGAAATTAACAAGGTTTAATTCTTGGCCTTGAATAATTAAAATTTCCCCTGCAACGTGCTAGGCTGGCCACTGCCAGAGACCTTCAGAGCTATCTTACTTCATTTCAATATATTGCACAAAGGGAGAACTGAAACTGGAAATTTTTTTTTAATTTCAGCTTCTATCTGATTTCACTTTACAATATATTTTAATTCCAGTTTTGACATTGAGTGTGACCCAAGACAGTTGAACAAGGAGCTATTTTTCAGTTCGCCTTTCCTCCTCTGCGAAAGCTTCATCCTTTAGCAGTTCTAAGTCACTGGAAAACAAGCTAACATGAAACAGTAGTCTAACAAGTACAGGGTTCCTATCTTGGAGCAGTGTTTTAATACTGAGATTAAATTTGTATTCCCCCTAAACTGTGTTTTGTTTGAACTCCATGGCTTGTGATCCCATTTCCTCCCGCTTTCTTGATGTCAGCTACTTCAGTGCTGGCAGAAGATCCCTCTGAACTGCAGCTGCATTTGTAAATGTTTTATCAAAGGCCTGAATGTCTGGTAAGCAGCAGACTCGGTGGGTGCTACGAATGTGATCTGGGTCTATCTCGGGGAGGAACAGCATGACCGTATTTACTGGCGATGCTATTCTGGGGGCTGGATGACGTGCTTCTTCCCTCTGGCTGAGCAACACTTGTCTGTTCATCTTTCAACACTCACTCCCAGCATGACAGGATGAAATAAAACAAAATTTACTGGTAGCAAGCGTACTTACATATTGAAGACTTCCATTCTAACAACTTCATGCGCACACACATAGTCTTATTACAATAATCATGTTAAACATTTTGTACTCTAGGTAGATACAACTTTAGGTTTCATTTAAAAAAATAAAACCATAAGAAGATAAAGAAAAGTATTACCTCATAATTCAAATCATTATGGGGGCACAAGCTTATTTGTCCCCATAAATTAACTCTTAACTCAGGACAGTGGCAACACAATAGTTCCAACTCTGCACTACACTTCCAAATGTGGACAGCAGCGGTCTCCCAAAAACTGTGAAAGTAGGGAGTGGAAATACTGTATTTGTTAAAGCAATTGTGCACGTAGGATCACCTCTTCCAAAATCAGGCAAGTAGTTTACAAACTGAAACTCACTCAATAGCCAGTAGAATGAGCCAAGCACTTCCAATCATTGATTAAACCCAACCTAGTGCAAGATCTGTGCTAGACTTTGTAAGAGAAAGGAGGAAAAAAATTTAAAAATACAAACAAATGAAAAACCCAACAAAATTTCAGATTAAAATAACACGAATATTTTTCACTCTTCAAGGGTTATCATTTTGCCAATATTAATTTTTTTAATCTAGAAATATGCCACTGAAACCAAATGGCACAGAAAAGATTACAATTTTTTTTTTTGTGTCTCAAGCCCATACAGATAATTTTCAGCACTAGAACTGGAGAACCACAAAGTTGCATTATGCCAGATTTATTCCCTTTCTGGATACAAAATTTAAGGACAGAGCATCCTGACAGCATAAATTTTCAAAATTGGCTGACATTTTAAAAATATTTCATTTGGCTCAATTTTGCAAATATGCAACCAGCTGGTAAAAATAAATCTGATTTAAAGTTTTGTTAGACAAAAGCTGCAGTCTCAAACTTACATAAAACCAAAACTATACCCCTTTACATGTGAAGACAAAACTGCAACCCCCAGCTTCTAACTTAAGCATGTTGTATCACAGAAACAGTCCTCCAGCTCTATTAAATTTTTGTTCTCATGGCAGAACTTCTTATAAGCAAAAATAGCAGATAGATAACTGTGGGTGAATTAACAAAATTTTTGCAAAGTTATCACATAAAAAAGGGAATTTCAAAATCAATTTTACTTCTCAAACCGACTGAAAAAAAACCTTTGTACCTTACAAAACCAAATACCATTCAGGTTAATGACAAATTTTAAAATTAACAATATAAAACAGAAACTATGGTGATCTCCACAATGGACTTAATAGCACAGGTGATTTTAGGCATGCCTACAAGTGAATGATTTAGTGATGAATACACACCTAAATAAACACAAATCATTATTCTGTAAGTCAATTACATTTATTATGCATTCAGACATAAAAGAACATCATATAATTGTTTTTCAAATACACTGTATCATTAGGAAGACATACTTCCATTATTAGAGCAGATGTTGTCAGAAAATAGATATTCTTATATTCTGCAGAAATCTTAGATTAAATTCCACCATTACATACTTAATACGAGTACAGGTGGTTTACAAAAACTGAAATAACGGAAAATTTGTCATAAAGGACCTTTTGTACAAGATCATAAACTTGTACATAAAAGGATTTAATTTACTATGACAACTGCAGTTTCTAAAGGATGATACTTTGCTAAAAAGCACTACGAAACCTGGTTTTGACTCTACTCCAGGAGAAAAAAACAAGAAAATATTACTTTTAAACAAAACTTACAGCTTAAAACTCTCCAAATCATAGAGTTTGTTTTCAGGAAAAAATAATGCAAATACTAATTTATGCAGTGTCTATCCCACACTTGACAGAAACACGTAGCACAGATATACATAACTTATTCACATGCAGAGCTGCAAACACAAATTCATGTGAATTCACCAAGAGAGCACAAAAACGCTCTGCACCTGCACAACACAGAGACAGACATTCAAAATTCTGCATTGTTGGTTGTGTCTTCCAAAGTGCAGAATCAAACCTTTAAGTGAAATTTCAGCAGATAAATAGAAATCATTTTGCAGCAATGTGGTATTACAGTAAGTGCATTTGCTAAGAAAGCCAGTTTTGAAGATGCAGAGGGGGCTGATACTGCAATCCACAATCCAGAGTGAAGGGGTTTCTTCATCATATAAAAACATCATGACATTGTGTTATGAGCACTGAAAAGGCCAACAGAAGAGAAGCAAATGAAGAATGAATGAAATTTCATACCAGCTGGGAGGTTTCATTCATTGGTTAGGCTGATTATGATGCACTAACCCTTGGTATATTCTTTTCTATAAACTTAAATATCAAAATACATTAAGGCATTTGACTTGCATGTTAGCTGTGATGAGAAAAATTTTCTTCCCCGGGACAAATATTTCTGAAAAGGCAGAAAAAACTTATCAATAGGGTGCACTTCTCAACTCAGGCATAACAAGCATCTGTTTGCCTTTA
Source organism: Toxostoma redivivum (assembly GCA_013397375.1). Taxonomy (NCBI): domain Eukaryota; kingdom Metazoa; phylum Chordata; class Aves; order Passeriformes; family Mimidae; genus Toxostoma; species Toxostoma redivivum. Next base: position 9,994 of record VXBI01009541.1, read on the forward strand.
ACTGTTTTATCAAAAATCAGTTAGAGTAAGCCGCATTATCCTCACCAAAGTTTAAGCAGATTGAGGGAGTGGCTTTCTATTAATGGTCTTTGCAGCATAGCCTGCTTAGCCCTATGGTAAATGTCCTCTAAAGCTCAATTCCTCTGTTGCAGAATTTTTTAATGGAAACATACCTCAAAAGTGACTATACTGTGCCCAAAATACTCGTATTACATTCAGTACCAAATAGCAAAACCCTCAGCTTTTGCACCTCTGGTAGCATTTGTCTTGTTTTCTCCACCACAAACCGAACAAACAAACAAACAAACACGAAAAAACAAAAACCTACCAACAAACCCCAAACACTGTCACATTCAGAATGACAATGATTTTCGATTAATTTTGCAAATGGATTCACTCAGAAGAACCAATTATCTGAGGTATAAGAAGCACCAATACTAATTCATTGGTGAAATGCAACAGTTGTTCTGATCCAGTGCAGCAAAACAGGAGTGTGAGATTAGCCAAGGCCTTCAAAATGCCTTTTAAAATTAGAAATATCATATCTAATTGCTTTTTTAACACTAATTTATCACCACTCAATTAAAAAAAAGGTATTTCATTTTTTACAAGAAAAAAAACAAAATAAATTCACAAGGCAGATTCCATGTTAAAACAAAATTAGGTATTAATCCAGACTGATGTATGGCCTCATCCCTATATCTGATAAAATCTGCCTGATAAAACCAAGGCAGATCATAAGGAACCGCAAGCTCCAGGGAGTAGCTAAAAAACTGTGATCCCTATGGAAGTTGCCCTCTTTGGGGTGCACTCACCATTGCAATGGTCCCCTGGTGTGACCTGCAGAGCTCTGGTCTCCTTCACCGGGGTCACATGAGACAGAAATACTGGAGAGCTGTCTGTCTGATGAAGGAATTCTCTTTACCACAGCTCTGTGAAGGTCTGTAATCACTGGTGATGAAAATGCTAACTAATAAAGGAGGATTTTCAATTAATAAGTGGTCTAAAGCATGGCAAAAAGCCTAGATTTCTGGGAAGATATAAGTGGTATATAACTCTCAATAGAGGTATTCAGAAAAATAGCACCATGGTGAGCAGGAAAAACTGAATTTTTTTTCCCTATGGTATTAAAGCAGCATGTATTAAAATTATTTAATTCACTAGCTAATTTACATGAAAATTAACAGAGAAATTAAGATCCCAAAAGAATGTTATTCCTACAACTTAAAAATAAGTACACAGTACTTAGCCACAAAGTACACATCCAGGCAGAAGAGAGCTGCTTTGCACATCACTAACAAATAAATATTAAACAACCCAAATTCTTACCTGATTTGAGAGTTAATATGAATCCTCCAAACAATTAGAAAAGCTTCAACCACTTTTTGGTCCTCCTCAGGCACCTGGAAAATCTGTAGGACATGGCAATGCAGGACTCAAGAGCTTTGGGTGCTGCTGCTAGTTCTTCAAAGCACAGAACAGGCTGAACATGGGGAACTTCAACAACCAAGGGACGTGTTGGGAAGGTACTACAGGATCATTACAGTCCAGAATCATAGAATACCTTGGGTTGGAAGGATCCTTAAAAGACCATCCAGCTCCAACCTCCCTGCCATGGGCAGGGACACCTTCCACTAGACTTGAGCCATTTCCAACCTGACCTGGAACATTTTTTAGGATGGGGAGACCATAGCTCTGGGATACCTGTTCCAGTGCCTCACCAACCTCACAGTGAAGATTTTCTTCCTCTATCTAATCTAAAACTACTTTCTTTCAGTTCAAAGCCATTCCCCCTTGTCCTGTCCCTATATACTCTTTTACATAGTCTCCATGTTTCTTGTAGTCTTCCCTCAGGTACTGGAAGGCCATTGTACAGGGAAAAGTTTTCTTATTGAGCAGATAGGTGACTACATCAAATAAGGAATATCCCTTCTTTTTTATATCAACAGTGGGCAAACTGACTGAAAGTGCAAGATTGAGGGCAACCTGGGTGAAAGATTATGGGGAAAATATTATTTGTAATTCCTAGAAAAAGAGAATGGAATTACAAACAAACAAGGTGAACAGTAAAGCTGCCAGCTTTTCTATATGCTTTCAACTGCATTAGGGCAATTGTTTGCATAGACGTTCTGCAAAGAGAGCAAAGGATTCAGCTTTAAGAGCAAAATAAAAATAAATCGTTTTGCTGGATTATTTTTAAGCTGGATTGGTTTCCTGATCCAAATCACAGCTCACTGAAAAAACAGTTGTGCTGGCAGCAGAGAGGGTTGGGGGCATTAGAATATCTCAAGCCAGTGTCTGCCAAGATTTCCCTGTAAAACACACAAACTTAAGATTTGCTCTCTACTAGGTTTTATTTTATTATAAAGACCAAAGAGAGCTATCTGTAAATATAATGTGAATATAATGTGAAAATGGTGTGAAGGGCATAAACACTAACTGCTTTGATGAAAAGGGAAAATAAGATGAGTATCATGAGATAATCTTGACTAAATTGAGAGCTCCTCAAGGATCCTGAAATACTAGAAGGAAGCATACGCAAGTAAAAAGAAGGTCAGATTACTAAAGGATGAATTTTAGGGAAGAGTGCAAGTATGTAGAGGCAAAAAGAAAGGCCAAATCACTGAATGAGTCTTAGTTAGGAACAGAAAAGGAAACTGAGACAGCCCTAGAGGAGGAATAGGACAGGGAAGGGCTGTGCTGCTGCTCAGTGGGGAGAAAAAAACTTTCAGTGGCACCAGTGAGATAAACCAAAGTGCTAAAAGCTTTTCTGTTTCAGCCTGCACTAAAAGAGGTATTATGTATTTTGACTTCAACAAAGCTGCTGATGTTTGTTAAACGTGCATTAAGTAAAGCTGTTAGAGACTAAACACTGTTTATACTTATGAAGTAATGGTTATTAATCATTAAGTCCCAAACCTGAAGGATGTATTAAATGCTAAATCTGTACCAAATGCTTTAATATTCAATACCTTCATGAATAACTTTGATCTTGGAAGAGTTCAGTTACTGCACATGCAAATGTGCAAACTGTTAAAAACCTGTGAGGAATTGCAATGTGGAATTAAAACAAAGTTTACTTAACTTGGGAACATAATCTCAAAGGGGGAAAAAAGAGTGTGCTAGTGAAAGCCTGCTAAGTGAAACTCAACTTCACTAATACAAAGTGAGAAGCAACTAGTTAAGCAGTATTCGATGGGAAAGGATTAGGACAACAGCAAATCACAAAAAATGAGTTTTTACACATCATCTTGTTGTGTGAAGGAGAACAGAGTCACCATAGTGCCAATTCCTGGCACCAGTGTGAAAAGAATAATGTCATTTGGGAGTCACACAGAATTATGCTACTTCAATATGACACAATATTATCTAAACAGTGTGGTTTGTATTTGAAATCTGACTTTAGCAACTAATAATATAATTAAAGTCCAAACAACAGCAACTGTGACAATCATGAGGTCTACAAGGAAATAATGCATCACAGAGCCTCCTTAGGCTAAAGAAAAATGCTCAAGCAAGACTAGACAAGCCATCTTCAGAAGTGGGAATTTGCTCCAAAGGGGAAATCCATAAACCTTTCCCATCTTCCCCAAGGAAACAAGACTTGAAGTACAGGAGTTGTGCAATTCCTATCACCATATAGGAAAAATTTACTGGGGATAAATCTGATTTTCCAGATATCTTCCACCTGTATAATCTGAATGCTAATTAAGGGTAATCACTGACATGACACTTTTCTTCAAATCAAGTGTTATAAATAAAACGCATTTGGAGTTAGTTTTTTTTCTTTGTAAATGGATTAAGGTATAGTGATCCACTCATTCTGTAGATGTATATAAAAAAACTTCAAAACAACCAACAACACAACTCCAAATGTTGACAAGATCCAGTAACAATACATGGTATTTTTTCCACTATTATAAAATATTGAAATATCTTTATACATTACAAAAAATCATCCAAAAAAAGAATACAAAAAAATCAAATTTCTCTAAAACCTGTGTGTCCTTTATTTTACTGTTAAAATCACTTCAGAGACAAAGGTATTCAACATAAATGCTGCATTTCCTTAAAAAAATAAACTGCATTTTTATTTCAAATCTAATTCAGTTGCTAGAACAACGCTGAAAATAGAAGTCTGGGTACAGAACATCCTCATCTTGTTTTCAAGTTAGAAGGGGATCTGTATTTTTGTTTTTCTTAAGCTTTATCAGCACTTTTGCAAAGAAAATAATAACTGTATTTACTGAGTAAGCACAGTATCTCTGGAATTAAATATATTGTCTTACTGGCAAGGTCCCAGCTTCAACTGCAAAGTAGAATTGACACTGATACACCTAGGAGAGCAGATTTATAACACAATATTGCTCAAATATTATAGCAGATTTTTTGGAAAAAAATCCTCTAGAATTACTGCTTCAGTATTTACACTAACTTACATGGATTTATAGTGTATAAGGAAACAGTGTTATGTTCCTGTTCTAGTAGTCAGACAAAATTATTTGTGTTAAAGTTATACAGAACTACGTTTAAAAACTTTAACATAGACTCCAGACACAAAATTTGGCATAAAAGTTGTGGCTGCCCTGGCTCCCCTGTGGAGCCAGAAAAGACCTATTTGCCTTTGAAACTTCTACACTATGTGTTTTGTACTGCTCTTACTTCTGTATTTCTACCTCCCACACAGCAGTCCTGTGTGTGAACTCCTCCAATACAACGTGTTAGGCGTGGAGCTCATCAGTGAAACATCTTGCCTCCATTCTGCAAAACACTTGAGAAGAGTCTTTGGAGCTTTGCTTTATTTGAGCACAGATATCTTGCAGATGTTTAATTTAAAGCTCATGTGTAGTCCCACTGAAGTAAATGGGATTACTAAAGTACTTAAAGTAATTCCCTGCTGAATCAGGCTTTTAAGAATAAGAATAAATGTGCCTAATTTTTATTCATGCATCAGATATCTATAGACTAATAGTTTAAACTCAGCAGTTTTTATCCAGTTAATAAAAAATGCCTGGAGTTAGTGTATCTTCACCTGCTGCATCTACTATAGCAAGGACCTTTTTAGATATAACCCTGCAGCACAGTTTTTGCATACATACATCAGGCACTCATGTTTTGCATACATATAGTGTCATCAGACCTAGTGCTATGATGATTTTTTTTTGTAAGTAATAAATAAACTGCACCTGGCACTTGTATTTTTTGAGTGTTACATGAATGAAAGATTTCAGAAAAGAACTCTTCTAATGTAGATTAAAAAAGTAGTGCAAGTAATTCCATTTACTTAGGATAAAAGAGAAACTCATTCATATACCTATAACTGCTTACTTCCTGCATCTATGGAGTTGGAGAATAATTTTTAACTTAATTCTGGGGAGAAGGGAAAGGAAACAAAATCTGTGGATCTAAAGTATTTAACATATACATGCCAAAGGCTAAATGTAAGCATTACTTACACCGTGGCCAGAAGCAAATACGATGTGGCTTGAACTAAAGTTGAGACTTGTCAATGCAAAATCTGTCAACAAAAAAAGAAAACCCAACCAAAAAACAACTAATAACTCTACAACCTCATCAGCAATGAGACACCTGTAGCTTCTTACATCATCAAGACCTGGCTAAGTGATGCTGAGAGTTCTCTGTGAAGCACTTCTATTGTCACATGCATTAAAATATATCCCCTGCTGAAAATATAGTAAGAGAAGGCTGGCAGTGATGAATTCATCTTGCCATCAAGCATCAGGTTCATTTAAATTGACTACCTCATTTAAATGAGTACACTTGGAAATATCAACCACATTCAAAATTACCAGTGATTTTAGCATCATTTGCAGGTCACTAAAAAATCACTGACACACCTGATAACAAAAGAAAAATAATATTATTCCTTTCTGAAATTTTCACTGTTCATCTTTGGCCAACTTGATTTTGTTGGTTCAACTAATCTAATATTAAAACCCGTAAAATATAAATCAAGGGGGTAAAACAAAGGACTAATAGGCAGATGCCTATTTAATTTTTGCAATGGTACAACATCTTCTACTGTACAGATGTAAGAACTGAAGGCAGCCCCAACTAGCTATAAGTTTGGGATACCATAAGAGATAGTACATCAACAACTTTAGGGATAAAAATTTAATCACTAAGTAACTGTACAGTAACTGTACAGTAACACATCAGGGGTGCAATTACCCAAGTCTTTACAACAGCAAATCCAACTATCCACCAATACCAAGCCAAAAGTAATACCCAGCTTGGCAAAGGACTTACACAACCATGAGTATTGTCTAGGCCATCAGGCAGGGAGACACAGCTGGTCCTTCAAAGAAACGGCTCAGATCCACAGAGGAGCTGAGTGAATCTCCCATTCCCTCATCAGACCCACCTCTTCCACTGCTGAGCCACAGCAGCACTGCCTGGATTTGCTAAGCCATTTTCACACCCCACCTCTGCTCCCTTCCATGCTGGTCGCGTTCCAGCTGTGCACAGGGCACAGAAGTGTTGTCCAAGGCAATTCTGGCTTTACACCTCATTTCTGCAAACAGCACCCAGAAACACTGTGCAAAGCAAAGCAGCCCCATAACAGACACACCCAATGCTCAGCAGCTCCAGTTCAATCGTGACAACTGCAAAAAAAGTTTGCTCATATAATAACATGCAATAAAGAACAGGCAACGTCAATGACTAGTTAATTGTACACCAGTATCAGCTATTATGCATACTGACTTCCAACAGGTAGTTCCCCACCACCACATAAAGTGTTTCAGTCTTCTGTAATTCTGTTCAAACATGACAGGGCTTTTATCTTCTGTCAGAAGAAAGGAAACAGGAAAAAAAATAGTAACAGGAAAAATAGTAAACTCCCCAAAGCACATGTGTTGTCACCGCTATTGTTCCAAATCTTTTTCTTGAGAAAGAAATGCAAGACATGTACGGCATAAAACCCAGTAAGCTCGAGAAATACTCAGAGAATACTGCACTGTATCTTCTTCAGCAATCTGCAACATTTTCAGACTTCCCTTCCATTCTCAGTAGCAGCTTTTCAAAAATACCATATTGCAGCAAAAGTCTCAGTCCTTAACTTCAGCACACTTTGTAGCCTTGTCCAATGATACGTGAAAGACTCCATGTCTGTTCTACAGAAACAACATTTTTGTCTGGTTTTCTACACTTCAAAACTATGAAAGAAAATTTTTCGGGCTCCAAGGGGCATTGAAAGCTTCTCTATCTTCTCATGAAAAGTCTCTGCACAAAGACTTTGACTGTGTCTTTTTCTTTTTGTATGTATGTATCCAAATGTGTGTGCCGTCTTCTACCTCCACATGTTCAAGCAGAACTAGAAATCCTCTTACTGGCACAGAAAGAAGGCTTTGAAACACACATTTCTTATGATGACAGGAGACAACAGGATCAGTTATGGTGTCCAACTCTCCCCTAGAAAGAGCAGAAATACTTTGGCACTAAACTGTGTAAAAGTGACATAAAAATGTACACAGAAGAGTGTGTTGTGAAGCACAAAGTTTGAAAATTTATTCAAGTTACATGGGTATGTTTAGTATGTGCAATACTTTAATTTCATTTAGGTTTAAGTCAAAACTGCTTACATTTGGGCTCAATTTCTGATTTGTGAAGCTTAGATGTTTCAATTTCTAATGCTTTGAATTCAAATCTTCCACTTGCAATTATACTTCTGCTTTTATTCATCACTACTAACATAGCCATTGTTATTTCCAAATAATCTGTGTCCAGATAGTACGACCCACAATTAACAAATATAATTCACGCTTCTAACAAAATCTCCATTGAAGAATGTTTTCTTTTTTTTTTTCCTGTCCTGGTCTGTAACTGTGAAAGAACAAAAAGCTAGCATTCCGTGACAGCAGCTTTCAATCCCTTCCCTGTTATTCTCTCTGCAATTTCTACGCTTACATGTTCCTCCTGTCATTTGCCCTTACAATTTTTTATCTGATTATCAAATCTCTGGCAAAGAAGTACTTGGCAGGATTTAGAGCTCTTCAGTTGCCTGATGACCGCGGAACTGATGGCATAATGAGAGGCTCCTAATGAAGTTTCCAGCAGCACTGTCCCTGAAAAGCCTCCATACCACTCACGTTCTTTTTGCCCCGTATTTCTTCACCCGTGCAACTTGGTGGGCTCCACACATGATCTGGAAAAGGGACAAAACACAACTCGGCTGTGCTCTTCATGCACTGTTTCTGCTAAAACCTTGTCTTCTAGCTCAGGGCAAGTAAGAAATTAAAAAAAAACAAACAACAAAACCAAAACTGAGAATCACAAGTAGCACTCGGAAGCCCTCTCTTTTTGCCTACTTGTTGCGGGTGCTAGCAGGTGTAGCAGCAACCTGCTGGGGAACCCGAGGGGCGGGCAGGGCAGGGCAGGGCACGGATCCACCACCGACCCCCGGGCACCGCGGGGGCCCCGGCCTGGCTTGCGCGCTCCCGGCTCGCCCCGCCCCGCCCCGGGCCGCGCGCGCCCCCGACCAGCGCGGGGCACCTTTTCCCGGGAGCAGAAACCAGACGGAAACCT
>VXBI01009541.1:19094-127217 GCA_013397375.1 Toxostoma redivivum
CGGCCGCGGAGCGCCACAGGTGCCTGGCGCCCGCCCCGCCCCACTCTGTGAGGAGCCGCCTGGCCCCGGCTGCGCTCCGAGCGCGCTGAGCTGTCCGGGCTCAGCGCTTTCTCCCGGCCAGCTGGTAGAAATCCGCATTACGGTCGCCTGCAGACGGCTTTCCTTTCCCCCCCCGAGACGGCTCATGGGCTCCCTGCCCGAGGTAGCGATGGCCGGGTTGTCGCGCCTAGCTCGGGGAGCGAGCGAGGCGGGCGAGCCCCGGCACCTCGCCCCCTGCGCACCGCGTTCGAGCGGGAACGGCAAGAACTTGTTAAAATAGAGCGTCTGGGTCACGCTGATGTGCAGGCAGGGGTGGCTTTGTGCGCTCGATGCGCTCGGCTTGTAAACAGGAGGCTGGAGCTAATGGAGTGGGGATGCAGCTTGCGTAAAATCAATGAAACTTGGGTCCACCCTCATAACTTATGCTTTTTACCGAAATACAGGATAGTTTCTAGCATCCTGCTCAAAGCACGAGGTGTGCAGTGCAGTCGCACAGACCTGCCTCTCGCACCCTTTCCCAGGACAAATCCCGTGTCCCAGGGCTGAGCTGGCGGTAGGCGTGCGGCGATCCGCCCTCCGCTCGGTCGGGAGCGGTCAGTAAGTCAGGGTTCAGTGAGGTCACTGAGGACTCAAGCTTACTTGAGTGCTCACTTACAGTTCTTGTACCTCTGTCACTTCATGCTCTGCACGATAAACAAGCCTGATAACCCTTTAATTCAACATTTGCTGCTGTAATGTTACTGGCTTCGGTGGAAGTGCCACCTGCAACTTCTGCAGAGTTGCTCTTCAGCTAGGATCAAGGGAACAGGTTTGTTCTGTTATAACAGGAGTCTCAGTTTTAGGACTAGAGAGTTGCTGGGATTTTTTTACAGAAGTGCTGCTTGCTTCAGTGTTCAGCTACGTGATCAGTTAACCGGCAAGTAATAGAATTTACCGAAATCAGGTACTGCTCCCGTGATGTGACTAAAGGACTAACCTATGTATCAGCTCTCAACTGATACTTTCGCTGGTTTCTTCAAGGAATTTTATGAGATCATCGCTGGTCAAACTTTCAAGAGAATGGGTGTTATTGTATTAAGCAGAAGATGAGATTTTTACAGTTTGGGCTCCTATTTTTCTTCTCTGAAATACAAAATGTAGCAAGTTGGTAAGATTCTGTTCCTTCAGACAATGAAATGTGCAGTGGGTTTTGTACTTTTCTGTCCCCTTGTTTAGAGATATTTGTAACTGTCCAAAAATGGTTTCCTGGTGTGGAAAGTTCTGATATTGAAAAGCAGCTATGTTTGTGGATTTAAAAAAAAAAAAAAAACAACAACAAAAAAAAACCCACCGGCAAAATCAAAGTGAAAAAGATCAAAACTTCACTTTCATCACGCATTGCACTTTTCAATTTTTATAATATTTATTTTGGCTAATTAAAAGCAGTGACTTTTTTCTTTCCCCCTCCCTCCCCTTCTGGAAAAGTAAACTGTCATTTCAGTAAACCTTTTAGAAATTATTTTCTCTATATAAAGTTGTTTTAGTCCTTTTTTCTTCAGGATTCTTGTGGCTTTTAAAAAAGTCTTAATATAGTACTGATTATTGGAGGTAAATTCTCTCAATATCTAGACTTGGAACAACATATGAAGGATCCAGTTCACACTGTTAGCTGACATTTGTTGTCATGACTCCAGTCTTTTGCATGTTGCAGTTCATACGAACAGAGCATGTGAAGTCCCATTGATTTTAATGGAAGTACTCATGAATGAAGCAGAGCAGTACGTCATAGATGCTTGCAGATGTGTTTTTGTTTTCGTGCTCTGGGAACAATAGATGTATTTGCACACCAGAGCAACATCTGAAATGGAAACCAGATTTACACATGTATCTTTAACATAATTTAAAACAGTTGCAGGAGAGCTCTCTCTTCATGAATACCAGAGAATACCAGTGTAGAGAAATAACTCTTTAGACTATGCCAACTGCCAGTTTATTTTTAAACTCACTATAATCCAGGCTTCTTTGCTGCTAGCTTTTTAGTTTGTTTCTTTTTTTTTAGTGTATCCCCAGTACGTTGCTTTAAAGTGTATTGATGGTATCATGAGATATCACTGAAGGAGGGAAAATGAAAATAAGCATTGACAGTGTTCATCAGTTTTGCACACAACACTTTTCATGACATGACATGCTGTGTTTAGATGCTTAAAATTGTCAGTCAGTCAAATCTCTGAGGAAAACCCTGCGAATTATAAACTATGATACTTCATTCATTGCATGTGATTACAGTGGGCCTTCAAGTGGCCCATCAGTCTGTCCCCTGCAGCAATCTGGATTTTTGTGCCTCCTTTAAACTCCCTAGGTTTTGTTAATCCGTGTGAAGATGCAAAACCTACCGGAGCAGGGACTGTGGCCTAATTTGAAACTTCAGTATGTCTAAATTGGTTATTTATGGTCCTTCCAACAACAGCAAAAACCAATTGCATGTTGTCATTCCACAGAGGGAGATCAGGGGCAAAAGCACCCTGAGCAAAGGTCACATACGTTCATTGATTTCTGAGAGTTCTTCTTTCTAGGTATATGCTTATTTAACATTTGAGTCAGAAAAGCATGCAAAAACCTTGATGTAACAACAAATTTTTTAAACCACAGAATATATAGGTAAAGGATAAGAGCAAGTAGAGTAAGTCAAATGGGTCCTTGGCCTCAGTTTTTTCCACAGTGTAGTTTTAAATTTTAGCTGTGAGTGGGCAATGACATTTACAGCTGTAAGATGCACCAAGGGTGTGTTAGGAGGGATGGCACACTGTAACTAAGGAAACAGATTATGAAATTATATTTTACAGCAACTTGCCAACAAAAAGAAAAGAATATACTTTCTAATAGCTCTCAGGCTCAAAACATGAACATCTTTTCAAGAGAACCAGTTAAACACCAGATAGATGGTCAGTAGTTGTGGCTGAATGTTTCTTCTGTTAAAAAGGATTGCAAAACTAATTAGTGCTAAACAATGTTACCGTTTTATGGTCAAATACAATTTTAAATTATGCTGGTAATTACAGTGTTAATTAAAATTTTGATAATTGACATTTAGAGCAACTGCTTTGAATAGTCAACTCTGGTATAAGGTGAAACAGAATATGGTGTGTTTGTTGATATATTGTTCATATTTATCTCTATCGAGAGACAGAAATAAATACTGCAGATGTTTTCATCATCATATATGGGAAAAGCTTTTTCATCATGTGTTATATCATACATAGTTGTATATAATTATACTGCAATACCTTGTCTTGCTTATTTAAAGATTTCTGAAGTTTATTGAATAAGGTGATGCACCTAAAGTCTGATATAGTCAGTCAAATTACTGTACAAGGCTCTTGTATCTACATTTTGGACACTGCTCTAAATATGTTATTAAAATACTTTTAAAGTGTGAATTGAAAAACCAAGGAAAATGAGTTAGCTTTTTAGCATTAGTATCAGAAGCCTTTCCATGGATGGATTTATAATGATATAAGTGATAATAGCTACCTGCTACACTGCATAACATTCAGCCTAAATATCTCATACTTTTTACAGATTAAATGAGTATGAATCTTCATCTTTTTTACTATTTTCTCTTTAGAAGAAGCTGGCATTGATTTTATTTCCCCTATAGAAAGGAAAATAGGACTAGTGGATAGTGGATAGCAGTCCATTAATTTAAAAGTTCTTATTTTAATGCCTTTATGGGCAGCAGCAACCACTTCTCTTCTTTCTGTAGTAGTGAAAAGTACAAGTCCTAAATTAATTAATTATTTTTGAGCTTTCCATTAAACACGTTTATTAATTAAATATTAGTAAGGAAAGAAGGCTAACCTTTTACACTTCTTTAAAATTCTGTACTGAAATAAGTTGATTGTGCTTGAAGTCTGACATTGTAAGCAGCATTATTTCAAAATTAAATTAACTACTGCAGAATATTAAAGGGGTTATAATATGTAGCAGTTAGTGTATGTAGCCGGATTCTTAGTTCCAGCATATCATTACATATCCCAGAAATAGTTAGGGACAAAATGAAGTAATTCACCCTCATAAAATACTAATGTACTTCTGGGAATTTTCTCTTTAATAAAACAAAAAAAAATTATAATGTGGCTGCATATTTGCAGTATTTACAGAACATGTCATACCAGTGCTTTGTGCTCATGTTTCTATTTGTTCTTCCCCATATGCTAAGTTTTTTAAAATAATCATGTTCCTAGATTCAGCACCCTTACAACCAGTACAGCAGTAGGTATCCAGGATACAGAGAATGAGAAAGAAACTAAGAAAGTTGTTTGTTTGTGTCAGCAGCCATCTGTTAAAACAAAACCTTCTACTTGTAGAATTTTCTACCAACACAAAAGAGTTACATTTTAGAACCTATCCAGTATTATATAATAAAGAAAACAGACTTAACAAATTTAATTGTGTCATAGCACTGAAATATAAGTTAGCAGAAGAGATAAAGAGTAAGGCAATACTTGATAGATGGTGGACAAGTACACAACCAAAACAGTATGTTTGTATGGAAGAGATTGAATCTCAAAGCAAATGAATCTTGGAGCTACATCTTCAACTGCAGATACTTCACAAATATTTTCACAAAAATTTTATTTAGTTCTCTGAACAGTTAATTGGTGTTCCAATTGAAGTAGATCAAAATTTAAAAAATAATTAAAGACTGCTTATTCATCCATCTGTAAAAATATTCGAAGTAGCTTTAAAAAAAAACCCAAAAAGCAAGCACTGGGTGGGTGAGCGACTTCATTTTGAGGAGCTTAATTAGTTTAATGGAAATTAGAGTGAAATTACATCAGAAAACAAGCAGTCTTCTATTTGCTAGTTATAGCATTTATGCCACCTTCCTTTGAAGCCTCTGGTAGAAATGGCCTTCAGGGATCAGACACTGGCAAGTGTCAAAATGAAAATCCCTTTTGAGAATGCAAGAAAAAAAACTGCTGTAGTAATCTGATTAAGGTGAGGTTGGGCTCCAATGCAGCTTTGCATGGACATCCATGACTTTTCAAATCATATACCATACTCCCTCCTTACATTGCTGTTAAAATTTTTTACAAGAGTAATTATGATTAAATATTTGCTAGAATGTTGTGCAATATTGTGTTACTGCCTTGCCTTTCTTACGTGCTGCAGAACAAATGAAAGGCAAAAAAAGGGCTAATGAATTCCTGCTTTTGATCATTCTGTCACAACATAATGCAGAATGTAGTGTTTTTATGTAATGGAGATATCAGAAAGTGTTGATGTGAAGAGTTTGTAAAGAGAAAGAAATCCTAAGGTTTTGTTCTTTCATTCAAATCCACACAAAAATTTTAAAAATATTTAATTTTACAATGGTGGTTTATGACAGTGAGTCCAAAAGACAATCTAGTGCATTGTCAAATAGCTCCTGACAAGGAGAGGTCTGGAGTCACCTTAAACCCACAGTCACAGAATGCTTACTTCTATTTGCTCTTTCTGTGAGCAGCTAGGCATAAGAGCTGTAAGTGTCCTGCTCTCACCCTTCTTCAGCCCTCTCTCCCTCCTCAGCTCCTCCTCCTACATAGAATGTGTCTCTGTTTCTGCTGGCCACCTTCCTATCAGTCCACCTTAAAAAAATGTCCTAAAGCAGTGAGTCCTGCTTTAGAAATTTCTCTCAGATTTTTTTCCCTGAACAGATCCATTTAAAAAATGCTTACGATTATATAGCTACTGTGTCTTAGTTGCCAAAATGAATCAGCTGTGAAAGTGAAGGATTTTCTAAGTGGGAAAATAGTTTGTAAGAAAAACAAGTATCAAAAGTAGTTTATCGACCTGTGTTTTGTGCTTCTTACCAAAATCAGAGCTGACAATGTAGTGTTGCCTGTAGCATTTTGGATGGTGAGGGCTAGGTCTTCTACATCTTCCTAAATTTAACTTCTTATTACTTTAAAAGGTACCTACCAGGGGCAGTGGACAGGAGGGATGAGACATGGATACGGTGTACGTCAGAGTGTACCCTATGGCATGGCCACTGTGATCCGCTCACCTCTCCGAACATCTCTGGCATCACTTCGAAGTGAACAGAGCAATGGCACTGTTCTGCATGATGTCACTTCAGACAGTCCGGCTGGAACAAGAGGAGGATTTGTGCTCAATTTTCACAGTGATCCAGAAGCCGTGGGCATTAAGAAAAAAGGAGGCTTATTCAGAAGAGGATCCCTTCTTGGTAGTATAAAACTTAGAAAATCGGAATCTAGGTCATCAATATCTAGCAAACGGAGCTCTGTCAGGAGCGATGCTGCTATGAGCAGAATTAGTTCTAGTGATGCCAACTCTACAATTAGTTTTGGAGATGGTGACTGTGATTATAGCCCTCTGGAAGACCATGTTGATGCTACTACTACAGAGGCCTACATGGGTGAATGGAAGAATGACAAGCGCAGCGGTTTTGGTATCAGTGAGCGTTCAAATGGTATGAAATATGAAGGAGAGTGGCTGAATAACAGGAGGCATGGGTATGGATGTACCATGTTTCCGGATGGCACCAAAGAAGAGGGAAAGTACAAAAATAACATTTTGGTCCGTGGAATAAGAAAGCAACTTATACCAATACGAAACACAAAAACTAGAGAAAAAGTGGATAGAGCAATAGAGGGTGCACAGCGAGCAGCTGCCATGGCAAGAACCAAAGTGGAAATTGCAACCTCAAGGTAAGTTAACAAGTGGAAGGTTGTAAACCTTTGTCTTAGTGAGCACTTGCTTTCAGTTTCATGTGTGTAGTTCCATTGACTTTAGTGGCATTACGTGTGTGAAACTTAAAACTTCAACTCATTTGAGTAAAGAGTTTGTGTTTGTTCAATAATATACTGTAAAAATACATTTCCATTCGTGATACATTTCTGCTTTCTCTCAAGACCTGCTGCATTATGCCTTTAAACCTGTTCAGAAAATAAAACTGGTGAGGAAAGAAGTGAATGGTTTGGGGGATATAAGGTAAAATTTGAATATTTTCCCATAAACATGCTCCACTTATGCTTACTTTAATGCCGTTCTTGGTTTTTTTTGGTAGCATCTGAAACTCACTGAAGTTGCCCGTTTGACAATAGGCGTCTTAAGATGCATCTCTTTTTCTGAGAAACTGTGGTATGAGCAGCAGAAGAATAATGGTCAAGGATGTTGTGCTTAGAAGCTGCTTTGATTCAGTTGCTAGGGCAGTATCTGTCAAAAGAGTTCTGTATGACGACTCTTCCATTTTGGAGCATGCTTCTCCTCAACTCATCTGATCATACGACCACCATATCAAATAGTGGTGGTCATCTTCTCCCTGTGCCTCTGCCAAGTGTTTGAGATGGGAGAAGTGTATGGGTATTGGTAGTAGAGAAAAGTGTTATTTTCACTTCAAACTCCTAACTGCACCAAGCGAAGTTGCTTGAAATTGAATTGTTACAAATTGAAACAGTATAGACAATTTTAATTGGTTTTATTGTTAAGATTGAGAGTTCTTCTAAAAGCTGTTTAATTTTTATTGCCTTCCAATAAGTTTCTGTGGCAGTTCTCTATTGATGACTTTAGTTTGTTTCCTCAGGCAGGCTTTTCTTGAAATATGCTTTGAATAAAAAAAGAGTCCAGGAATGTGCAGGAAAGAAAATCTTCATGCTATTTTAGAAAGAGGATGTCACATTACTCTTAGAGCTGAACAACTGATTCCTAATTTAGTGTGGTCACTAGTGTGTCCCCAGTGACTACCCTTTTCCTGATGGTCATAAGAAAAGAAATACAGAAAATACCAAAAACTGCAAAAGTGGGAGAGTTTGAATATATAAAACACTCATAGCAAGAAGTAGCTGAGACACTAAGATGAAGAATGTAGCGTACTGTTAAAGGACCTTTCTGAGAACTGGTCACATAAGTTACTAAAGGATAACATATACTTAGTTACTTCTATAAATACATGTAAGGCATTATATGACAGCATACCATATTAGTAAAGCAGATCAGTAATACCTTACTTTAAGAAAGTACTGGATCCCATTCATGTTCTGTCAGTGCATAATAAGCCCTAGATTTTAGAAAAATGGTTTGGTGGGTTGTATGGAAAGGGGGAGTCAGCACTTGGAGTCCATTTAAAGCTATTAAAAAGCTGGCATCTGAGGCCATTATGTTCCAAGGCATGGTGTATGCACTTCCTCTTCAAGAAGTGTCTCTGTAGTGTTTTGTTTGCTTTTCTTTCCCTTTGATTTTTAGATGGAGGACAGAATTCGAATTGCTTCTTTTGGAACAATTCATCAAAACAATGTTTATTTCTTGAAAATACATTTTTGAAAGTGCAGCAGGACTCAGTTGTAGTTTAGCTGTGACCAGGGGCAATCTCTCCCTTTGGTTTCTCAGCTAAAAATCTCTGTGAAACAGTCTCATGACCACCAGGATAGACAGCAAGATCGCAGCTTCAGGTTTTCTCTCTTTAGTAGCCACTGCACCAACTGTACTGGCATTGATTCAAAGGCCAAGAGACCTGACACCAACTGGGCAACATAGGCATGAAGATAATATTAAGTTCACTTCTGAGGGCATGTTGGACTCCTCTAGTAAGAAGGGCAAGACCTTTCCTCAAATCTCAAATTTTTTCCTCCTATCTCAAATTTTCAGAGTTGTTTTGAGTATCAACTAGTAGGAGCAAGGCCGTGGGCACTGGTGAACTAAGGAACTGTCATACTGGCAGGGTCAGTAGCCAGGTCATCTGGAATAGATTCTAGAGCAGAATTGGGGGAAAAAAAACTTATATTTCAAATAGTTGTTAAAGTCTAGGTTGACCGGATTGGTATAGTTTCAGGATGAATGTATTTCTGTCTCACTGAAACCTGACGACCTGTATTGGTTTGTGACTGTATTTTTTACCAAACTGATATATTAATAACATAATAATTCTTTAGACAGTAGCATTCTTGCAATGTCTTCCTAGGTGAATATGAGGATGGTGGTCTTGTGTGTTTGTCGACAATTACTATGCACAAAAATGTCTAGAAGTGCCTTCTGTAATTTCTAATGTGTAATACAAAGGTGGTTCTGCCCATATGGCATAACCTCACTGCAGAGTGGCCTTCTGTGTTTCAGACTGGACAGATGTCACCAGCACTCTGTGCTTGTTGTAGATTTCCATTTCATTACTTGAAGAACTCACTAGATAGACCTTTTCTCACCCCAAAAAGGCCACCAAATCAAAAAGCTAGAAATTCTTACTCTCATCCAGATACCTTCCTTTTCAATGCAGCTTGGAGCTGTATGCTATTCTTCCTGCATTGTTTATTCCCAAAATGCTTGTTCAGCCAAATGGAAACAGACCGTATTCCTCTTCATAGCTCCCTGCTGGTCATGACAGGTTTGGCTGGTAGTTTGACCTGTGACAGATGTCCACACAATCTTCTACGCGACCAACCACTGTTTTGCTTTATATTCCTGATGTCTTTCTATGTCTAAAAGTCCTCTTTAGTAATCTTTGTAATCTTCCTTTGTCTAAAGTGGCGGTTTTGTACACACAGAAGAATATAAAATTTGGGATAAGTAGTGCATCTCTGAACCTGAATTTATATTGGCTCTCCTGACAGCTTTTGGGTTTTTGAGGCATTTGTACTGAGGTATTTTGAAAATGATAGTAGCATTTCTCAAAAGATAGCAGATTGCAACATTGTGTGATATGTAAAAAGCTGCTATATCAGGGAAATAATTACTAGGTTCTGCTACACAGTTGTGTACTCAAAACAGTTTAGAAATTAGCAATTAATAAAAATTCTTTTAAAATTATAGTGCAACTTAATAGATTTGATTGTGTATTAGAGTTTTACTAGCTATATTTAAGGAAAAATATTTTGGCATAAATATAAAAATCCCAGAGTTTGAGAAACTTCAAAAGTATGTTCAATACTTTCCCTTTTCAAAATTTTATAAGGTGCCTTTTTAAAAATACCATTATTATGGGGAGTAATTAATTAAAATGAATCTTTAACGCATTGTACTCAAAGCAGTCAGGTTTATATGCCTTATTTGGGGTCCTCCTGTCTAAGAGGAGAAGCTACTTTTCAGAAATACTTGATTTTTTTTCTATACATGTAAAGTGCTTTAAATGCTAGAAGATGTACATTTGGAAGAGCCTTTTGGAAGATACTAAAAAGCCCCAAGTGTTGACTCAGCCAAGAGTCAAGTGGAAACTCATTTTGAGGATATCATGTAATTCTCACTGTAGGGATTTTGCACTTGCTTTCGTCACTGTCATATGTCTCATTCAAAGGAGCTATCTGTCCCTCTGCCATTCAATACAAACTGGAATTACATTAGAGCACTTCTATGCTAGTATGAAAATTACTTAGGTTCTCATTATATTGTATTACATTATCTTTGCCTTCATACTTACATGCTGTATAAAACTGTAATGTTTCTGGAATTAATTTTCAGATTTTGAACATAAACTTACCTTATAATACTCAGTGTCACTAGGTGTTTTTAAAATACATCAGTCCTATAAGTAATTATGAAGCAATGGAAGCAGAAGGAATGATGTTTGTTTACTAACAGCCCTTCATGTTCCATGTTCTTTCAGAAAAATCAATTGTATGCATTCAGAATTGAGAATTCAGAGACAGGCCTTTTTCTTCTTTTTCTCCCTTCAAATGATTTCTAGCTAATTCTCCCCTTAGAAGGTCTTCTCCTTTAAGTGTCGACTCTCTGAAGGAAAACAAACTTTGCAAAGACACAGAGGGACATGATAAAAATACAGTAAGTGTGAGAAATATGAACCAGAAGATAGTGTATGAAGGAAAAGCAAGAAAGAAATCGAAAGAGGAAAAATACGTCCTTGTTGATACTTTCCTTACATTTTGTTGATCTTTCAGGTCATAAAACAAGCAGATTAAAGAATTTAAACTTCTGTTCTCTTTTTCCTAGAAGCTAAATACTTTTAATTATTTCAAAGTTTTGAGTAAGTTTCAAATGAAGTGTATGTATTGTCATAATATGCCATGAGAACTTGTGACTACCTTAAAAGCAATATTGTAATGGGCTCTCATTACAGGAGCACCTGAGATTTGGTGAAGCATAATGGCTCCTTTGTGTCAGGCAGTGCATAAACAAATTATGCTGTCTGGAGACCTTGCAGTCTGGGAAAATAGCAGTGCCCAAGAGATGAAAAGAAGCTGGCAAAAGACTGGATCAGAGAACAAGATAACAGTAAAATCAATATCTTGCTACTAATAATATGGAGCAGTTCCTCCTTGTTAATTAGCTGCTGTGCTCAGACAGCAGTGACTAGCAAGCCTCTAGTCAGGAAGACCTTTTAAGTGGAGTACTGAGGGGATTAACTGGCGTCTTCTGCAGTGATGTCTTTTCCAGAGCAGCTTTTTTAGACAGCTCAGTTTTATTTTTAACAAGTTTGTGTCCAAGTCCACAGATGCTAGAGCTAAATTTCAGCTTTGTTTTTTAATAGAAACTACTGAAACTCTGGTTGTGATCCTGTCTCACAAGCAGACTGCTTTGTTCTGCATGGCTGTGAAGGAGTCTTGAGTTGTTAGAAGTGGATGCAGGAGGAAGGTGCAGCAGGATTTGGACTTGATAGTGGAGACCCAGAAAAACCATTTTGTCTGGGAGTGAACCCACGTTCACAACATGGAGCTTCTTGGGTCCCTGCGCTCCCTTGCAGTCATTGTGGTCTGGAGCCAGTAGCTGACTTGGTGTAATGTTCAGTGCTGAGGATGAGAACTCCAGTTTACCCTGAGTCCTGGTGCTTAGCATTGGCTTCAAGTTCCTGGGCAGCACCTCTAGCTCAGTTGTCCACTCCCCAGCACCTGTGTCCACAGTACAGCAGTTACTTAAAAACCCACTGCTTATATTTTTCATAGCCTTGATTCAGTATAAGCTTCAGTATGCTGTGCTGCATGATGGGGTCATATGAATCAGGTATAAGTCTCAGGAAGCAGTACAAGATGGTTTTTTAGGCTTATTGTTGCATTAATAGGTTTATTGTTGCGTTCGTTGCCTTGTGCGAGTAGTGTGCTCAGCTTGACCTGAACAAACTGTGATTTCTAGGGAGAGCTGAAATTACATGCATGTGATAGTACAGTTTGTGTCCACACTAGAAGGCAGCTGCCAATCATTCCAAACAGCACTGAATTATTTCTGCCACACACAGCTTTCCATGATGGATTTAGCTGGCTCTACCACTCTCACTTTACTCAAGAAACTAAACTGGACACTTGCAAGCCTGGTGCCTCACACGCCTTGGAGATGCTTTACTTATTATAGCTGAAATATGAACATTGTGTTTAGGAATAGGATCCAACAAATACCAAGGTATTTATATAAGACTGCTTGTTTCAGTACAAAAAGCTGCCTGAGGTTCAAAACAAAATCACTTTTAATCATTTTGCTATATAATTTGTTTGAAGATAACAAATGAAATGCTGTGGTAAAACTTAAAATAGGTCTTGAGCTACAATAGATAGTAATTTTAAAGTTAATTCTGCATTCTTTATAGAAAACCACATGTTCTTTGAATCCTGTGGGAGTTATAACACGAACTTGATTGGGGCACATATTCCCTCAGATTTGACCAACAACTCATTG
The DNA here is from genome assembly GCA_013397375.1 of Toxostoma redivivum. Taxonomy (NCBI): domain Eukaryota; kingdom Metazoa; phylum Chordata; class Aves; order Passeriformes; family Mimidae; genus Toxostoma; species Toxostoma redivivum. The sequence goes on from VXBI01009541.1 coordinate 31,725, forward strand.
GTAAAAGAATATAATCTTGGTCTATTCCTCAGTTATTTGCTGGGGAATGAATCATACACCTGTTTGAAATATAAAAATTGTATAAACATCACTACAAAGATTTTTTTTACTTTCTCATGCACCAAGATTATGTGGCTGAAAATATGCAAAATTAGTCCTGTACTATCCCGCAGCTTGAAATTTTAAAAAGCTTCAAGTATTTAATTTTTTATTAAATTACCTATATCCAAATATACCTACCTACAGCCATAAGCTTGATAGGGATTTTGTTTTTTTTAAAGCAGATCTGGGGTTTATCCAGTCTTACCTTGTGTTTGTGATGGACACAGAATTGTTACTTGAGAGTTGCTTTTCTAAATTGTTTAAAATTGGGAGATTGCTAGTACAAGATGGGGAATTTTCAGTGCTTTCAGAAGATAAATGGAACAATGTTACACCACTGCTTTTAAAATAACCTTCCAAGAAAGCCTTTTTCTACTGTACAAACTTTCTTGACATATTTCATTATTCAGATGGTAAAGATTTTTTTCCCAATTTGCAGAACACTTAATTCAGAAGCAGAGAGGATTTTTGCAGTAGTAGCCCAACAGATGTGTGTAGCAACATTAAGGCTATTTTTTTTAAATTATACTGGGATACACAAAGAGACTAATATTTTTTTGTAGCCACAGAAGATGAGCTGTTATGCAGATTCTCCCCTTGGTTTTTACACAGCATGTCAGTTTTGATCTGTATTACAACAGTTGTTCAAAAGCTAAGCTGCAAATAGCATCTGTCTCTACTGACTTGCAGGAGAGTTTCTGTGATGGAAATAAGTACCCATTTAAAAAATAAAATTGGATCATTTGTGCTAGTTAGTCATGTATGAACTGCAGAGTTAAGTCATTAGATTTATGTTATTGATTGCTATAAAAATACTCTCAAAACCAAAAAGGTATTTTGTATTTCTGCTATACCTAGTACAACTGAATACATATATCTAGTAGTACTAGTTGGAGCTTGAGTAATTTGCTTGATGTTTTGCTCAAAGACTAAATAAACTCATATAGAACATTTCCAGCTTATTTTTTCTAAGAGATAAGAAAACTTAATATCAGTTAACTGTAATATTGTCAGTCAGTATTCTGTAGAGTAGGATGTTTATCACTGAACAACTACAGCAGAAAAATATTCATTAAAAATATTAATTTGTGCCACTTATGATGACCTAATTCTGTATTTCCCAAATAGAATTGATTCATTTTCTCAAAACTGGTGTAGTTCAATGAGTAGTACTGTTTGTTTGAATACTAATGGATCAGTGATACATATCATGACTTCTCTTCATGTTTTTCATGATTAATACATTTTTCTCCTTTATGTATTTAACAGATTTCAGTACATACTTACATACACTGAATTCTTTTGCCTATGTCACTGTGATCTTCCTCTTTCAGTACTCCTCTATTTGCATTTTGTTTTCTGCTTTTTCATTCTTCTGCAGTTCTTTGCTGTCAGTGTCTGTGGAGGTAGAGGCACAATCTCTTTGTGGCTAGTGTGCAGGAATATATGTCTCCATAAAAGTTTTCCTCCCTCAGGCCCTTGTAAGTGTTTAACATCTGAAACAGCCTATTTATTATTCCTGTTGTCCTCTCAAGATTTAGTATTCCCAAATCTGCTGACTAGAGGTAGTCTCCCAAGAGCTCATTCCGAAGGTCACCTTAAAGCCGCTTATAAATAAAGTTAGGGTTGTTCTGCTTTGCACGTCACTGTTACACTTAAATTGAACTTAATTCTCCATTAAGAGTGATCAGGGAATTTTGTGCAGCCCTTCATTGCAGTTGTGCCTCAGACTTCTCTGACACTGCCATTCAGAAATTCAGTCACTTAGCTGTTCATGCTTTTCCTCAACATTTAAGAATGACACGGGCTCTCAGCCCTGAGCCCTATGGCTATCCAGCATTAAAACACAGTTGGGAGAACCAGTCATTTATTTTGCCCCATTATGTTCTGTTTCTGAATTAATTTTTTATTCACTTTATGCACTTCTTCTTTCTCTTTATTTTAACTTTATTTCTGTGAGGAATGCTATACTTTGGTCCTACTACATTAAAAGTAGGGATTGATGAGAAATGATGTTATTACTGTTTTGCATTTAAAAGCTAGAAGTTTCCTTCTAGTATCTGACTAAAGTGAAATGTGAATTTTTAGTTCTTTTGTTCTAGGAGGTTAAGAAGACAGAAAAGAGACTACATATCTTTTCTCTTACCACTTTGAATCCAGGTGGGTAAGGGCTGTTTAGTTACCTTACCGTTATAATACAGCACCTCCTCTTTGTTCTTGCCTCAGATGTTACTGGCATATGTAAGAAGAGGGAGAGGTCATTTTGCTACTGCTTTAGCTTTCCTTTCTGGCTTTGGGGTGAATAATTTCAAAGATATTTCTTCTCTGAATTTTTAGACTACTTCATAAATAGAGGTATTGGATCGTGTCAACTTTTAGTTTTGCAAAAGAACTTAAAATCCAGACGTGAAACAATCCAAATGAAACAAACAAGACTCAAAAGATTCTCAGTGTTGAGGCAGATGCAGGCATGCATCACAGCCCTAGCATGTTCTTATCTGGAGCCAGGATTTCATACCTGTTGCTGGTTAAAAACTTGACTTCCATAGGGAAAGAAAAGAAGACCCAGAAATCTTGGTGATCGCTGAACTGAAGTGACTTCCTAGGATCTGCCTGTGTGTATGTGCACGCATGTGTGAGTGTGTTCAGCCCAAGTTCACTTTTTAAGCTCCTTCACTTGCAAGAATTTGTGATGTCAGTTCTACAAGCATCTTAAGAATATCCTAAAAACAAAGAATATAATGCCAAGCACTAAGATAAAAAATATATTTCAGAAAAAAAAGGGAACCATCCCTGAAGGTGCTTAAAAGACATGTAGATGTGGTACTTAGGGACTTGGTTTAGTGGTGGATTAACTGTTGGAGTTGATGATCTTAAATGTCTTTTGCCACCTAAACAGTTCTGTGATTCTACAAGCAAAAACAGTTCTGTGATTCTGCAAGCAAAAATTAAGACTGTAACCAGACAGGTGCCAGCTGACAGAGTGCTTTGTGAAGATGCAGCAGTGAACCACATTAAGCATAAGGGTGTCTTTTCCATATCTCTGTGCAAGGAGTCCTGCCTTTACCTTAATCTATCTTGACAAAGGGCTTATTCTAAGTTTTACTGAAAATCTAATGATTTTTCATGTTTTAAGTGTTTCTACATTTTTTATCATTCATAACATCATTTTCGCTTCAGAGTAGAGTTCAGTTTTGGAAATTGCAGATTAGCAATAAAGGTAGGAATAATATTTATAATTTTCATAAAAATCAGAACAGATAATTTGATGACTTATTGTGATATTCAGACATGTTTAATTTGTACTGATCTGTTGAAGTATTATTCAGTGGTTTCTGGTGAAGAGGCTTTCTCTTTCTTCCAGTGGTGACTAGATTCCTTGTGCAAAACTTAATTCATCTTGGGAGGTCTAATGTTGCCAAACATTCACAATTTTTTAATGGTGCAATGTACAGGTATTAAATATTGTTTGATATTCTCAGTGGATAATAAAACATGAGAAAAAAATCATAACGATGTGCTACAATCCCAAGCACTCTTTGATGGTGTATGCTGTATCGGTGAAGAGTGTAGTTTTATTTCCCAATGCAGAGTTTATACCTGAAATTGATTTTAAGACAGAAATGGGACAGATGAAAATTAGTGTATATTTTGTATGCTTAAAATTTAGACCACCTCCAAGAGATGTAGTTATATTGCTTGCTCATAATTGAACTTTATACAGCTACTTGTTATCACAAAAAGACACTAAACATTTTCACCTCAAAGTCTATGTCTGTGATGTGCACAGATACAATGAATTTCTGATGGAAAAATTGTTGATGGAGCTCTGAGAGTGAACCTTTTTTAGCAGAAGGATTAAAGTACATAAAAAGCATTTAGCCTTTAGCTTTGCTGGATTGGTGAACAACAAATGCAGAGAGCAATTAGTTAAAATTATAATTCTGAATAAATTTACCAAGGAGTTCGTGCTTAATCTGATTTGATGTTTTCTTCAAATTTTAGTTATCAGGATATGCTTCAAATGGCTTTTAAGAGTTCACTTCTTAGTTCTGTCTTGGTAATGTTAGAGATACTTGATTTGAATTCACTTGCTCCTTACTCTTGTGGTTAGATCATTCTAAAAGTGATCATGAAGTCTGTATAAAAGTTAAGTGGTGAGTTACCTGCTGAGAGATGACATGCTGCATAACATGAACTTTGGCTGCAGATCTTCATGGTGAATGAGCAATATGAAGGAACTGGAGTCTCTTTCAGGAAGGTCTCCATACAGTACAGATAGACCATCAGAGGCCTCACACAGTTGTGTGCACACCTAGATTTTTGCTGTTTCAAGCAAGGATAAAGCCAGACTGGAGTCCTTTCAGTATAGAATACTATTAAATTTTGGACCATTATTAAAAGTCTTCAGAAATGTTGAGTTGTGCCCTGGTATTTGAGTAGGGGTTGCACAAGACTTGAGTCTGTGAAAATGTGTGAACTCATTTCCTCATAACGAAAGTTCTCCCATTTATTTGCTATTTCACAACATATTTAATCAGCTCTTTGTAATAATAAAAGTATTTTTGGTTGATGGTTCAAAGAACATACTGACTGTGTCTTCATAGGTCAGTCTGAGAAAACAGTTTATATTCAGAAACCCTGCCTGCTTGTTCAAGGTCCCTGAAAATTTAAGAAAGGCTGTTCTGCTTTCAGTGTATCTAATGTGATACTTAAAAGGTACTTTTCTTTGAAAAAGATTACTCATTTCTCTGGAATTTGCTGGTACATGAAAGTGTGGTTTTGGGCAGATGTATAACCTAGCACTGCGTAATCCATTCAAGAAAATAGTTCTGGTTTTTGCGTAGACGTTCCCTTTGCAGAATTAGGGTGACGATTTCCTCTTGGATTTTCTGCTTTTATATGCTCACTGTTAAACTTAAAACCATTTCCTATCTGTCTGAGTCTGAAACCATTCATTATCTTTTCATTAGTAAAACTAATTCACACCTTTGAATCTTTTTTTCTGTTCTTTGACACTGAGTTGTCTCATTTTGCAAGTAGAAGTTTCAAGGGAGGCAGAAATTGATCCTGCTTACGTGCAAGTCAGCTGAGGAAACATTTTGTACACAACTTTGACACTTCCGTCTATTAATAAATGAAACTTTAAAGTAAATTGAGACCTTTTACCATTGAGTCCACTGTTGTTTGTTCCAGATTACACTAAGGAGTGGTTTAACTAATTTTTTCAAAAATATTTACTGTTTATAGAAATACTTCTGTTGTCCTTTGGTGGTTCTATTCCCATCCTTTCAGTTTGATTTTGCTTTGTTTCTCTCAAGATTAATATGAAATAAAACGTAAGGGAAAATGGTTTCCTTATTGTCATTTTTGAAAAAAATACTCTTTCAGAAAAAATAGAAGTTGCTTCAGGCTTCCCAGATAGCACTATGTGGCACTCAGAAATTGCCTGCATACTTAATTTTCTATTTGTTTGATTCTCTTGAGGTGTTGCTAGCTTGTTTTGCATTATGAGATTCCTATTTGAAGTGTTTCTGTGAAAGTTTTCTTTCTTTGTTTTGGTTCTTCTCTTGAATTGCTTATGTATAAGTGTCATCCATTCCCAATCCCTGACACATCTTCCTTAGGAATGGATGCTGTTAAAAATAATTTGTGATAATTTTTTTATTTTCTAGAAGATGTAAATTTCTTGACAGTATCCTCATGTTTTGACCCTGTTATTGCTATCAGTGTAATGCATTTTCTTCTCTTGGAAAGAAATGCATTAGATGGATTAGCAAAGCACTAAAAATATCTTTGCTTAACGACCAAATTATATAACCATCCGATTTCTGTTGTCTGCTGGTATCATGCTGTGGTACAGTTTAGAAATCTACATTTTACAATATCCATCAAGTAAAAAAAGTTTTTGATTAACATTAGATCTTCTTTCAGAGTATCAAATGTATGTTTATTTTAGACATTGTTCTTTATTCAAAAGGTTAAAAGTAGGGTTTACTGAAAGCTTTTGATAACTCTGCTCACTTCAAAATTTGACAATGATGCTACTTTTATACCATATATTTCTTCAATTTTTTGATCACTCTAGGGTGGTATGTCTGATACTTGCTTTGGGTCTGTTGCTTGTTTTGGCAAAGGGGTATTTTTAAATGAATAGTAATTTAGATCAGATGCCCTGCTGAGGGCCATGGTACTCTGAAATAGGATGAATAGCTTTTCTAGAAAGTTCTTTATGTGTGAGAGAAGATTTGATCACAGTGACCTGGTGTAAAACTAAATGTCACATTTTTCTGCACTTCCTGTATCATGTGTAATAATAGCATTTAATAAATAATAACTGTAATAACAGTGTGTAATTAAATGTTTTCCAGAGCAGATCTATCCCAGAGATCCCTGTAAGGAGAGAACAAGACTGAAATTGCTAATCTTCCCTTACATTAATTAAATTTGTGTAATATTCCCAGTATTTTTCTCTAAATTTACTGTGAAGATCTAAAGTGATTTATCTTTCAGTTTGCTATTGCAGTATTTGACTGTACAAGTAGGACTAGTAGTAAGTTGATGCTCTAACTCAGTTTTCAGCAGTGAATGAATAAACAAGAGGCTCAATTTAGACATGTACATAACTGACTGAAATGCTCATCATATATATTTGTGATAATTTTGTTTGATGGCAGTATTTTATTTCTTTGTGTCCAAAAGATCATGTTGTATTGCAGTGGAGTTGCAGTGGAGTTGCCTGTGTCTGTGCAGAAGGGCTGAAACGTTTTGTTCCCTGTGGATGTGACAAGTCCACTTGTATCCTAAGGTCAACCAAGTGTCACCTTAGTCTGCAGTTACATCCTTTCCTGCTGTTTGTTTTTCTATTGTGTAGCTTTAATTGAAAAGAAAAAAACTTGAATGCATGAAAAAAGGAAATGATGCCATCAGAGCAATCACTTTGCATCTGAGGGGAAAGACTCCACATATTATCATCTGGCTAAAGGGCACAAGAATATCCTGAAAGGTAATTGGGCACCTTTTGTTAAAATACTCTGATATATCCCATTAACTTGTTCAGTGTTGCTCAGAAACAATGCCTATAGACAGAGACACATTACTGGGCCTTTGTTCAGTGCCAGAAGCTGCAGTTATCACAGTGTACAGCATCATCTTAAAGCTGGTACCGTTCATGTACTGCTTCTGGAAGAGTATGTACACAACGGGTTCAAACTTTTCATGACCTATTCTTTTGTACTCTCACCCATGATGTTCTTTATGAGTGAGAGAAATGTATGGCTTTTTCAGATCCTTTTCTGAATGACTTCATATCTGCAGTAATTTTTTTTGTAGAGTATGGCCAGTGACCTGAAGATGATATCAGTTGTTTCTGATAGGACAACTTAATATTGCTCTTCTATTTGTTTTTACTCCATTCTGTCTGGAATATTTTTCTCCGCATGTTCCATCTCATCTTTTAAGTTGCATAAACTCTAGGGCTTTTCATCATACATGACGAAAACTCTTTTCATCATACCTGTTTTAAATCACTGAAGTGGTGGAACTTAGTCTACTTGTGATCATGCAATTTTTAGCAAAATGTATTCACTAATAATAAGAGGAGCAATGAAAAGATGATTTCCTGTAGAGGTTTTTTGGAACACTGCTGTTCTGTTTTACTTCAGTAATACTGTCTTTATAAGCAGGGTGCTGGTAAGAATAAACAAGTTTGTTGGGGATTTTTTTCTCCCACTTTTCCCCACAGCTTACCAGGAAAGTAATAACAGATTTCTAGTCTTCAAGTCTTTAGTTTCTTCTCAAAAGGAAATGGTTAGCCGTGGTCCGTGGATGTTGTGATGTATGCAATTGGTTCTAGCCACTAGAGAGAATGGTATGGAGGCATTGTTTTGGTCTCTTCTGTCTTTCTCATGCTGAAATATGGCTTGATACTTATGCCAAAGAAAATGGGGACAGATTTTATAACAAAAACCCCCAAACTTAGATAAGAGCATTATGTTGAATCTAGTGAATAAAGTAGGGACTTCAAGAGTGAGCATATTACAGTCAAAGCCCTACATTCTTCAATAGCAAGAACAAGGAAAGATTGGCATGATTCAGATTATGGTATTTCTGAGTAAAAGCAGGAGGGTTTTAATAGGGGGGAATCCTTGCATACATAGGAGTGTATTTGTAACATCAATATGAGAAAATTATTTTCTTAATAAATTGATCTGAAATAGACAACCAGAAGGGTGATAATATTGTGTGATTTTAATATGAAAATATGCAAATGTTTTCATATTATAATTTGAAATTGCCTACCCTTTCATGACCCTGAAGGATACTTTGAAGTGTACTTTATTAATCCTAGAGGGTAGTTACGAAATTAAATTCTAGTGAGACTATAGTAGTAATGTAAGGTGGTTTTTTTTATTGCACCTGTCATTCTGAAGGAGTGAGGTGATGTTTCATGCTCTGATCAGCAACTCCTCAAAGCTGTTACTAGGCAAATTCTGAAATGAAGAGAAGCTTGGAAAGGAGCATGTGGCTTGCCACTCAGTAGATAGAGGGAGAAAATTAGTCAAGACTTGAAAACATTTACCTTACTACTATAATACTTCCTCTGATGTTACTTTCTTTAGGAGCAGAGAAAACGTCCCTTTCTAATCAGAAAACAGGCAAATGGCTTACAGTCCATTTGCTTTGGATTTTACTTCTGTTGCTTTAGAGGATAGAAGTGTGAACTGATTGAAGCTTTTCATTTATCCTTTACATAGGCCCCTGGTGAAATATGAAATGTTGGCCATGCTGACATCAGCAGCAGAACTCCCACTGGTTCCAGTGATAGCAGGATATCACTGATGGAACAGTGCTCTTTGTGAACTGCATGTTTTGTGGGAGTCACAGGCCGTTGAAAGGCCACAGTCAAGATAATAGAAGTTCCCAGCTGAATCAAGAAGGGATAATCAAATACAGAGACAGTTCAGTTACCACTGAACGAAACCTTTAGGTTCTGAGTATGCTGTTCACTTCTCCTAATTTCCAGAAAACTGAAATTGAATTCTTTTATGAATTCCAGAGAAACTAATCATACCTTCTGAGATTCAGTCTTTTCCCTTTGCAAATAATGAAACTTCTGTAATGAATCCATATGTCACACATGTTCTGTCTGCTGTTACTCATACTGAATGCTATGCTGTTCTGCATACTGTCCTCAAAACCTGAGGTTGAGTTCAGTATGAATAGGGGCGGCAGAATTTGTTCTAGAAAGACATGTCAGCTCACTTGCTGAGGAAATCCGTATTTCTGGAAATCAGGTGAGGGTTTGCTCTGAAAAGTAACTGGGGAATATAGCTTTGTGCTTTATTGCTCTAGTAGTGAATCTGATTTCAGCATTTACATACATATAAGAAATACTGCTAACAGATTATACGGTTTGCAGTGGAAATAGCTGATTGTAGATGTTACTGCTGCTTTATTATTTTTGCAGTACAGCTTCTCTGTGTTGCAAAGATCCTCAGTGTACTAGCTAACCAGGTAAAAGCATCTTATGTGAGTTTTAACAGTTTTAATCATGTTTTCCTCAGCTTTACTTGTTCAGCCCTTTTTCTGGAAGGTCATCTATGCCATGGTGGCAAACTTCCCTGGCTAGATGCATGTGTCATTTACCTAGTGACAGGGAGAGCTAGGTGGCTTATTGCTTGTGCAGTACATCAGAAGCTTCCAAGGAGATGAGGGTGTTGAAGTCATTCAGACAGCTGGCTCCCGGCTGTGCTTTTCCCCAAAGGATCTTCAGAAGCGGGTGTGGAATGTGCTGTGAAATTCTGGTAGAGGCAGCCAGACAGCCTTGTGGTAGAGGCAGCAGCTCTGGGAAGGATAATGATCAGGAGTGGGCTGCTATTACTTCCAGAGTAATTTAGTTGACAGTCCACCTGTGCTGCTCCTCCCAGGGTATTTGTCCAGTCGAAAGCCCTGGGTTTGGTGAATTGGCTTAGTGAGCTGCATATGCTCCCAGACCACAGGCAAGGTATTCATCCCATGGATCTGATGCAGGACAGAACTTGGTTATGTGGGTTTACTTTCCAAGTATGACATAAACTTTAGTGTGATCTTTGAGAAGGAGTTACAGTGAGGTGCCATATTAGAAATACCTGACCTGGGAACAAGTACTCCTTTAGGTTTGTATGAAAGAGAGCCAGAGCAATGTGGTGAGTGTATAAGCACAAATTTTTGTTGTATGTCAAGCTTGTGCACCAACTCTCCATGGGTACCAAGAAAAGTGCAGCCTAGTCTAGATGACTTGCTCTAAGGATAAAATCTGATGAAGACTGGTGTTCATCTGCAGCATTGAAAACCATACTGCCTTCTCTTAAAAAAGCAGGATTTTAACTGAGTGCTTTAGCTAACACAATTAATGGCATTGTACAATACCAAGTGAGTTTTAATATTGTCATTGTTCCAAAGGAAGTTAAATATGTGACATAGAATGGATCTCCTATATTCAAAATCTGACGTTTTGGCAGTAGCAGTGAAATAATATACAGCAGAATCTTGTTAATTCACGCTAATGACTTAAAAGACCCATCACAGATGACTTGATTTTACAACTTAGCAAGTAAGTGAAACATGATGACAAAACTTCAGGGATGCACACTTTAACAGTATGTGCTCTGCTAATTTACCTCTATAGTAGCAGTTATGCTGTAAATATATTTGTAATAGATGAGTTAATGGACAGTAGTAATATTAATTAAAACAGTGATGATTTCCTGAAATAACACTGTAGTACAGCAGCCTATTATTACATAGTTTCAGTGAAACAGGACTAATCTACTAGGTCTGCAAGTGTGAGGCCACTGAAATGGTTCTGAAAGTAACAGATATTGGCTTTTCATATTAATAAAAATGTTCTCTCCTCATTCATGTAATGTCATTTAGAATAAATGTAGTTAGAGTTACTTGGGAAAAGAGTTATCCTATCACAGTAATAGTATACAGGTATATATGTAAATAAAAAGTTCATAAAAATTTTTATCTTCAGGTTGAATTACTTCTAGAGACCTAAGCCTTTGCTCATTCTTAAAATAGTAATTCCCAAACGACAGGCTCATGGAATATCACATACGTTCCAGTAAATTTCTTAGTTTTCAAAATACAGAGAAGCTGTCTCCATTATGAAAAAGTCTGCAATTTTTTCTGACCATTCTATTTCAGTCTACATTGTGTTTGGCATTAAGTACTATTAAGAAAGCAGTTTTGTTACTGCCCGTGTATTCCTAAATGAGAAAATAAGACTTTTCCAGTATGCCTTAGAAAATGACACTAAGCCTTTTAATATTTGTTATGCTCTGAGTAAAAGAAGGAGCTGAAGTGTGTACTGGAGTCATCATATGCACTTGTTACTGTGCATTGGTGTGTCAGCAGAGAAGTCTGACTAAATAAGGCAATGCATGAGTAGAGCTTATCACTGTTTGACAGGAATATAGTCCACTAACAGCTGATACAGTAGCCCATCTTCTCTGTGCTATCATCGTCTCTCTACATGGCACACAGATGCACATTTATCATCTGCTCGGTTGTTGATAGCACTCAGAACAGCCCTCCACCTTTTCTTTTTAGTTAGTGATTGCTCAAAGTAATACAAGTGAGCTGAAACCCTTAGAAAGCCAAATTTTTTTATTTATGTAAAAATGTATGTGAAGTTTTCAGCTTTCAAACTTTACAGAAGTACACTGTGCCTTCTGCTTGTTCCCAACAGATAGTGTAGAGTGTTGTGAATATTGTTTGATAATATAAATTAAATATAGGAAATTTAATGCATTTTTATGCCCTTATGGGACTACTATGTGCTAAGCAATGCTTTTATAAAGTATCCATAACTTCATGAAAGAAATCCTGACTGATGGTGCCATCTTCATCTGAGGGTCTGTTACTGCTCAAATGAGTATCTAAGCTCACAGTGATCTTTCTGGGACTAGTGTTGCACCTTGAATGTTCATAGGTGTTTTTAAAAAATATCCAGAGTAAAATTCCCTTACCACTGTTTCAGTATCATTTTCTTCTATTAAGCTGAGCTTGGTTGTCAGACTTTGTCCCTGTGTTGTGCAAGAGTTTGGGATCTGACAATTTCATCCATAAAGTTACTAGGCCAATAAATACATTTTAAGATTTGTTAGCACCTGGCCTGCTACAGAATGTCCCAAAACAGTCAAACTGGTGACCTGCAAATGTATTTTGATTCTGGGAGTGGATGTAAATGTGTTTGCATGTGTGACCTTTTTCTAAGAGATTTCTGAAAAATATCAAATGTTAAATTCTTACTCCTTATTGAAGACAGGTCAGTGATTTGAGAATTCCTCCTTTCCTTGAAAATTCAAGTCATTAAACTGCAAGGCCAAGGCTGTTGAATTTCTGGCAAAAGTTTCTGTTGAGAAGATGATCAATACCCTTTTTATCAAGCATTAATTTAAGACAATAGTGAAGAACCCCTTTTCATTTCTCTATAGCACTCTTTTAATTTTGTGTGGCTACTGACTGTTATTCTGTGCTATCTTCTCAAGTGAAGCAAAAAGGCAGGGATGGATGGATGGATGGATGGACCATCATCTTTATTTGTGGCACTGATTTGAGTCTTTTCACATTAATCCTTTTACATCTGTCTTATCAAATGTGTACCCCAAATTGCTTTTTGGACATTCAGCTAAAAGTAGTCTTGGTAAATTATAGTTACTCTGATTTTAGCATAAATGCAAAACAGAATTTATAAACTTCTCCATATAAAATCAGATCCAGTGTACTTCTACCTTTTCACCATATATTTGTATATGCTTTCTGCCACACAGTACTCTACTTTGGCAACTTAACATCTTGCTTATTTGTTCTTCCATATTACTGTTTTCCTGTTTTCACAACAGCATCATCAGTATTCATTCCCCACCTTGTCTTCCTCTGTACAGGAAGCTTGCTGAGGAACGGAGAGTGCTTGGCATAGACCTGAGAGCATTCTGAAGGTTCCAGGTTTGTTTTGTGGGAACCTCACATTCTGTTTTAGTGTTCAACAAACTGTATGCAAAATTATCAGAGAAAGACTAAAATTCCCATAAGGGTTTAGGAAAGAGATTTCTGGTAACATTCCTGGGAAAGCATAACAGATAAATTTGAAAGGAAAGAGAGGCAGTGAGGCTTTTTGTTGTGGTTTGTTCTTCCTGCTGTCTCTTCCCTAAGCTTGGAATGAAGAATCAGGTTTCTTTCCTTCAAAATTTACTTTCCAGTCAGGACAAAGAAGGCACTTGCAACTCTGGCATGGGGAGAATACTTACCTCGTGTACTCTGTAGCAGGGTATGTGCTTGAAATGTTTCTTGCACACCATTTAGTGTCACAAAAATACAATATGCCATTTCCTAATCAGGAGCTGTGTTTGTAAAGCCTTTTGGAACAGAAGCACTCTTCCAAAGTTGGTTGGTTTCAGTGTCTTTTCTTCCTACCCAATGCAATGTTTTAAAAAACCAAACCCTGCAATTTCAGCTGAGATCCATCTTCTTCAGTTCAGTAAGCTGGCTTAAATGCCCTAATTTAAGTTCACACATCAATAGCGTTGTTGTATGCAATATATGTAACAGAGATGTCATTCTGTGCTCTGAGTCCATCTCTGGTAATGGTCCTGAGAGAATAAGCAGTTCATTGGGATGTTTGCCATTAAAGCACATTGGGAGGGTTCACAGCAGATGCACAGTGTTATGGACTGTTTGCCATGTGTGTAATAGCTCCCCTCCAAAATAAGAGTACTTCTACAGGGCAAGTAAGGACACTTTCAGGCTGCCTTTTCAAAGCTTTCCTGCTGTGCCCAAAATACTCCATTAGGTTTCTGGTATGTCTCTATCATACACCTGTGTGATCTGGATGGAAATAAATATGTGTCCAGAGAAATAGAGAAGCTGTATAGCCCTGAATTTAAGTGCCATGACTATGCAGACAAGCATAATAAAGCTATTAAAATTCTTTAGTCATTCAGGGCTACTTTATTTTGAGGAATTTTATTAATTACTTTTATCTTTTTAATTTCTGAAAATGCATTTTGAAAATACTTTAATTGTTGTAATCATACTAATTATGCAGATTTACAATTTCATGTTTTCTCTTTTAAATATACTCTTTATAAATATCTTACTATGTTTTCATAACACTCAAATTTAATGAAGTATATATCAGTTCAAAAAAGCTTGAAACAGTCCAGGGCTCTACAAAACAGTCCTTGTAGCACTTGAATATGCTTCTGTATAACAGCAAGTGTTTGGCAACCTATACTACTATATAATGTATTATTAATTATACATTATCGTGGAAACTAAACATTGATAAATAATGAACTTGAACTTCTAAGGAATAACTCATTTAATAGCAGTCTTTTAAATTGCTAAATGAGACAACATGATCAACCTTTTTTCGAAGTTTAGTTAATGTCTAAACTGAAGTTAAAAAATGCATCAGCTTGGGCTATAGGCTGGTTACAAATTTTTAGCCTGTGTCAACTTCCAGTGCATTTCATGGTAGGTGTGTTTGGCATCCATCAAGAACTCATAAAGAGCTTAAATTTTGTTTATTTTAGAGATGTTGTCTCTCTAGTTTTATGCTAAACAGTAACTCAAAAAATAAGTGCCTCTGAGAAAGGAGTTTGGTCATCAGAGATGGTCAACCAAACCCCACACACACTATCATATTTTCTTTGTAATAATTGCTTCAGGTTTAAATTTAAATATTTTTACTAAAAAGCCAAATGCATATATTGGAAAATATCAATGAATTATTTAATTTTTAAAAACCTCAAAAAACAAAACAACTTTCAGGCCTTCTGCTGGCAAGTTTAGAATTTGAAAGTTAGTGGCAGAGAAGGATGCCCCTAAAATTACAGTTTTTAACTGTGAAAAGGCATTTTTGTGCTGAGATGAAACATTTAACTTTGCTATAATGGGACTATCTTTTCAACATCTCCATAAAGTTTATTCTGAACTTTTACACAGTTGCTGTATAACTGTGTAACTTCCAGTGAGCTATAAATTTCAGCCTTTCTTAGGAGATTCTAACTTTATTGTTCATTAACTGTGATTTATCTTTTGGATCACATTATACGTTAACAAAGTGAAGTTCCACATGTGTAATAGATAATCCATTCAGAATTTCCTTCATTACATTGCAGTGTTTACTGCTCATGCTGCAACTCCAGAAACAGAGAGTCTGTGATATGCAGATGTGACTTCATATTCTTATAATGAGTGCTTTGAAGGCTTTCATTCTGAAATTTATTTTAAAAAATTGACTTACACTTTTGAAACATTAGTTCACATTCCTTTATGGTTTTGTATGGAACAAATAAAGAAGATTTATGGGAAATAAATCTCTTTCAATACATTATACCAGCTGCTCATGGACAATATTAGAATCATAGAGTGGTTTAGGTTGGAATGGACCTTAAAAATAATGTAGTTCCAACCTGTCTGCCATGGGCAGGGAGACCTTCCACTAGACCACATTGCTGAGAGCTCCCTTCAGCCAGGCCGTGAACACTTTTAGAGAGGGGGCATCCACAATTTCCCTGGAACAGGTTGCCAGTGCTTCACCATCCTCTGAGTAGAGAATTTCTTCTTGATATCTAATCTAAATCTACCAGTTTAAATATTTCCATTTAAAGCCATTCCCCCTTGCCCTGTCGTTATCTGCCAGTATATAAAGTCCCTCTTCCTCCTTTTTGTAAGCCTCCTTAAAGGTACTGGGAGGCTACAGTGAGTTCTCCTCAAAGCCTTCTCTTCTCCAGGTTGAACAGCCACAGTTCTCTCAGCCTGTCTTTGTAGGAAAGGTGGTCCAGCCCTCTAATGGTCTTTGTGGACCATTATTGTCTCTAATGAAACTTGTAGGCTTTTGATGGATGCAGTTTTCAGGTTGTAAGCACAAATTCTGGTTTGGGACACCAAAGGATTTCTCATAAGTGCCCAAGTACTACTTTGTCTAACTAGACCTGGGACCTGACGTGTCCTGCCGCATGTGCTGAAAGCTGTAGTAAAGGAGAGGGACAGGTCCTGAGTGTATAGTCTGTGTAATAAAGAGGCTGAGGCCTGTTTTTTCCTTTCTAATGTGTACTTTTCTAAACGTCAAATTACTCCAAATGTATGGTGACTTGTTAATATTTTCTCCTACAAACTGGCTTAATTTGAAATACTTTCTCTGTTTCTGCTAAAGCTGAAATTAACAGTAGAAATCCCACTGCTTTTGTGATAAAAATATCAAACTTCTGTAATTATTTGTCTTCCTTGGTATAGTTTATACTGAGGGGTGAACATTCCAGTATGTTCTTAAGGACTTCAAAGGAAGATTATTAAGAAACTTGGGTAGTTCTTTGAAATATATGTGGGAGAGGTAATCTCTGTGAAGAGCCTATTCCTACTAAGAGAAAGAGCAACCTTCTCCTTTGCTATGAAAAGTATGGGAGGTTTGTAAGGGTTGTCTGTAGTGTGCTAATATGAAGGGGTACTTTTTCTCTCTTGTGCTCAAGTTACAATATGCTAAGCAAATATTTATTAGCAGACCTTTCAGAGGCTGTGCAGTGTCAGCAGCTGCACTTGACACATCCTGGGTAACTAGGAAGCTTAGTTGCTTCCTGCCTCTCACAAATACCACCTGAATTGTCTCATTGTATCCTAACACCATACATTAGCTCTTTGCTTCCACTCCCAACAAATAAACCGTAATTATAGATACTGATATTAATAATCTGCTTCTTGTCTCTAATTCTTTCCCTGTGTCTCTGGGAATTTTTTTAGCACTTAACAGCCAGTGCACCATCTCATAGTTAGGCTTCACAGAAGCACACACTTGATTGGAAGAGACCCAGAAAGGTCACTCTGTCCAACTGCTGGCCCTGCACAGCACAGCCTCAAGAGTTCTGACAGCATTGTCCAAACACTTCTTGAGCTCTTGGTGTGCTTGACCACTTCCCTGGGGAGCCTGTTCCAGTGCCCAGCCGCCCTCTGGGGGAAGAAACTTTTTCTAACATCCAAACTAAACCTCCCCTTACACAACTGCAGGCCATTCCCTTGGATCCAGTCACTGGTCACCACAGAGAATAGATCAGTATCTGCCTCTCCTCTTCCCCTCACAAGGAAGCTGTAGACTGCACAGAGGTGTCCCCACAGTCTCTTCCAGGCTGAACAGACCAGTTGACTTATGGCTGTGTTAGTTGCTGCTGGGTTTTAGCTAATCACATAACAAATCACTGTAGGGTTTCTTTCTTCCCTCTCCTGGTATTTCACACAAATGAAACAGTTCATTCATAATTATTTCTTTACCATGCTTTAATCCAGTGCTTTTGCTATAATATGGCATGTTTGAGAATGACCTTTCCTTTATGGAGCCTTACCTGTCTTTTGTAGTCCATTCCAGTCTTGGTGTGTGGTGACTAGCTGTTTTGCAAGCTGTCTCAGTTGTAGAGGTTTTAAATAATCAGGGTGACTGGGGAGATGCTTGTGTTTTCCTGAATTTTTTAATTTTTAGGGATTCATTGCATTGTCATTCTATGTTTCTGTCACTATTTCTGTTAGCTTATTTGTAGACCCTGGTAAGATGGGTACTGCAATGTGCACCTGTTCCTCTAAATCTTTCTCCTCTTTTGCATCTTGTCCTTTCTTGAAAATGCAGGGTGAGAAGGGGTGAGAGAAAGAAGATCTGCCAAAGGAATTTCTCTTTCAGTGTTGTATTTCACTTTCAAGTTTTTACCTTTGTCACTGTAAGATCATGTGCCAAAGTCATGGCGATGCAAAAGTTAGAAGTTGTTAAGAATATACTTGAGAGTGGGGGTGACCATTCAGCCCGTCTGCAGCTGCCTCTTCAGTGTCCTTGAACAAGACGGCTTAGGAGTAGGCTGAAGGGATTGTCTTGCTGATAGCAGCCCACTCCTGACTTCCAAGGGTTCTCAAACACAGCTGAGAGTGGGTAGGGATTTACTGGGTGGAAATAGTGCGGATGGGAAACATCAGACTGGATGATACATACGTTTTGCAGTGACTGTCTCTATCTAGAAGTGTAGTGGAGTGAGGAGCACTACTGACAGATGCCTTGGTGACATGGTCCCTGCCATGCCACCATGGGGCATTTAGGTGCCATTCCTCCATGGCAGACACAGTTACTTAGCAGCAATAGGAGAGCAGGGAAAGCATTTTTCTGTGCTTTTCCATTCTCTGATTTTCTGAGTATCAAGTGGTGGACAGAAGGTTGTTGCCAAGCAGGAAGGAGCTTGAATCTGCACACATAGAGGAGGCCCTGCTGCGTCCTTAGGCCAAGTGCCATGCCATGCCTCAACTGTGCCTGCACTGATCTGCCCAAAACCAAGAATGAGCTTCAGGCATAAGTAATGTGGCTGTGTTTATTCTGGAAGATCTCAGCTATGATGCTGCAGCCATATCCATATCTACAGTTCAGGATATTTGAGTGCTGTGGCAGATAATGACTTATTTGCATGCGGTTTTTGCTGCAATGAGCGTGACAGCATGAGCACTGTTGATCCCTTTTCCCTGGGGGTGCTTTTATGCAGCCATGCTACTGACACTCATGAGTGCTTTATAGTTGGCTCTTTTATGTAGTGTTTTTTGTGGTGTTTTCTTTAGCTTTTGAAAGTGATTAAACCCTTTGTACATTAATATCTTCTTTATGTTTCTGGCATAGTACTTCTACCTAGCTTTTTTTTCTGCTTTCTCTTAAGGCACTTTGATCATCAGGACTAATCTGGAACCTCCTTCTTGTAGGGAGAGCACTTTAAGAAATCCTTCACCATTTTTGCTGTTTCTTAGCTGCATCATTCCTGACTCCTCTGAGCTGTCTTCAGAGTAATTAACCAACTCTGCACAGATTTTCATTCTCCAGTAACTGAATTTAGACTTTTACATCCTGTGTGTTGTAGGTAAAGTTTAAAGACTTGTTTTTCCATTTTTGGATAATTTCTAGGTAAAGCTTTTTTCTGTCAAAAGCTTTACTGTTCTGCATACACCCTCTGGTATGTAGGTAGTACGGAGTCTAACTGGAAGCAGGCACCCACAATTCATGTTTCACACTTCCTGAGTTGGTGTCCTAATTATCAGCAGGGACACAAAGGGTGTGTGGGACTACAGACTCTGCCTTTGGCAGTGTTTCCTGAATATTGACCATAAGCCATTCATCTGTATTTAAATGAATGAATTTAGAGCTTAAATTCTTGCAAATTTTTATGGGCTGAAATTCGTTATCACAGAGCTGCATGAGTACAGATGAGAAAAAGTATTTTGAAAATGTCTCTGAGAATTTCCTTTAGGCAAGTTGAATTTTCCTAGTGTTTAAAGTGCTGCCCAGTACCTAATCTGTACATTGGATTCTCCTCCATTCACTGTGAGAGGATATAAGTATTATTTCTAAGCATTAGGATTTTTACTCCTCATAGCTAAACACAGCATTGTTGAGCTTCATAATGCTTTGCTTCTGATCCCTGTGCAGTGTAAAATGAGAGCAGTTTAAAAATGTGTTTTACCAAGGCACTTTGAGGATAGAGGCGTTAGTGCTGCAGAGATGGAGTAAAAGTACCCAGTTAAAATAATGAGTGGGTGAATGAATTTAGTTCCTGCCTCAAAGGCTGAGTACCCAACACAGCTAATGAAAACTCCAGTGTCATTCAGTTTGATTCAGTGGCTGCTGAACAATTCATTGCTCGCTGGGCTGTTTTCATCTTAATATATCTGAACAGTATGGACAATACTGAAGATGACTGAGGTAAACTTCAAGGTGATGCAAGTTACAGGTGTTGAGGGATTCTTGTGTGCATGGAGTGGAGTGGTGGAGCAGACATAGGAAAAACAGTTAAAGTGTATTTCATTTATACACATTCTTTCTATATCACATGACAGATAATTCCAAAGAAGGGTAGAAAAGCACATTTAAATAATATTTTTTAAATTATCCAGAGCAGTAATAGATAATGTTATATTGGTATATATGCAGTCTGTATTTCTTTTTATCAAAAGATTTATTTTAAAATAAATTGATAATATAATTCAGGTTTTCTACATTAATGACTTTGCTAAAACCAAGTAATTCTTATTTTTGATTCGCTACTTCACTGGAATGTTTTATTCCTCAGTGAGACAAGCTTTTCCATGACAGCTTATGTTACTAAGGAGAATTTTTAAGTAAAACCATAATATTTTTTACTGGTACTAAATTTCTTGTCTTTGACAATAGGACTGATAGATGATGTTGAATGTAATACTGTAGTACTATATAATACCATTTTCACTGCATTTTTTACTGAAAGAACAGAATAAGTCACTGAACTTGAGAATTTTGAACCAATCCTGTTTACATGTGCAAGTAGGAAGAAATGATGCACCCTTCCCCCTTCATTGTTAAGTGGTAAATTGTTGCTATGGTGATCATTCTTTCCATCTCATCAGCTATAACCTGGTTTTCCACATCAACTGAATAGCTTCAAGCAATGCATGATCTTTATTTTTTATATATATCAGTTAAAATTGTTTTGCTACTTAGTTATTGTCTTGGGACTTAACGTCAGCATCAAGATGCAGTGAATGTAAGCAAGTTAGTTCTAATTTTGTTGTATATAAATCTGTGTACTCATTAAAACAATCTTCATGTAGCTGCCAAGAACTTTAAAGTAGATTTATTAAAGGAAGCTTGTTTTTGGTGTGTACAGTTGATTATTTTCCTTTCATTATTTCAGTCTATAAGCTTCTTTAGTAAATATGTGGAAAACTTGGTAAATCTCTGAATAATGTCTCAGTTAAGCAATATGTTGTTTGTTATCTAAGGGGATAGAAACAGGATGATTGTAGTAAAATTTCACAGAGCAGTTTTATTTTCTTGCAGTGAGAATTGGTATATATGGGTTAAATGCAGAGAGATGCCTGCACCGTGATGAGAGTAAGCCAGGTGACCTGTTGAAGAGTCACCAGAGGTAAAAGCGGATTAGTATGGTCTGTATGGGGTCCTATGCATGTACACAACAGATTTGTGTCAAGAGAAGAGGATGAGGGCCATCACAATATTGCCTTGAAGCCAGATGTGCCTTCCCTTATCACCTGCACCAGGTTTTTCAGGAAATGGGCAAGCTTTGTGTTATGGCAAGCTTTGGAGCCATAACTAGGATGCTGGTGTACAGAGTGATAAACATGGATCTTAGATCAACCTCTTTGAGCTTAAGTTAATGCTTTTGAAAGACTGTCTAAACTTATGTATTGTTCATTACAGTCAGTCTTTCCTTTTCTTCTAAGATGTCAAGCTCATAAAAATGTAACTATATTGTGTCCTTTGTTGCTGGACAGCATATGAACAACTCTTGTGTTTTGGATTCTACTCATGTTCCAATTTTTTTTGTTTGTTTGATTGCTGTTTGGTTTTTTAGGGGGGGGTTTGGTTTTTTAGGGGGGGGTTTAGTGTAAACTTCCTCCTCTACTTTTCATCTGCATCACTCGTGCCTGTTTTTAATGTGTGTGTCACAATCAATAAAGCAGCAAGATTATATCTTGTCACAGATTAAATTTTACATTTATTACTGGGCTTAAGTCCATAGGAGGACCTGAACAATAGAGAAGTATTTGAGTATGCAGTATCATGTAAAATGATTCTTAATCATCTTATATGAAGATGCAAGTTGAATCTTGCTTTCTCTCCTAGTGGTCTTTTTGGGTTCTCTATAGGAAAGAGTGTTTTTCATGTCTCAAAATATTGTGCTGCCATAGGCAAACTTCTGTTAGATGTTCCTGACCTATATTTGCAGTGAGAGATGTTTTGCTAAAGACTGTCAAAAATCATCTCTCAGTAGCTCAGTCTCTTAAAGTATATGGATGGTGAGAGTTACAATATAAACATGAATGCACTACCTATGGAGGAGGCAAGCTAGGAACTGGACTGGTATTTCAAGTAAGCAGAGTGTCTGTGCACACTGGAAGTCTAGAGGACAGTGTCTTGAATTAGTGAGTTGCTTAGATCTTTTGGAAGCATTTACTGCATGACTCCCAAACTAAGTAGCCTGAGAGAAAGTGTGCTATGGAAGTGAGGAATGCCATATTTCCTTCCAGCTGCAGAGGATGAGAAGTTACTGAAAAAGCATATTGTACAGTTGCCTGAGCCAAAACAGCCATTACAGGGTTCTTGGAGTTATTGTTTTGCTTTGCCTGATTTTGTTAAGTAGTATCATATTTTACTTGGTGAATCTGCACATCTTCATTTCGTGAACCATCTCATTCCTTAATTTTCCCCCCAACCAATTCTGTGTAATAGTACAAACTGAGCACCTGCAAAAGAATATACCCTGTGAGGTACAAAGTCCTTTCACATATTTCACAATCACACAGATAGACCAGAGAAAGACTTTGTTGTCATGTACTGATCCTTTTTTTTTTTGTAGTTGTTGACAGAGAAGTACAAACAAATCCAGCATTTGGAGAAAAACTGGTGAAAGAGAAACAGCTGCTTCATGTTTTGTTGTATTTTCCTGGGTAGTGTTTCCTACAAAACCAGAAATAATTCTATTCTGAGCAGGAGCTGAATGACCCAAGACTCAATAGCCCCCAGAGCCGAAAAAACAGCTGAATATTCTTTATACCAAGCCCTTTTATTTGCTTAAGCTTCTCATTTCCTTATTTCTTTCTTGAAGCCTGTGGTTTCAAGTATGGTTTAACCTGCAGTACCAGAAACCAGTACCAGGAATCAGCTGCAAACAGACACAGACTGATCCAAGTTCAGGAATGACTGTCTGAGACTGGCAGAAGAGAAGATGGTTCCTTTCAACTGTGCTTTTCCTTAGATTTAAGCATACATGCAACTATAGCCTTGTTTTACCTGATTTTTTTCCCTACACAGTCCCTTAAAGGGATCTAGTGTGTTCCTTCGTTGTATGGGTGTAATCTGGAATTTGATGACCTGGAAAAAATGTATTCAGGCAAAATGCCAGCCAGAGAAGAGAATCCTGTGAACAGCAGGACCGTGCACATGGGACCTAGTATTTCCTTCTATATTATTTCCCTTTAAAGCAATAGCAAGGGGTGTTTTAATGCCTAGTTGCTATAGTTTCTGAAACCATGTACATGTTTTTATAATAATTGTTCAATAAAAAAATTTAAAATCAGAATAAACTCATATGTGCCACATCAAAGGCCATAAGAAAACTGTATGTCATTCCACTCAAATTGTGAAAGTGAGAATGGGTTGCTCTATTTAATCTTAGTAAATTCTATTTGTTTTCTGTAGCCAGTATTCTGTTTATTTTGCCATTCATTCAGATTCTTATGGATATAATGGTAAATAGTCTTCGTGGATATGATTTGTAAAGATTATTTCCAACCTATTTCTTGGCAGTATTGAAATAGATTAGAGAATACAGCTACAATTGTAAACAAGTTCCATATATTAATTTATTATCCATATAATTAGATTATATATGTAATCCATATATTAATTTAATATTTGTGTAAAAAACAGTACAAAATTTAAAAATTACGAATTTGATCATCGTCAGGATAGATGTGCTCACAAGAAGACATTTTTCTCTCATTGCCACTCGTGTAAGTAAAGATAGAGAAGCTGTTGATACTTTACAGAGAAGTCTGTTTCTAAAGGTTGAAATGTGTAGCTTTAAGCAGTTTAAGCTAGAAATTTTCGATGCTTAAAAAAAAAACAGAGAAAGGCGAACACCCAACACAGAAAACAACCACCACCACCAAAAAAACCCCCAAACATATACAAAAACTTTTTTCCCTCTGGACCCTTGTCAAGAATTGAATTTTTTCTTCTACCCTAAGTATCAATGATGCAGTCTTCTGTTTGGGTGGATGCAGTGCAACTCCAGAATTCAAAGACTGTCCTTAATGCTTTTCTTGCCTCTATAATTCACAAGCATAAATACAAAAATTGCCCATATCAAAGATCATATGGGTACCAAGGAATTTTCTAAGCTCTATTATTTATTTTTTTGATTTATTGGTAAAATTTATCTAAAGGGTACATTTTTCTGATTTGCAGTTTTTATTTGCTTCACATTGATTCTGTTTCTCTCTCAAATACTTTCTTTTCTGCTGTTTGTCCCCATGAGTAGCAGTTCGCTGCTTTAGTTTAATTGTTGCCGAGCATGTTTTGTTTCCTTACCAACCTGTTTGTCTTCTTGCCTTTTAACATTTCTGATCTCTGATACAAGCCTGCCACTGTTAAGAGGCAATACCATTGTTCAGGGAACTTGCTTAAACAACATACGCTTTGTTCCTTTTAAGCGCTCTAAAAAACATTGTCTGAAGGATAACAGAGAGAAAAATTGTCAGATCTTTCATAAATATTTTTATCTGAGATGAGTGGTACTGCTTCTCTGTTCCACAGCCTTTCATCACAGCAAATTATGAGAGAGAAACATGATTTTCTCCATACAAAAAGAATTGCAATAAGGGGAAGAAAAAAGTGTTTCAATTTAAAAAAAAGTGATTTAAAGTAGGTAAATCAACAGACAACACCAATGCAGGGATTGTTTTCCTTAGCTAAATATTTTTTTAGCTGTGTAGAATTTCCTATATATAAAATATTCTGGATTAACTATGTATAGTTCATTCATGCATTTTCAGAATAATAGTGCCTTTTCCTAGTGTGTTTTGAAAGTGCTTGATGCAGAGAAGGCAGTTTGCTTCATGATTTACTCAAAAAAACTTACATTTTACAGTGAAAAGGAACCCTGTTCTGAAATAATTTTCAGATGTAGGAAAGAAGACCATTGAAGAGAATAGAAGGATAACATTAGTACTGATTATTAGGCCTTATGCCATGTTAATTGACCCAAATAACATACCTTTTTACTTCAGTTTAATTCAAGGGCAGATGGATACCAAATAGCACTTTTTAAAAAATTTAAAAGTAATGGTGTTTAAGTTTCTGGATTCCAAAGTTCACTTTGTTAAAGTTTCTAAAGCTTGTGTTAGATATAATTCATACTCTTTAATTCAGATATATTGTAGGAGGAGAAGTCATTAGCTGGAGGTGGACTATTCTTTGCTTAATTATCCCATCTCCAACCGGGCTAAATTCAGCTCTGACATACACTGGCAAAAATCTCATTGACACAGTGGCAACACTGCAGTACATCATACTCCAGTCTCACCAGATGGCATTTCTTCTTCAGGTGTGTGTCACTGTAGGCACATACACACCTCCGGTTAGACAGTGGGAGCTGTTCAGTTTGTTTTTAATAGCAGCATATTTTCTAGACCTACACCCAGCTCAGCCCTTTTATACTTCCATGCAGAATAGCAAAGTACCAGATGTGTAAAGCTTCCAAGTAGAAGGATAGCATAGAAGGGGCCTTATTTCCCCTCTCACTGTGAGAGAATGTGGTGGATATTGAAAATACTTGTTATCAACCCAAACATTCCCAAAACCTTCCAGAACATACAGAATTATGACTCTGCCATGATCTATTATTCCCTGGTTCAGATGCCCCCAGCTAGATAATAACAAACTTTAAATTTAGTCCACCTTTCAATTAACATATACTTCCTGCACAAGATAAAAAAGTCAACAATTCTACTGCTAGGGAAACTGCACATTCAGATGTTCTGTATGTCTGCCCTTATCTTCTGTAATCACCGAATGTGAAGTTGATGACTGGAACTGTCTTCTGCAGCCAGTCATGGCCTCATCAAACCTTAAGCAAGCTCCAGCATTTCGATTGAAAGTAATTACTGTCCATTAAGTACACCACTGAGAGGACTAATACCCAACCGCCAGAGCAAAATGTCACAGAATAATAAAGAGTTAGCAACACACTGATGCTTTTACACCCTGCTGAGGTATAAAAATTTCAGAATGACAGCACCACTAATGCTCCCAACATGGGCATCAGTAAGCCATAGTTACTGCAACATGGGTCTCATCATTGATCCTAGTTACAGGGAGATAGATCCACTTAATCTGGTCCATCACTGAATTTGAGATAGCCCAAATAAAGATTGTAGTATCAAGTGCACTTTGTATCTATACAGTGTTCCTAGAAGAGGTTTGGTTCTCTGGTCTTTGCCCTCCCCACTGAAAAGGGAGCTGTTCCCCTGTGCTGGGTCTTCTACCCAACCCCAGCTCATTTGGCATCTTATGAGAATGTCTTGTGAGTGTTTCTCAGGATTGACTGAAAGTGGGCAATTCAGCTGTTCACTGCTGTTTCACTTTGTTCAGGCACTGTCTTTTGAGAATTGGTTTGCACCAATGAGAGACAACAGTCTTACTCTGTCATCCTCTGAGGGGTTTACCATTGAGGAATGTGTATGTAGACACATCATTAATGAGTGCGGAGATTCAGAAGACTGAGGCACACATGGAAGGTTAACGTCAGCGAAGTCATGTCAACTCCTTATTCATGCAGTGTTATCTTCCATATTAATGGGTGGCTGCTAGATTCAGCAAAAACAGTGCAGTAAGCACAAGCCAGAGAGATGAGATTTGTAGAGCAAGGCAATAAAAAAGAGCTTGAATATTTTTAGAGTGACTCCAGTTGAGCCTCCTAAGTGGTGCTAGAGGCATTCTGACAAGCAGAAGCATCTAAGGACAAGGACCCCAAATAACTTGACCTTTCTTGTGTGGAAACTGTACTTCAGCTTTGCTGCAGCTCTTTGGCTGACTGCTAAGTCTTGCAGGCAAGAAATCATCATTTCATATAGGGTGGAAGGACACCTTGTTCACATGACAGCAAGGAGCTCAGTTTTGGTGGAACAAAAGGGTCCAGCATCAGCCAAGTAGCTTTGCAGGAAGAAGCTATCCTGACCATTTATCATATAAATGTGTAGCCTCAGATGCTCTGGGGTTACCTTTTTAGAGCGTGGAGATTTGGTAGCATAGACTCACTAGAAGACCTTAGATCTCTTATCCTGGGTAGCAGATGAGCAACACACATGCTCCCTAACATAGACTGTGTAATTACCAAAACAATTGTCCTAGCATTGCAAACTGAGTCTTATTAAATGTTTCTGAGTTGCTGCTGTGGGAGTCAGTCTTCCTTGTTCTTTTGGCACTATTCTTGTTTCTGGGGTAGCCTGATAGATTTAATAAAAATGCAGGTAACTCTCTTTAATTAACACTAGAAAATACAGTCTCTCAGACACCATATTGCCCTGTTCCCTCAAAACTAATTGTTAGGATCTCAGATGGCTGGGTCTTTAAATGCCATTTTTCCTGACTAGTCCATTCACTTTCCATTTTCCATGTCAGAGACAGTTTTATTTCTTTTCCTTCTCCAAAGACTTTTTTTCTCTGTGAAGTCTTTTCCAAACAAAATTGACGATCTTTTTTCATATAAGATCTTTAGATGATGGTCTTGCTTTCTTGGCACTGGAATCTGAATATTTTCTAAAGGTAGATAAGAAAGGTAATTTCTTTCCTCTCCAAAAAAAAAATCCAAATTTCTCCTCATGCTGTCTCACTTGTTGACTAGTAATACTTAATTTTATCATACCATGTTTAAAGTGTAAGATTAATGCATTGTTTCTGGCATTTTTACAGAGATGGTGCAGGATACATCTGAAATTATCAATAAAAGATGCTTCATTTGGAAGTTCTCCATGATGCTCTCACTCTCTATGAAACGTCTGATGTGTTTAAAATAAGGAACTCCCTTCCAGTTTTGTCCAGCCAGCTAGGTGATAAGAGAGAAACACAGTGCAGTGATACATGATACAGTGTGACCTGTATGCTTTCTGTTCAGATATTATGGAGTTGAACAGCACTGCTATTTGAATTGTTATTCAAATCTATTAAACATGAATAAAAGATACTGGGTTTCTCTGCAGTGAGGGTTTTCCCAGCAAACTTACAGAGGTTGAGTTTCTGCACATATAAACTCTGATCAAAGTACATGGAGATCCTACATGTAAGAGCTCCTAAAAGCTTTCTTCATACATCTGCCTGTTCTGTGGAATGCCAAGCTTGATTGTCAGGTAGAAATCTAGCTACCTTACTGACCCTTCAAAAAGAGGTCATTTGTGTCTCATTTTCTCAGTATTTGAATACTCAAAACAGGTCTTTGCTACTACACAGGTCAATCATTAAAGCAAAAGTAGTTTGCAAGATTTTGTAGCTGGACTCACTTGCATAAGAGGTAGGAAAAGAAACTGCCAAAAGCAAATTTCAGTCTCTCCTGAAGGATCTCTTTGTAACTGCTGGCAAAGTAGCCCATTGCAGTAGTTCAGCAAGTCTTCCAAGCACTGGAGTTTGTAGCAAAAGTTTGATTCATTTCAGGAGGACTTCCACTGTGCATCTGTCTCAGAGAGAGTAAAATATATTTAATAAGATTGCAGAGCAAGTCTCTACTTGTTAGGAAATTATTTCACCTTTCCAATGAGAAATCATATTCCATGTGCATCCACATGCTGCTGGAGCATGCTCGTGCCAGAGCAGCCAGACTGCTACATTGAACAGACCCTTGCATTTTGTTAAATAGTGTCAGCTAAGCATAATGTGAGGTTATATTCCGTGTTCAGTAGACATGCACTGCATCCATAGATCTAGCTGGAATTCTGTCATTTGTTGAGGGAGAGATTTTTATTACTGTTATTATTTTGCTGATTATATAAAATGGGTTAATCTTTGGATTACCTTGCCCTGATCATATTGAATTATCAAATTCTCCAAGAAAGCATGTGTTCATTTTCCCTGCCTGTCCAGTGGCTCTTCAAGTATGTCCTCCATTCCTCCTTTAAGCCCCAGCAATGCAGGCTTCAGCAGAAGAACTGAGGCATGACTGAAGCCTTCCCAGTTGATGACCTTCATATTTCCCCATGGGATTCATAAAATAAGATACATATTCTGGTAAAATTGGATCAGTACAGACTCTAGGAAGGACCATCTTGGTATACAACCTGACAAAATAGGTTTTTGTTTGAGTGATTTAGCCAGGGAAGATAAAGGCCCATGAAAATTTTGAAGCAGCTTTCCAGTACCCAAAAGTTGCCTACAGGAAAGGTGGGGAGGAACTTTTTTATCAATGAGTATAGTGATAAGACAGAGGGTTTCAAATGGAAGATCTCTTTAGGGTATTTTTAGGGTAGATTTAGATTACGTATTAAAAAGAAATTCTTTACTGTGAGGGTGGTCAGATGATGGAACAGGTGGCTCAGAGAAGTTATGGATGCCCTATCTCTGTAAGTGTCCAAGGCCAGGCTGGATGGGGCTTTGAGCAACCTGGTCTGGTGGAAGGTAACCCTGGCCATGGCAGGGGGTTGAAGCTGGATGATTTTTAAGGTCTCTTCCAATAAAAAACACTCTATGATTCTGTGGTCCTAGTATAATCCAGCCCACAGGGTTATTCCAGGACACTTGTTTCCCAGGATTTATCAGCCCTTCCCTGCCAAGATGCATGCCCTTGACATGGTGAGGCTCCTTTAATGTCCTCAAGAAAAGTAGCAGGTGCAAATATTTTCCTGTCACTCCCTGATGTTCAGACCCTTGCAGTTACCACCGGCTGTCAGCAACATGAATTGCTGTAGTAGCAGCACTTACTCCTGCAGTGTTACTTATTGAAGACACCATGAGTCAGGACTTAGATGGGTGTGTATTTAGTTGAGCCGAGCACTTCCGGAAAGCGCTGTCATGTGTGCAGCACCATTATTCAGTACAGGTAGAACAGATCCACTGCTTCTGGCAAGCATTGGTAGCCCTGCTATGCAGAAGGTAGTAACACGTGGCCCTTCTCTGATAACTCTTAAAAGCTCAAATACCTGCAGTTTAGAAAGGTAACTTTACTGGAAGACTCATTTTTGAGGCTCAGGAATTGCTTGCCAATCCTGATCTCAAGCTCCAGATGTCAAGATTGGACTTCAGCTTTATGGTGGGAGAGGGAGTGCATGTATTTCCTAATAGAAGATCCTTGTCGTACCAGTGTTCCAGTGTCACAGTTGTGTCACTAAAACCCACCAACCTTTAGATAGTCTTGGAAAGTCTGATAAATCTGTGTTCGTGTGACGAGAGGGCAAGGAGACATTAGGACTGATTATTTTGGGATTTGCTTTATTTTTCATGGCATGCAGTAGTGTTTACATTAAAATTCTGCTATTAGTGACTCAGAAAAGAAAGCGTTTGCTTTTTAGAGGAGACTGGGGGAGAATGTCAAGGCTACAGACAAGGCCTGTGGTAAGAAAAAAAAAAAAAGGAGCAATAGACCATGACCAGCTCTGTTCAGAGGGTCTAAAACAGTGGACTTTCATGAGTCTGCAGTAAGTTGTCACTGTCATGAATGGTTACTGCTAAATATGTAATACAACAACAAATCCTCAACTTTACTGTGCAGATCTGCATGACTTAAGCTGAACAAAGCCGTCAAGGACTGCTCTAAGCAGGAACAAATAAGCTGCTGTGAACTTTCAGCAGTCTCTGGATGCCACAGAAGCCTTCTGGGTATCTAGGCAAGATCATCAGCCCTATGTGAACCAGAACAGCATTCCTGGGGTTTCAATTTTTCTGGTAGCTGATAAGACATGGTGGTTGTTTATTCAAAGCTATATTGGCAGCATTATAGATAACTACAGAGGGTAAACATATGCATAGATGTTTGTTGGAGGGGGGTATGTATATGAGAGAAGATTATTTTAAAGCTGTTAACTGCATTTGTTATAAACTCAGGTTTTGCATTTCCTTCATGCTGGAGATAGCAAAACCTGTGAAATAGCTGTCAGCTGCCCTATGTCTGAAATGATCTGGTGTTATTTTCAATCTGCAGTGCTCTTTAGTTAAGAGGAATTACATGTTTACAGATGGAAGGATCATCAAAGTCTTTACTTGTTTAACCTGTTTGGTTTCTTGATGCTTAATATATAATATGAACAGCCTGATTCATATCTGTCAGCCTGGAGAAAAGCAAATTACTTACAACCATCCCTACACTTGAGTTACTTGTCTTTCATGGAGAGCTTAGGCCCTTTTTAATTAAGCTGCTCAATTGTAATATATGGGTGTTTTCTGTTATTCACACATTCCTGTGAATTTTGTAAGTTATCTTTAAATAACTGAAAAAGGAAGAACTTATTCCAGAGTGGTTTGCTAGACATTTTTCTATCAATACCTTTTTCTGGACATCTGGCACTTAATCAGGGAACAGAAACGAACCGTGCAAGGAAAGATAAGCCAAATTTAGTTTTGGCTCTTAGATTGCTAAAGACACAAAAAGTAAATTTAAACACACTTAATGCCTTTAAAAGGCTGAGAGTATTGCAGATATAGATTTTAATGCCCAAAGATTTTTAAAGGCTGTTAAAAAAACTTGTAACATTACCACAGTTTATTCGAATTCATGGCAATATGTTTTGTCATTTAAATAATTACATCACATTTTTTTAGTTATAAGTCCATAAATGCCACTATTATATCTCACAAAAATTATTTTCTGTGTCACTATGTTCTAGGCAGTATTTTAATTTTGTATTATTTTCTAGAAAGTTTTGCACACTGCACAAAGCTCTTCTGTGTTTATTCTGTGGTCAGTGTATCCTTTCTGTTCTCATTTGTTATGAAGAATTTAGTTTCATATTACTACTTTCTTTTGAGAAAATGTAAGCAAATGTGTGTGTTAAAACTTTTGTAATAGAGAAAACAAAATAAGCAGCAAGACACTAAGCATGTGCTAAAACTGCAATAAAGTAAGTACCGACTGCCAAAGTCACTTAGAAAAAACATGAAGTGTGCTCCTAGAAGTACTCATAATTGGGGAGTTTATCTTGCACTTTTTGAAGCCAGTAAAACTCACAGAATTTTAACTGATTTTTCACATTTTCTCTTTCATTTCTGGGAGTGTAGTTTTCATGCAACAAGCATGTTGCAAGTTACATATATTTTGATGTTCAGAGAGATCAGATGTTGGTCTTATATTACACATATTACTCTCCAAAAGCTTTCGTATTCTTTGCTAAAATATCTCTAATGCTGTGGACTTCTTTTTCCTTGAAGTTTAAAAAAAAAAGTTAAAAAAACCACATCAACTCTGTGATGGGAGAGATTAGGGAATACAGACGTTGTAATGGATGACATTTTACATAGTTTTTGTGAGTAAGTTTGCTGATTTATAGAGCTTCCAAACGTTTTCCAACTAGAACTATTCTAACAAAAAATTCTATGTAATGACACTTAATATCATATTTTCTGATTTTTTTAAAAGTAATTTCAAGTGGTAAAAATCAGCAGAACGCTGAAAAAGATAATGTTTTGAATGGAAAAAACAGTCCATCTGTATACGAAAAAAAATTCCTCATCTCTTCTTGTAAGCTCTCCTTTTTTTTTCATCTAGCTGTATCCTTGGAAAAATGTTATTGCTTTCTTATACTTAAAAGTGTAGAAGAGCTTCCAGATATTGGTGCTGATGATAGCAGTCATCATAGGTGTGATGATCATTTTATTTTATTTGTCCCAGATGAAGAACAGGTTTTTTTAAAAAATCTGTGGTTGCAGGAAGTGCAATGCACTAAACTTACCTCACAAATTATCTAAGCAAATGATCACAGTGGTCCATGCATTCCTATTTCCTTGCCTTCACTGTGCAGAATCATTATCACAATAAGTTCTTTCTTTCATGAAGCTTGTATGCTATGATGAAGGGAGGAGAAACATATTTATCTTCTTTTTGTTTTTCTTCACTTAACTATGTCATCAGGAGCAACTGAAGCTCAAGTGTGTATCTTTTTTCATTCTTCCAGCTAGATTCAGAAGCTCTCTTCAGCCAAACAATATAATTTGCTTTAGTGATTGGAAACAACAAATTGTTTGCAGCTATTCCCTTATTCCTTTAAAAAAAAAATCCCTTCCTGTCTACAGGAATTAATATTATGGGGTCAGGGAACTGGAAGAAAATACTGCTCACTAAGGAGGTATGGTAATAGAATAGAATACAATCTATCCTATAAAGTGGAGAGAGAAATACATACACATGGAGATTTATGTGACACAAAAAATTCTGTCAGTGACTCACCATTAGCAAAAATGGGGGAAAACCCCCAGTGAGTCTAGTATACAAAAGTGTATTTTGTCCAAAGTGTAAATTTTCTCACAGGAAAACTTGCATTCTGCTTGAAGTGATGGTGCTGATCTTGATGGAATTGAAGACTGTGCCATCCTTAACATATAACAAGGTGGGTGTCAATCTTTTCTCACAGGTTAACAAGCAGTAAGACAAGAGGAAACAACCTCAGGCTGGGACAGGAGAGGTTTAGCTTGGATATTAGGAAAAATTCCTTCACCTGAAGGTTGCCTAACATTGGAACAGGCTGCTCAGAGAGGTGGTTGAGTCACCATCCCTGGTGGTATTTAAAAGACTTGTGGATGTGTGGCACTCAGACATGTGGTTTAGTGGCAGACTTGGAAGTCTTTGGTTAATGGTTGGAACTGATGATCTTAAATGTCTTTCCATCCTAAATGATTTTATGATTTCTGTGCCAGTACTATAGTCAAGCAAATCAATATGAAAGCAAAACTCATTCATTCAAACTACTGACAGAGTGGTAGTTAAAACTGAGTACCATCACATGAAGACCCAGCTCCTTTATACAGGGGCAGAGTATCTGGCGTGCATACAAATAATGCAAGACTAGTGGGACACCTAAAGTTAAGGAAAGTGCCATGTAAAGCAGCCTCTCTAATGATGCTAACAGCAATTCAAGAAATTCAGATATCTGCATGTGAGATATCTTTTTCCAAACATGTGAGCAAGAGTGAGGGCCTGAAAGACAGACTAGGGAGATTGAACTAATTTATCTCAATTGTTGAAAGTGGATTTTCAGAAATAGATTCTTTTGAGGATGCTAAAGCCTAAAATCTTCCTGAACTGCTGTGTATATGTGACTGGTATTACAGAAATGTGTACCTTGGCTTGAGTTGCTGAGCTGTTCTGGGTTTATTGATATGGACCCTAGAGGTCTAAAGGAGAATACAAATATATTCTAAATCTTGGCATAAGAAGGCCGTTGGTTCCTCAACAAGCACATAGTTTGGTGTTTGCCATATTTTTAGGCACAGCTGGGCACATTCATGCTGACCACTGCAGGAGTCTGACATTTGTACAGTTTAGAAGTCCAAACTGTAGAAAGTTTCTTATTTTAATGGAGTAAGATGGATGTCTCCAGTGAGATGATCAGAGGCCTTTTGTCAGCTGTCTGAAATACCTAATGTAAACAGTCCCAAAATCAACTAATCTCACTTCCTGTAAACAAAAGACTATGTAGTTCTTTTCTCAGAAAATGGATTAAAGCGCACTTTTATTACAGTGCCTGATTGCAAAGGCTTAGAAATATCCATCGTTTTCTCTCTAAAATACACTCATAAGATTTCAAGATTGACTGTGCCCAAGTTCAGCTTCTAATTGTTGGAGCAATTATGTCTTTGTCTGAAACACTTCTCTTCCTCATTATGTCTTCCCCATATTCCACTTCCCCATATTTCAGATACCTTGGTACACCTTGGTATGTGGCTTCTCAGTGGTTTTTTTCAATAACAAGTTGATAGAAGGCTCAGGAAGTGTAAGTCAATAAGCTTGTCTTTTTAGATCCACTGTTATTCTGTGGTCCTGACATTAATTTTTTTCATTCTTGGGATGTGGATGAGCTGGGCATTGTTCCCTTAGTGGTTTTATGGATGCTGGATTATGTAGTACAGCAGAAACAAATTCCTTAGTTTATACTTGATTTTTGTCTCCAAATGTATCAAGTGCACATTAACCCTTCCTTTTGCAGCAGTATGTGGGACTAACCAGCAAGGTGTCATCTGCCTTTGTGCTGCTTTCCATGACCATCTCCAATACTGGCTAGAGTTTTTGTTTTCCAGTGTTTTCTTTTTGGTACACTTAAACGCAATGGGGTTTGGAGTTGCTATGATTGAACTTCATGTTGCAGTAAACTGTAGATTACAGTAACTTTAGGTTACAGTAAATTGTCCTTGAGGTTTTTCAGAATTCAGAAGTTGTGTAACTTGCCAGCTCTACCACAGTATGTTTTAGCTTGTATTGAGACATTCTGAAAGTGAAATACTAACTCTGGAACAAAAAACTAACTCCTAAGGTAAAATGCACATGTCAGCCATTTTCTTTGATGTCTTCTGTATTAAGCTTTGAAATGTGTCACAGTTAGCTTTTAATCCATTTCGATGTACGTTATTAATTCCATGTAATTTATGCTATTGTTTAAATACATTGCCATAGGGTACAAAATCAGAAACGTTAAAAAAATAGTCCAAGTATGTTAAATCAAGGCAAACAAGATAAGGTACAGGACCCATAATCTTTACATGTGTATGAAGTGTTTGGCAAAATACTTTGTTAAAGTATGATGTCTGGCACAATGCACTGTTAGCCTATAAATCTCTGTGGAAGTAGACCCAATTTATTTATGCCTAAAACTGACATCTGGTTTATCAGTCATTAGCCCCAGGTTATGTTTTCAAGTACTGAAACTAGGCTGGCTGTTTGCCAAATGCAAGGAATTTTTTCAGTTTTTCAGGCATTATTAACTAAAGGTTAGTATTTTTTTAAGTTCATCTGATACGAATAAGGACTAAAAATATGAGAAATATGAGAATTTATGAAAAATATGAGAAATTAATTTAGGCTGAGAAGGAGGAGTTTTCAGCAAAATCCATTAGGTAAGATGATACAGATTGATGTGCCAGCAGTGTTTGTGTAACAGACCTGCTCATGCTTTACTACATCAGATTTCACTGGTAGTACCAAGCTAGTCCAGTTACTGAGTGAGGTCAGCTCATAAAGAAGGAGTGGCTGGTTGAGATTAAAATTTAGTAAAGCACAAAGGAGATTGATAAAGTAAAGTTTAGCTGAGGGCATATGTCTCATTTTGTTAATTCAATCTGGAGTTCAAAATTGCTTTAAGTTTCTTACTGACATGAAGCTCTTGTATTGCATTATCTATTAGTTTCTTTTTCTCTCAGAGACCCCCATTTCTTGCTGGTATTCAGTGACCTACCCTCCCTTCTAAGCTATTACAGCAGTGAGTTGCTGAGAGTTATGAAGCCAAGAGTTCTTAGGTAGCTCTGCACAGTCATGAAAGTATGTATCTTTAATTCTACCGTAGCACAATATTGGTTTTCACCCAGTATTATCACTGAAAGAAGCTGAGAAGGATAACTAGCACACTGGATAAATAAATGCCAATCTCTCACTTGCAGTGTTAAAAAATGCATGGATGTTCTAAAAATATTAAGCATTCATTACTGATATATAACATAAGGAAAATAAAGAAATAACATGGGGGCAAGGAAAGAATTTGTCTACTGAAGAACTTCCCTTAAAGTCTTTCTCTCCAGCTCATTTTACCTGGAAATGCTATGGATCTCTGTACCAATTGTACCAGAACTTGATTTTGCAGATTGCAAAGTTTTTCTCTGACAGATAGAAACAAATGTGAAAATGTTGGCAAGTTTTATACCTGGAAAAAAACCTCAGCACAGTACTCTCTGCTTCCTAGAACAATCACTGCATTTTAGAATTTAAGAAGGTAGAATTGTTTTTAGAGAATTTCAGTTTCAAGAAGGATGGTAATGGGTAACTTTGCATACACAATATGTAATATTACACAGATAAACCTGTGTAAAAAATATCTCTTGAGAACTTCATGTAGGTTTGGCCATTACTGATATTTTTGTTCTTACAATGCAGAAATCTGTTAGTTTAACATTGTAAATACTATTAGTTTAGGATAATGTGATAGGAGCATAATTCTGTGTATACATTTGGCAAATGGAAAGCAAAATTATTTTCATAATTTTAAGAAACAGAAAGCAAACTCCTGGAAAGCTTTATGCTGGATTCACTGTGTTTAATAAAATCTGAAAAATGAAACAATATAAACATACTCTGCTTACGTTTTTAGTTGACTCTGAATGAAGCAGCAGTACAAGTGTGTTGAAGGGTACCATGGAAATACAGAATAATCTGATGGGTAATGGACAGTTCTAAATGGGTTTTAAATTTAGATAAACGTTACATAATGCATTCCAGGCACATGGCGTTATATATAAGCATTGTCGCTGCAGAAAGAGAGATAATATTGTTTAAGCTCTTCAAGCCTCAGCACTCCTCCTTCAAGTTATTTTTCATACATAAATAGGTAGAAATCTGACCATGGTATTGCTGAAAGAGGAGCTGCTTGTAAGAAGACTCTGGCTCTGTGTTTATAATTTTTGAGTGTAGTTAATATGATGTGTTTCAATTTACCTATCCAATGAAACACAGAAAAGAAAGATATCAGTAGTGATAGCAGCTGTCCCACAGTTTAGAAAACTTAGGCTGCTCTAAAAATCAGATCCTGGTATGCATTTTTTCAGGTTTTCAGGCAGTCATTGGTCCCCCAGTCCTCACTCACTGATCATTGAGGCTGGTATCTACCAGGGCTCTGTAGGGACTCCATGTGCTGCCCTGTGGTACCAGGACTCCCCATGAGCTATAGCTACTAATTCCTGTTCAGTGTGAGTACAGTTTGATTCCTGCCACAGATACAACTTAATTTGAAGCGCCTGTTTTCATTGAATTTACCACCTCTGTGCATTCATTAGTGAAGTGGTAGATTGTCCCTCTAATATGAATTGATTTTGGTAAATACTTCAATTTTTATATTAATTTGAAAGCTTTCAAGCATCTGTTTGACACATCACGTGGAATATTAATGATAGTCCTGATACTTCCCAGGAGAAATACACATATAACCACACAGGAATTCGGAAGTTACTAGTGTGTATTAGGTATTATAGTTGCTGAGAATAATTTTTACAAAAACTGCCTATTCACTTAAAATAAAAATAATCGCTAAAGGTACTTTGCTATGGATTAGAACCTGAATGCAGCATTGCAAAGCAGGTTACTTATCTTTTTGTATTGTTTTGCGATCTGTGGATTGCTGCCTTCTTTCCTGCATAATTTCTATTTTGCTGCTGAAACATGAGATCAGTCCTTCCTGGAAAAAAACATACCACAGTCTTTTTCTTGGCTGGGGAGAGGGAAGGAGACTTTTTTTTCGGGTTTTGCTTTCAAGAGTTCTCATAAAGATCTTTTGTCATAGTAAAGGACATAGAGTTCCCTGGAAAAAAAACCAGCTCTCAAGTAAATGGTGGTCATTCAGATGTGGATCATTTTGATATGATACATTATGGACTTAAATTTCTATGAATAATTGCTGATAGCAAACAAAACTCAGAGACCTTACAGTGTCCCCTGAAATGAAAGGTAAAGAAAACTTCCCAAAATCGTGTGAAGCATAAACAGGGCAAATAGATTCTATTTCTGCTTGGATAGTTCTCCTTTACAAACGTTGTCATTCAAACTAAAATATTTCTCCGTAGTTTCTGATAATACTAGTCTGACAGTGTGCAGGTCAGTTCAAGGCAGAATAAAACAAGTACATACAAAATTTAATATCAAGTAGCAGTAATTGTAAGCAAGTCTTCCGGAAAACATACAGGCAGATCAAATGTGGATGTCAGTATTAAAAAAACCCAGGGAAATAAATAGCAACAGAAAAATTATTTGAGTCTGACACTTAGAATTAAGAGTGCAAGAAGTTAAAAAAATATCTAAGTATGCAGTTGCAAATGGAGATGATAAAATACATGTTTTGAAGTTCGGCAGTAGAGCATGCAAATGCCAAGTTGATAAATAGCAAACGATTGCACGTAGCCTGCGTTCCCAGGCAGGGCACAGAGCTGCTGTTCTGTGCAGAAGGATCAGCTCTGCCACTTTCTCCCGTTCTTGTCACTTTTGTCACTGCTCATCAGCGTTGAACAGGCTGTCAAGAAAGTGTCTCGGCACAGGCATGTGCACACTCTTCAGTCTGGCTGTTGAAGGCCTGCTCAAGAGCGTAAACGTTCTTGTGCCTTGCCCTCCAGTGCTGGTTAGTTTCTCTTACTGCATCATCTCAGCACTGGGGCTGTGCTCCTGTGTGTCACTGCTAGGACATGCCTTGGCAGTGCTTGCTCCTGTTCTGTTCTGCTGAAACTCCTCACTGAGAGAACAAAAGGGGCAGATTAGCAGGAAGTGTGAGTAGAAAAAAGAGGTGTGAGATAAGGCAGCCAAGGAAAGCTGTGCTCATTTACCTTCTGTTCCTGTGTCTTCTTCCTGGTGTGACCTGCTCTGCCCAGATTCATGTGACAAAGTTACACTGTCTTCTTATTCATGTCACCATTTAATTCCTTAACTAATTGATACTGTACTTTGCAACAGAATGTCTGTTTTGCTTCTGGTGTATAATAATATAGGAAATTCATAGGCGTCAATAAATAAATGTATTACCCTGGCAGTGTGTTTTCCTGGTGCTGGTTATTTAGTATATTAGCTTTTAAAATATCTCTCTTACCAGTAGTTAATGGTATTAGACTATTTTTATATGGGAGTAGTCTGGTTGTTCTTTCATCACAAAAAGATGACCAATGTCTAGTTTATCTATGAGCAGTCTACATTATTGTCTCACAAAACAATGTCCCAGTGCTAGAATTGCTTCATTAAGTTTATGCTACATAGACATAATTATGCAGGAGCTAAGAATAGCTCATCTAATTGAAAATAATGATTATAGAGAAAGAACGGGTTTGATTGCTGTTACTAAGCGAGCACATACCGTACACCCATTCATGAACTGCACAGAACACATATGGGATTATACGCTGTATTTGTTTTTATTAACAGTTTCTTTCCCCCATCCTGAGTACAAAGCCAAGGTGTTACAACTCATTTGCTCATTATCTTTTTTCTTACAGACCTAGGGGGACCTGCAAGAAGGCGGCATAAGCTAATATTTACCCAGTAAATTATGACAAGCTAAGCTTTGAAAGAACATTCAACATTTATCCCCACACACGTTTTAGGGAGGATGTAACTTAAATAAATATTCTCCAGGCACCACAGATGAAACTGTCTATGTGGTTTTTTTATGTCTGTGTTTGTACTAGTACCCTACGGGATTAAACATCCTTTTAGAAATGCAAAGTCTGCCATACTGTTAATCTCTTGATGCTCATTCTGGTTAATGCTAACACTTAATTCTTCTTTTGTCTAAAACACATAGAACCCTTCTTTATATCTTGAAAATAAAACTGAATTTTTACAGTGAAGTTGTTAGGAATTTTCATTTATTTAATTGCTATTCATTGCTATTACCAGGCACATGGGATAAAATTTGGTGCTATTGTTGTCCTGTTAATTAATTATATTCTTACTTCTGTGTCACTCTTCTACTAGAATGTTATGAGAAAAGTGATGAGATCATGGAATTGAATTTATTTGATTTAGAAATGTTGGTAATATCTTTAGAGTCTCAAAATATTCTGCTGGTTTGCCATGTTTAGCTTCCCCTCTGTTATAACGAGCCATTTCATAGCTCTAGGCTATGTGCTAATGCTGTAGAGGCACAGAGAGATCACTGCCATCAGGAATTTTTAAACAGATGACTGTTTGGAAAATGAAGTGGTGAGGGAAGATGGGACAAGCAGTGATGCAAACCTGCAGTAACACGACTATCAGTTTGTAGTCTGTAATCAGAGGCCTTTGCACAAGCTGTTCTTCAAGGTTTTTGGGAAGCAACAAGAGGAAAAATGTGGAAGCAGAGTGCAGATTACTTTACCAAAGTATTCCATACTGTTGTCTTGACTTCAGAAAAGTTGCCTTTTCAGATTGCTTTTGGATTTGAAATTCAGTGAGTTACAAGAATTTAGGACACTTAAGTCCCCATTTCTACAAATATCTATTGAAGTGTTAGACACATTTTCCAAGCTATTCCGTACCAACATAATCTGATTGTGGAAGATAATCCCTATTTTTTGGGCCAATATACTCGAATTTTGCCCTTCAGAAATTTTTACATGGCACCCAGCATTGACCCAGCATTAACTTTGAAATGTGGTAAAGGTAGTAGCGTTCCTCAGTCCCTTTGAACATGGTGTGTCCTGAAATCCCAGAACCCTGTTTAGGAGTCAGTATGGTGACCCAGTCTGACCTTCTGTACACTTCTGTGCACATTCTGGCAACATATAAATAAATCCTAATCCCATGGTTCTGTCAGATACTATTCTTTCCTTCTATTTAGAAATTTTAGTTACAAGCTTGGGCTGTAAATTGGGTTCCTGCAAGTAAATATGATCCCAGGATGAACCAGACTGAAGAGCTGAGAGGAGCGGTGATTTGATCCTGAAATACTTAACTGATCTGCAGTTCCCTACAACGATTTGTACTAAGAGTGCTCTGTACAGGATAATGTATGGTAGATGAGGTCCTTTGCTCTCACATGCTTGATACAACTGATAAAAGATTCCTCTGCATCTAAACTCTTTTCTGCTTTGTACAGAACCGCACATGCAAGAGCTAAAGCTGATGCTGCGGATCAGGCTGCTCAGGCTGCTCGCCAGGAATGTGATATTGCAAGAGCAGTTGCCAGAGAACTTTCACCAAATTTCTACCAACCAGGTAACTGTAGATTGGGCTTTTATGTGGCTATTTGTTTTATTCCAGTGAAAAGATTTTGTGTTATGTTAAAGTGTTGATTCCATCTTGAATGTTGTCTTTTATACAGAAATAAGTCATGTATGTCATGAAGAGCGTATGTTGCTCAAGGAGATTTTATTTTCCATTTTTAGTAATTTGGTGACTATTAATTTGTATGAAAGCAATTGAATATTGAAAAGTCAGTATCAAGCATATAACTTTGCCTCAGATTAATAGTTTATTCAGGACAGTATCAGACTTCAGCAATCATAAATAAACAGAAATTTGGATTAATTCTATAATGTGTATATTAGTGGGGAGATTTATAGCATTTTTACTGTCCAGTGGAATTCCTGACAGTCTTGGTTAGCTAAGGTCTAAATTTTGGACAATGCTTTACCATTAGACATATGTAACTTAAAAGGGAATCTTCCTCTGTTCTGCCTGGGGTGCTCTGTAGAACATTAGTCCCATATTCACAATGGCATAGAATTAAGTCTGCCTTACTTACATCAGTATTGCAGCCCATTTTCATCTGTCACAGGGTTTGGAAAGTTGCTATAGGAAGAAGCAAAGTTGGTTTTCCTTTGTTTTTCTGCTATCTTTCCATGAGGTTCATATTTCTGTGTACTGCTCTTTAGCTTAAAATTGGATAGATGAAGTGGAGCTCCATTTGCCAGTTTAATGTCTTTTCATGTCTGCCCTTTGTTTCACCTGTCAAATTGAGTTGAGTCACATCTTGTTATTACTTTCTAAGGATCTGCCTGTACTTGCATGCTAATACAGGTTATAGCTCTGAGATTAATTTTCACTTACTGTCATTTTCTGCTCATCCTTGTTTCAGACACAAACTTATCTTAAATATACCCATATAATGAATGCAGGCTATAATGACCCACAAAAGCAAAGAACATTCTGCAATATTTTCTAAAAACACACCTATTTACTTCCATTTTTAGTGCAAGTGGTCACTATATATAACTTGTTACTAAATCTGTACTGTCAGTTACCTTATAGAATATTTGGTTTTTTCTTTATTCCAAGGTATTTGGTTGTAGAAAGAGAATATGTTTTGGGGTTGGGGGATTGGGGACCTCTTTTTGTATTCATTTAGTGCTTGAGTCGAGGATTGTTCACCTGATTTGAATTTGCATTCCCTTTACCAGTCTTGCAGACTTTCTTTGTACACATCCTGATACAAATTCATCTCTTTTTAACATGGCAGTCCAGAACTGTTGGCAAAACTCCACAGAACTATTTCCTGTAGTAAGACTTTGCTAGCTTTAAAACAGTATAAATTTGTACTTTTCACTACTGGGATTACCTCAGTACTCCCTCTCCTGTGGATTTATATTATTGGCCTATACTTTCTGCTGTTATACTCAAGTCTTTTTCATTTTTCATTATTTTATTCTCCCCCAACAGCCAAAGAAATCCCAGTTTACAGCAGCAGGCCATCTTGCCATTCATAAGTTAAAAAGTTATAACCTTAGCCATGCACAGAATTGAAGCATTTGGAAAGAAACTGTTTGAAAGCTGCCAAAACCTTCAAATAAAGGAATTACTAGAGTACCCAAGTGAAAATGCTAATAGCTGACAGTGTGAAATTTGACACCAAGAAATCACTCAGATCAAGAATTTCTCAGGGGTCTTTTTACTCCCTGCCACAGGAATTGAAGTAGCATTGCTGACAAATCAGCTGAGATACAGGAGAGAAGGTCTTATTTTCCTCTCACTTTAAACTTTTATTCTACTTACAGAAGAAGAGAGTTTGTTTCTCTTCCCAAGTGCAGCTGGATATGTGTGGAATGACACAGCAAAGCATTTCTCAAAGTTTACTTACT
Source organism: Toxostoma redivivum (assembly GCA_013397375.1). Taxonomy (NCBI): domain Eukaryota; kingdom Metazoa; phylum Chordata; class Aves; order Passeriformes; family Mimidae; genus Toxostoma; species Toxostoma redivivum. Next base: position 75,151 of record VXBI01009541.1, read on the forward strand.
CTGTTCTCTGTGTAAAAACATCTCTCAGTTAGCTAGCTCCTAGCAAAAGATAAGTATCTTTTCTGGTCTCTAAAATTTTGAATTCTCTAATTGTTTCCAAGATAGTAAAATACAGCATATTTGTATACATTTGAAAAAAAATATATATATATATTCCCATTACATAAACAACTTTTAAATGCCAAGATGTTAACTAAATCTCAGTTATCCTAAATAAACTCCTGCAAACCACCAGGTTCACACATCATTGTGATGATTTCAAATACTATCATGTCTAAGATGTTTTCCAGGCTCAGTTAACCCACTCACATGTACACATACTTGTTCGTTCAAGCATTTCCCAAGAGTCATGCTAAGAGTAACTGGACAGTCTTACTGTTAGCTTTTGTCATTTATGGTAATAAAATAGATAAATATTTCTAAGTATTTACATTCACTCACACAAACAGAAGTAAACATCTGCTTTTCAAATAGCATTTTTCATGTATTTGAATGAAAAGGAGGTAATTGTTATTGCTTCCTAATAGCAACTTCTTGGTTTTCTTCCCTTGCTTGAGCTTTATATTTCTACAGTATCTGTAAGTGCTGCAAAAAGGTATCAGTAAGTGCTCTGTCTCATTCTCTGAAACTGCAGTTAAGTGAAAACTTGCCATTGTAGTAAATTGTCTTGAAAATAGGTTATGATGAGAAAGTGTAATTTTTCTCTTATTTCTTTAACTGCTTAGTAGAGTAGGCAAGCATGCTGTCAGCAGTAAATGTATGTAGCATATCAACAAGCCTTTTGAAACAGAGACAAAAAGAAATGAAATACAAATACCTCTCACTAAATAACAGAAGCATTCTTTCCTATCTTAATTTCTAAATTACTTGTAGCCTAAAACAATGACAATATTTGAAAACCTTTTGATAAAGCTCTTAAATTTCAGGTTCTTAAAAAGCAACTTTCAGGGCCGTATAGCCTAGTATTACACACAAATTGTAATTACAGTGAATATTCATCATTCAATGTACCATGGCAATTCATACTTGCCAAATACTTTCTCTCATGTTTCGCCTTTATGTTCATTAAGACATTTATCAGAAGCTGCCAAGAGGTTCTACCATTGTAGTTTAAAAGGAGACTAAAAAGAAGCAGTAAGAAGTAGCATCCAGCAGGTAAGAATAACAATGAGGTACCGTAGAAATCTTGGGATTCAGGTGTCCCAGTATTCATTGCTTTAGTATTTGCATATAAGGAAAGCCAAGTATGATTGAAAAGGTCAGAGCCATAGTGTAAGTACTTAAAAGGTTGCAGAGAGCTGTTTTCCCTGAGTTTGTTCATGATATTCTCAGGCAAGACCCTGCTTCTACTTTTGCTGTAGCAGATATTTGGTTAGTGATTAATAATTACGAGGATGTGTGTCCTTGTTTGTCGATTTAACAAGTGTTGTACTCTTTATAAAGACCATACTTTGCTGGCCTTTTTATCAACAAATTAAAGAAATTTTTAGAAATCCCAGCTCTGACCTGTTTGTTTCCTCCAGGCATCACTAAACTTGTGGATGTGTCAAAAGAGAGCATGCCAGGACAGGAAACAAATGGAACTTGAGTCATAGCCTGATTCAAGGGAGTCATCCAGGGACAGTTTGCAATTTGTCTTTGCTTAGAGAAAAAAAATAAGAGCTATTTGGTGTCTCTTGTTAAAACCTAGAGAAGAACGAATGACTGATGGAAATACTGTATCAAAGGTGTAACAGAAAAGAAAGGTTTTTATCACTCAGTAGCAAGGGGGAATATTGTTCTAGTCTTGCACCAGATTAGTGGATGCTTTGACTGACACATTCATTCTAAATTCAGACCATCTTTAGGATGTAAACACACTTGTAAACACACTATGAGGAGGTGAACTGAAGTATGGACTTGCACAGACTGGACAGCTAAGCCATAATTGTCTGTGTGCATATATATCCTGCAGCAAATGGATACTGCTCTTTCATTCAGTTTGAATGAATAACATTTGATTAAATGAAAGAAGGGTACAGCTACTTTGCTGCAGGGTAAGAGCAGTCTGGGCACTTTACCACAGAGCAGTTAAGGTCTAGAAATTCAGATCTGAATTGTTTTCTGCCAGATTATTTGTCAAGGCAACCAGCTGCAAGATGAACATACATGGATCACCAAAACAATTCATACAGCCTTTGACCTCCTAAACAAGGCATGAGAGAAGTCAAGGAGTAGTATAAGCTGTCCAAGTTTAGAGATGGCAGAATTTCTTCAGGTGAAGTATATGAGCAAAGACTTTCTAATGATAAGAATAAGAATTTGGCAGGGTTTACTAGTATTTTTTACTATAAGATTTAGTTACTGTTAAAGCTTTAGAATTAACATGCTGAACATTACTAGTTTCAGAAATAAGCATTTTGAGTTTATTACAAGGCAATTTGTAATGGCCTCTAATGCCTTAAAGAGGAACTTTACATTCTTTTTTGACCAGTGGTAGATGTCTGCAGCTTAAGAACAAAAAAATCCTTCCCATCTTCCTCTTCTGTGCCATCACCACCTCCTCGAGTTCTCAAAATGCAAACTCCATATGGACAGGAAAGAGAGATTTCTGGCTGGTGCTAATTAACTAGAATGTCCTGGCTAAATGCATATGGGCCAGACCAGATATTTTATTTTAAAAGCCAATTACAATGAGCATTTCGCCTGTTTAAAGTTACCAGCCCTGCCTTCAGTTTGTGCCTTAAAGCATACGGAAGCTCACTTGTTATTCTTACTCATACAAGAGCCTGTTCATTTTCTGAATTTATTCTACATATGACTTCATCATCCTCACAGATCTGTTGTTGGGTTTCTTGCTATGTCATTTTTTCTCTACAGTTTATTGCTCCTATCCTCTTTCTGCAGAACTCTAGAGAAGCCAGAGGCTGTAGACGTATCCTAATGTGCTTCTGTTGTATCTAGTAATCAAAGAAAGTTCATTGAAGGAAAAGATGCCAGTCTCGAGCTTTATTGTTGTTCTCCCCTTTCTTTTTGTAAGTCATGTCATACCAGTCAGTCTTCACAACATGACTTCCATATTTAGCACCTGTCTCACCAAGCCCTAGGTAGAGATCCCCCCACCCTTTCTCATCTTTCCTCTTGCCCAGTGTGAGGGCCATCCAGCTTGCTGGGAATCTGCATCCATCCTGCTGCACTGCCTGACACACCTGCTGGCTCAACCCTCTGCTCAATGTTCCTACAATCATCTGGGACAAGAGAGCATGCTTGGGAGAAGGCAAAGCAAAGATAGTTTGCAAAGGCATAGCCTTAATTCTTCAGGATGCTTTCTCAAGCTCTCCTAGATACTTTTGAGTCACATAATCAAATTGTTTGCTTAGGAAAAAATATGCCTAATTAGTTTTGATAAAATTAACTTTTAAAACTAATAACAGAGAACCAGTTTCCTGTAGAGAGATAAAGCTGTTACAGTCACTGTAATTTTCACAGACTTGCATATGTAGTGAGCTAGTTAATTTGCATCCAGATGAAATTCATGGTTGCTTAGTAAAGGCTGCAGGATCTGACTATGAAACTGGTTTAGAAGCCTGGACTAACTTCAGTGCTGCCTCAGCCATGTTGCTATCTTGAAGTAACTTTTCAAATTCTAGCCTAGGTGTACATATCTAATCTGGCACTGTGAGAGTGTTAATTACAGGTATAGTCTGAGAGAAAGAGGTCAATGCTTCCTTTCTCCTGTTAAAAATAATTCATTTGCTCTGAAAAAGAACCATTCATTCCAGGATACTCTTTGCCTGCTCCAGTGAATTTCTATATTGGTCTGTCATGGTGTCCAGCCAAGGACAAGATGAAGTAGGGTCTATCACATGGGAGTATTATCACAGTGTCAAAATTTCCATTATAAATCCTATTTATAACCACGTCATAAATATTTGTTCCATGTTGAAATTCAGCTAACAAAGAACTGAGAACTTCCCTTACAGTGCTAATTTTCAGTCGAGTATGGTGATCTATTTTGAAAGGATTTTATTATGCTAGTGGAGATTTAAATTATGTTTAAAAGGTTAGGTTTCTCCTGTTACACTTTCAACATCTGATGTGGACCATTAGAGAAAAATTATGTTTGCAGCTGCATTCTGTGTTTGTCAAGGCCACAGAAAGAGATGGCTAATACACATGACTTTTTATTCCAAGAAAGTGTGCAAAATTTAAGACTTACTTAAAATTAGAGAGACTCTAGGGAGATAGCCAAAACACAAAAATCTAATTCATATTACAGACCTGAGTAATGTAGAGTAATGTTCAGTATGATGTGGAAGATCACGTTGAGAATTTGGAGAAGATTAAGATTTCTGCTTATTCGTTCAGTAATAGTTATTCATTCAGATCGTTGTCTGAGCAGGAGTAAAACCTGCAGCTGAAACACAGCCAGCATGGAATTGGTAGTTTTTGCATGGTCAGATTAAACAGGATGACAATTGTAAAAGAAAGGTAGAGAGTCCAAGAACAGAATAATTGGAGGTAGTTTTCCTTGAAAGTACGGTTTAAAATTGAAAGAAAAATACGGGTGAATTAAAAGGATAAATCGTAGATGTTAACAGATGAGAATTGTTCCAGAAGAGAATGGTTGCCTGTATCAAAGGAGGGTAAGAGTGGAGCACTGATACTGAAAGGTGACTAAAGGAATCGCAGAGGCTCCTCAAAAAGTATCAGATGAAGAGCAGAAAGTATTTGGTCAGAGGCAGTTGCGGAACTGAAGAGTATGGCATAGATTTGGAGGAGAGCAGCACTAAATGGATATTGCAAACATAGACTTGAAATGAAAACTTAGAGCACTAATGTGAAAGGGAAGAAATGACACTGTGTAAGGTCAGAATGGTAAGTGGCATGGTGAGTGGGTTTCTCTTACAATACAAAAGAGCAAGAACATATTGGAAAGATGCCAGACTAAAAGCTCACATACCCTAGTTTTACCAGAACCAATTTATTGTTTTATTTCTCCAGTTCTGGCATTTGCAGTGCAGCAGTCACTTCAGGCTCTTACACTGTATAATTAATTTCAATGCTAGATACAAGAAATTAATTTTGCTTGAAGTGTGGTAGAGCTTAATGAGTACTGTTTTTGAAAAATACTGGATTAACCCTCAACCCTCTGAGAAAATTCATAAAGCCACATATTTCAAAAGCAGTAAATTTCAAGTCTCTTTATTTTACTCCTGATTTTGCATCTTTCAGGTTCATAATTTCAAGTGTATTTTCTATAAACACAAGGTAATAAAGGAGACTTCTAAAAAAATTAGGACATAATATCATATAATCATTAATCCCTTATAAATATCTGGAGTTTTAATTAAAGGCAGTAATGCATCTCTAGATCTATAGAATCAGTGAGTCTGAAAATGTCTAGTTATTTCTGTGTTATTTTGCCTGTCTGTATCTATGCCTAATGTTATTTTTTTGCTGACATACATGTATTTGCTGTCTTCCTGGTTTTGAGCCTTTTTGGAACATATTCCACAGGCCTAAGAAGTGCTGACATCTACAACCCAAGGCCTGAGTGCGTATCCTAGACTCTGCTTTTTTCTGTAGTGGAAGAACAGAAGTGTGTTCTCAGAAAAATAGGCACTGTCTCTTTATGAAATAAGGATTTTTCAATGAGGCAAAGGTTAGAAGGGCTTTGGCAGAAAATTCACTAGGTTGTTGAATTTACTAAAAAACAGTTCTTAAGACAGGCTGACAGACTTGGCCAGTTGGGGAGCAGACATGAACCTGCTCCTGTTGAGGTCAGTTGCCAGACTCCCATGGAGCAGGATGATAGCTATGCACTGTAAATGTGATAAGGGAAGTAAGAGAAGTAGCTAATACCCTTCCAGGCTGAATATACAGAGGCACATCATTAAGAATGGTCCCTTCTCTCTGCATGATCGCAGTGACACTGAGTCTGAAATACTGTGTAGAACTTAGAGGATCATCATGTCAGAAAAATCTGGACATGCTGGGAGGAATGTAAAGAAGTGTGAATTCTACTGAGTAAAGAGTTATTATGCCACATTAGCAGTCTCTCTCTATATTTAAAATTCATCTTCTCAGAGAATATGCAGTTGCAATGAGAACAGGATTACAGCCTTTCACTTCTGTCCATCCTTTAGGAGCTTAAAAAACACTACTTTTGAAGTTAACAGCTGCCCCAGTGCAGTTCAGGTGAAGTAGTCTCCAGGTTTTCTGTGAAAAAGCTAAAAATTTACCTTCTCAGTTATCGCCTGTGAAGCAGCCTGTGGGCTTAGAAGCATTCAAGTAGATTATAGGGCCTGTTACTTAGCTGGGATCATTCTCATTAAATACAATGTATGTATATTATCTAGCCTAGAAAAATGAAGCCTGTCCTAGATACAGGAGTTATATGCATCACCATATAATCTTGACAGATTTTTTTTTCAGTTCTGTCAGTATTCATCAACAGAAAGGTAGGGTAAGTAAAGCAAGCCATAATTAAGATTGCTGGTCACAAGCAATTTCTGTGTCCATAAGCTGATGTGCCAGTGAGGTGTTAGAGATAGTTGTGCAGCACTCATAGTGCCCTCTACCAGGTAAGATAAATTTGTTTCATTTTTCTGATGGAATAGGATCCAGAAGTATAAAGGCTTGTGCACTGCTATGCAGATACATAGGATACATGCAGATACATAGGAAATGCCGCCCTGTTTTGGAAATACCAGAGCTACTTCAGTCACCTGCTAAAGCAGTTACAGGAATGAAGCAGAGATTGGATACACAGTCAGAATAAAATTGTTGTTCTTGGTGCTAACTCCTGGCAGTTTTTGAAACTCATTAGTGCAGTCTTTCCTGACTTCAGATCGTTCAGTGTATATGTCTGCACTTTAATGATGCATTTATAAACCTTTAGAGGAAGAATATCTTATTTTTAGGGATTCTTTTATCCTTAATGATTCTTCAGTTATTGCATAATACAAAAATAAAAATTACAGAAATACTGTTTAGGTCCTGTCTGCAGGTGTGTTAAGGTAGGGTAACTCAAATTAATTTCAGATTTGGAGGAACTGACAGGGAGAGAAGAGGCAGTCTGGCTTTCGTACCAGTAGAAATTGCATTAATATCTATTTCATCGTCCTACTGCTAGACTCTCAGTTTGTGATGTTACCTAAGATGTGAATTGTTTGGCTGAAGTCCATTTCCTTTTCTGTTGCCATTGCTGTTGCTGGCAGCTTGAGTGTGCTTGAGTAGACGTTTTGATATTTTCCGAAAGCATTGGGAGATAACATGGTGTCATATGTTTTTCAACAAATACCTGTACAAAATGCAGAGACACTAGCAGTAAAGGTTTTTCAATTCTGTAGCAGTAAAGGTTGAGAACTGTATTGTGCTGTGTAAATATCACAGCAGAGTAAACACAGAAGCATAAAAACTAGCTTTGGATTTGGCCAAAGTGTGTGTGTGTCTCTGTATGTGGGGCTAGTAAATAAGTAACTCAAGGCTTTTGATCTCAGTCTAACCTGTGTCAGAAGCATTTGATGGGGATTTTGAGAAGGCTGTGTCACTTTCATTGATGTCAGAGTTAGGAAAATAAAGCATTGGTAGATATTTCAAATATGGTAGATACATATTCTAGCAAAACTATGCCAAAGTTGTTTAGGATACTGCACAAAACTTGTTTCCTGAGCCACCTTGATATGCAATTATTTATGTGTTTGGGGTTCTTCTGAACAAGACACTTAATAAGCAATTTCTACCAGGAATACTTTCTGTAGGTCCTTATCTTGACTTAGCAAGAAGGGAAGGTTGTATTTCAAATTACTTTGAAGCCTGCTTGTATTCAATGATGCCATCTTTTAAAGTTAGCCCTAGGTAGACTAGGACTCCTCAGGGAGATCAGTGTATTCTGACTTTTACATTGCTGAATGGTGATGTGGCTTTGTCAGGTTGCAACAATAGTAAAATATCACCTTATATTCTATCTCTTTGTCATATTTTTCAGTCATGTAGTTCATGTTCAGTAGTACATGGTGTCAAAGACACCGGGCTGACAGATCAAATCAGAACAGTTCCATAAACTAAACACTTGCAGGCATCAATCTCCATGGTGTTCATGGATTTAGTGAATAGTTGTTGGCACATGCTAGCTTCAGTCTTACCTCCAGTCCAGCATGAGAAGGAAGACTACCAGGAATATTGCTTAAGGAAGCAGCAATGCCAACAACAGATTGAGAAGCCCTGAAAGTGTAAGCTGGGGAAAACTTCAGCAGAGGGAAGGTAACTTCAGAGAGGGAGGAGTAGGAAATCGGGATTTGCAATTAAGAATGAATTAAGAAAGATTCTAAACAATAAACATATTTTAGATTGTTTTCTGGATTCTAAAAAAAATTAAAAATTTACTCCTCTCCCTCTTGTTTACATTGTCGTTTGCTTTCCTAGGCAGCCATGGTACTTTCATGCTGGTGATATTAAGTCCAGGGGAATAAAAAGAAAGCATTTTAAGGCAGCCAAATGGAATTTTAAAATTGATCCAGAAAAGATTTTTTTATTTGCCCTTAGCTAGGGAAGCTGCTTAATAGCATTTAAAATGTTGATCATACCTCCCCAAAATGCAGTTGCCATCAGAGGCTAAAAGTTAAATCAGCCATCCAGACTTGGGTTTCTTCTACATCTCACAAGACAGTGTCAACAACCACTTCCATTTCAATTTTTTTTCTCTTTAGTGACATGTTTTATTTATAAGTCTTAGCTAATGTGTTTTTTTTATTCTCTAAAGCGTTCTCAAGTACAGTTAAAGCCATTATTCCAGGTGGCATAACCAACTTCAGGTGCAGCTGAAACAGGCAGCCAGGCCTATGTATGTGTTTTTGAATTAAGGAATTCTTGAATAACTTACCTATACATCACTAGGAGTAAGACATTTCTTATGTTGCTGCACATTGACGAATCATGAAGGAGCTGCACTATTCCATGTCCTACTGCTGGAGCACTGCATCCATCAGAAGGGTACTGCAAACACCTGGGGTGATAATATCTTCAAATACCATTGGGAATATATCGTTCAAATACCATTTCTCCACTAGGAGGGAGGTCAGACACTGGAACAGGCTTTTCTAGAGAGTTGATTGATGCCTCAGGATTGCCAGTGTTCTAGTGGCATTTGGACATGCCCTTAATAACAGGCTTTAACTTTTGCTCAGCTCTGAGTTAGTCAGTGACTTGGACAAGATGATTGTTTTAAGTCCCTTTTGACTAAGATGTCCTGTTCTATTCTCCTCATGCCTAAGTCAGGCAGAAGTGTTCTCTCAGAGCCCTGTGGCTCTTTAAGCACCTTGCCATATATCCTTTAATTTCTCTATGGCAATAATCTTTAGCCCTTAATTTCCAGACCTATTCAGTCCCAATTCAGTCTGCCAAACATTACTAAAACTGTAACCATATCTCTGCTCGAGTGAGTTCATCAACACATTTTGCACGTGGCATTGCACAGCCTTCCATTCAGTTGGGCTGAATTCAAGCCAGCAGCCTAGCACTTAAGAGGTTTTTTTTGTTCCCTGTGACCAGTACAACCATCAGAAAATTCAGAACAAAACAGAAAGTACTAATAATATTAATTATAGTTCTTCCCCCTCCTTTCATAGCTCCACAATGAAGAAATAATAATAAACCCTATTTTTCTAAAGTTTACTGAATGTAGTTATTTGCACTTCCCTAATGACTCACTGAATCACTTCTTTTAAGTGATTGATAATTGATTATTTATATTTCTTCACCTACAGTTGCCATCCTGAGGAATTCTTCTATACTGGATGTCCTATCCTGAAAAACCCTAACATTAGGAAGAAAGATATTTATTGATCCTCTGATAGATCACTTGCTTTTCAAAGTTAATTATTAAGTTCGTCAGAATACATGTGAAAGCATACATATTGTTGCTGACAGTGGCACATTAGAAAACCAGCAAAAGCATCAGAAGATAAACCAAATTGTTTTCACTGGCTTATTTCATGAACAGTATATATCAACCTGCAGTATCAACACTAAAGTATACGTTTTCCTTTTTTAGGACAGTTGATTTAAATATAAAAGTCTTAAGCTTTTGCTTCAACCATATCATGCTCTGGATTTGTATTAGGGTAGAATCTGCAGTAAGAAATTTATTCATTCTTTATTATTTCCTTCTCTCTTTGAATTTAGATTCGGTAGATCAGCTCTTGTCTTTTTCAGCAAAAAGACATTTATTGTAGGCAGCAAACTTATGGCCAAAGTGCTGTGTGGAGTTTTAATTACTCAGGAGACTTACACTCCTAGTTTTGACAAAGGCTTTCGCTGCATCTTCAGGTTTGTCAAAGATTTAACAAAGCTTTGAGCACATTGTACTTTGTTCACAGCTGAGCACTAAATTCAGAGAGGTTTTTCAGGTGAAACATGTGCTTTGGGTCATTACTTCCTTTCAGGTTAGCTTCCCCATCACTAAAATGGGCTATTGGTATAAGCTTTAGTTTTGTACTTACAGATTGGGAACTTTCAGTTCAGGAATTCTCTCCTTTTTTTGTAGAAGTGTTGAGTAGTTCAGTAAGAAGAGGCCTCTAATCTTGGAAGGTTTGCACATAGACTGCAGTGTTCTGGTTGAACAACCAGCAAACTTAGTGTCACCATTACTCTACAGGCAGTTGTTAAACATCACAGTGAAAATGGAGCATCCTTCCACTAACAGTTCATACAAGCAAACAAAATTAGGAAGTGAAGTATGTGCTTCACATTCGGAATTTATCTATAAGCACAACATAAATTTTCTCATAATGATGAAATTATAATACTGTTACTGTTACTCTTTATCGCCCTATTTGTTAACTCTCTATGTAGTACCAAAGATAGTTTACATCACATAATGTGTACTTTAGTTTAAAAAGCAGAAATAAGCATATATTTATCTAATAAGTACTTCTAATATACCTTGAAATTGAATCACATCACTCAGCATCAATAGTACTTTAAATGTATTCTTAAAAGATTGTGTTCTGGAGCCTGCATTAGTAGCATTACAATCTTTTTTTGCTTTCAGTAGACAAAAAAAATAGTAATATGAAATGCTTATTCTTTCCTGAATTGTAAGAATGGTAAGGTGTTCATAAAATAACTGATGAAATTGCATGTATGCCTTTTCCCTCACTATGCTAGATGTATTCTGCCATCCCTCTCAAGCTTCAGATCTCATTCAGATCTGATGAGGCACAAGGTCTCTTCTTAGCCTTCTTCGGAAACAGTGGCTGCATATAGTGTCCTGCAAGATGACATTTTCAGATGCTCCTTCAGCCACAATCCTGCAATAGCCCTGTGCTGCCAATATGTGTGCCTCACTAGGCCATGGGGGAAGGCATGTGGTGTCACCTCTTTAAAAATGCTGTGGCAGAACCAGGGCATCCTTCTCTTCTCATTTACAGAGCTGGCCGTGCTGTCACATCACTTACTGGAGCCCGTCCAGGAGGAAGGACATATTACACAAGAACAACCATGAGTGCTTTTTCAACCAAATCAAAGCTTCCCTCACTCCACAGCCACCAATTAAATGCTATTCAAGCTGACCATCAGACTGTATGAGACTCTATGTGCATACCTTGCACACATAACACACAGTCCTTTGGCTTTCAGAGGCTGTTCTCCTCAGATACTGGCTAACTCACCCTTCAATGATGCCATCCTGTTGCTGGCATCACAACAGGGTGTGAGCCAAAACCACCCCATGGCTGACCTTTATCAAGTAAAGGTGTATCAATTTTGATCCAATGGTAGCACAGCCAGCATGTCACCATAAGAAAACACACAGGTTCATCTTACCTTTATTTGGTTAGATAACATTTCTTGATTCTGCTTTCCAGACCAGGTTCTCCTTGGGCACTCAGATGTATCATGTCTAGATCTACTGCTTGCTTGAACTGCAAACTGAAGAACCAGAGCGCTTGTTTATTTCCTGGTCAGATAATCCCACTTTACTTTCTTCCCACCCTCAAATTCTATTCTCTTCCTCATTAAGATGAAGAAGCTAAGAAATCTTACAGGAAAGGATGTTAGTGGCTCTCTTTACAAATTCCCTTGTTTCTTTAAACTTGTGCTATAGATTGCTCTTAGGATGGACCCCTTTACCCATGTCTGTAGAGTCATGTCTTTAACAAAGGGGACAAGGTAATCCTGAAAGATCTTAGTCCTTAGAAGGGAGTGGGAGCTGAATTCTTGTGCTTGGAGTTAGTGGTTTGGACAGGTGCATAATCCAATTGTATTGGATACAGTGAGCACACATTTTAAAAGTATTTGGACAATCTCCAAAGCTAACTTCAGCATTGGGCCAAGAATTTCAGTGTTGGAAAGACTTGCCTGACAAGATTGGAGGCAAGGAATGTATCTCTAATATCCATATGTGAGGTACTGGGGGTGAGAGGGAGGGGTGCTGTGCTGTGTTAATGCAATGGCTTGAGTGTCCCGTCAGACACTCTCAGGTGTTACTTGGATGCAGCATTCTCTGGTGGAGCTCAGTGTCACATAGGATCAAATATTGCCAAATGCCGAGTAAAACTGTGGCATTGTTAGCCTGTTGAAACATAACTTCTTTGGGAAGCTCCAGATTATATTTTTATTTTGCTTTTAAGTTTTTTAGTTTTCACTCCACCAGTCTCTTGAGGAGACATGGGCTGCTGAGACAATGGGTTCCCTTCTATTTTCAGAAATTGTAACAGCTTGGAGGTCTCTTGATGAGAGGGATGACATTTCTGAGGTAATTTCTGATGTCATTTTCTGATGTTTTCCTTATGAAAGTGTCTTCAGGTTTTCAAGTGCTTTCAGATATTAGTCAAAGTCAAATCTTTACATACATGAGGCAGTGCAGAGCTGTAAGAGTATGTGAATTTTCAGAATTTAGGCAGTATTGTAAAAGTGAAGACATAGTATTCCAATTGGATGCTTTAACCACAGCAGTCATAAAGAGCAAGCTAATGTGAATATAGATCTATCCGTCATAAATAATCATTGCAATTTGACAGCTCCGTGACTTGGGCTTAAAGATTAGTCAGAGCTCTTTTAGCTATCGTTTTCTCTTTACACCCTTAATTATATCTAATGTGAAAATATATGAAAAGTTTATGTATGTTAAACCCCTCAGCACTACCTTATGAATCTCAGCAAAGATGGAAGGAAATCCTCGACATGATGGAGAATTTTTTGAATGGTCACCATACCTGTAACTTTATATATGGAAACTCTTAATTTGCCTTGTGCTGCCTTTCCCTTTTACCAGGAAGATTATAAAAAGCTGTGAAGCCTCTATTTCTCTCCGTCTGTGCAGGCTTAACTCCTCAAAACTTCCTCCTCAAATGTCATTTGAGAACAAATCCTGGCTTGTCTATGTCTAACCTTCTTTCTTAACAGCTCCCTATTTCCACCCCTGGTTCTCAGAGATGCCAAAAATGTGATTTTCCTGTTTAAAAGACCTTGCATGCCGAGTAATTCTTCTCCTCAGCAATGCTTACTTACCAGATGACTCAGTAACTTCCAAAAGCTTCATGCTGCTCTTCCTTCCTCTCATCTTCGCACTGCGTAGATATGCATATGCTTCTGGCATCTGTAAAAACACTGTATCTGCCTAGCACAGTTAGAGCCTCCTTTAAACTCAAAAGCAGAAAAATGTGTGCAGACATTCTTCTCTGGGCACAGAACTTCTCTGTTTCTTAAAGCACAGATAAGCCTCACTTACAGGAGGGTAAAAAAATCAAAGGAAAGTTGGGGTGCTAGCAAGGATAGAAGCAGAGAAACAGTTGCAATGTATTTTTCAGAAGCCGTTTTTGAAAAAAATTTGAAAATTTCAACTATTTTTGAAAATACAGGAAGATTGTTGGCATTTCTTTGTTCACAGAGCTTCCCAGCTTCTGACTTCTTAGGGAAACTGATCCTGGAATCTGAGATTTGACCTCTAGGGAGTAAACCAGCAAACATTGCCTACAAATACATACAGCATTTACAGCAATTTTGTTTCTTCAGCAGTGTTTGCTCAAGTCTTACCATTAAACAATTAAATCTGAGAACCAAACCTTGGAGCGGAGCATGTCAGCCAGGTTCTGCTTATGTTTACAGCTGTATAGACATGCACTTCGATAAGTGAGTCCTAGAAGTGAATGTTCATGTGGGTGTTTAGCTAGAATTTGGGGAGAGGATGTTCTTCACACTTGCTGCTCTGTAAGTATTTTCCTGGGCAATGTAAGAGAGTTTGTATTCCTGACTTCTAAGCAGGAGCTATATTAATGACTAGAGTAGTTAACCTTGATCTTCATGTGGGAGTGATTGGTTCTGGAAGACAAAGCCAGCATGTGAGTGTTCAAGGCACATGTATGTGTATGTAAGAAAGCTGAAATTCACCCAATGGGGAAAAAAATGGATTCGAGCCCTTTTGCCTGTAGCTTATAAGAACAGAAGAGACATTTCATTCTGATGGTTAACTATCTACATACCAAACAGGAACTCTGATCATGAGAAATTAAATCAGTTAGGGTAATCAAGCAAAACACGCCTCAAAATTTGCCTCTCAGAACAGGAATGATGGTGATGTAAGGTTAGTCAATCTTGAGATAATCAGACTTCACTCAGGAGCAATTTACCGTGGCCCTTTGAAAAGCTGAAGATATAGAGTGACTGAGCCAAGTTAATAAGTAGTTCCAATAATTATCAAAAACTTCAGTAACTCTAATGCCTGAGCAATTTGGAGTAAATCACCATGGATGTCCGTGAATTGTTGGTAACATATACCCCTGCCTGCATTTTAGCAATGCACTGCAATCTGACATCCCAATGTGATAGTTCTATTGTGAACTTTGTTTTGATCTTAATATTTCTATTACACTATTTTTCAGGTCCTGATTATATCAAACAAAAATTTCAAGAAGGAATGGACGGAAAAGAAAAATCTGAAGAAAAAGGTCAGGAGAAACCACCCACCCCAAAAGAATCACCTCACTTTTATCGAAAAGGTACTACACCCCCTCGAACCCCAGAAGCAAGCCCCAGAAACAGTCCTCCTCTTTCCTCTGAGAGTTCTCCTTCAAAACAACTGAAAAGGCAAAGCTCCACTTCTGGGGCAAGACTCAGTCAAGAAAAAAAGCTTTTAGCCACTGAGAATATAACACCCACAACTAACAAGCCTTTATATTCAAAAGCACCAGTGAAGGAGGAAGTAGCTGGGAAACACCAGCCAAAGCTTTCAGCCCAGCACAATCCCAGCAGCACAGAGAATGGGGAGCTGCACGGTCACTACCATGGCTATTATGTAAAAATGAATCCAACAGCGCTTCCACAGCAGCTCAGGGAAGAAGATGAATATGCCAACCCTTCACCATCAACACTTGCACGGATACCACCCTCTCAGAAGCCAAGTCCTGCTCGATCTGGGGGTAAGCCAGATGCCAAAGAAAACAAGTCTGACATAAAAATTAAGAAAACAGAATTTGCTGCACCAAAGAACCCAGCTAATAATGAATCACATTCAGCAATGGAGAAAGAAATAGGAAACAGCTCGGTAAGTACTGCAAGAAACATTTTCACTTTCCCTGCCCTTTTGCCTCCAAGTGCTGAGCTTTGCACCTGAGCACAGGCAAAGTTTGCTTCTGCCAAATCTTCATCTGGATACAGTCTGCTGGCTAAAACCCACTACGCCTGGAGTGAGGAAAAAATCTTCCAATCTGGAATGAGCAAAGGAGTTTTAAAACTACCCTTTCAGATCAGTGTGAATCTTAATTTCATTATTATTTAAAAATAATCAAATTATCAATAGCTATGCAGAAAAGGAGTGATGACTAGTAGCATTTCTGTTTCATGTTAGAAGAAAAAGCCAGGGTATGAAATTCAGAATCTCTGATGATGATTCTGTGATTTTTGGACCAAGAGAAACTCAGGAAAGCATTAGTTTTACCTCCTAAAGTTAACCTTTAGCAAATTAAGAGTTTTTGATGCTTCTCTTTTATAATCATTTTTGGTGGTACTCTACAAAACAACCAGTGTGTCAATATTGATGGGATAAATAGAATGACCCACTTAGAGAGATCCAGATAGCCTAGTACTGATTGCAGGAAAAACACTTGAATAATTGACACCAGACTTCCTTAATAAAGAATTTAGAAATAAAGAGGGGGAGTAATCTCCAACAAACATGAATTGTAAATTATATCAAACAAGTTTGACATCTTCAGGTGTGACAGAAGAATCATAACCTCAATCATGAAGGTCACTTGATTTGCTTCTACATGGTCATGAATTCTGACGAGGAAACCAGAGTAATTCAAAGGCTAAATGTGACATTAAAACAATTTTTTAAAACTGACTGATGGTTCTCAAAAATTAATTAGAAAACCATCGATTATTTGATATTATTCTGGTGAGGTCACTCTTAAAATAATTCTGTTACTCTTATCACATTCTTATTAATGACGTACAAGAGGACATGAGAATATTGTTCATTAAGTTTATAGAAGACACAGAGACCAGGAGAGTGGTCTATAAAGAAGACAAATACAAGCTCATGCAAATCATCTGCTAAGAAGGCTTAAAGTATAATTATCCATGGCAGCACAGCAAAATACAGTATTGTGTATGAAAGACAGTTTATAGAGCCTGGCCATTCAGGAGCAGAACTGGAAAAGGTTGGTGGCTCTGGAGCAAGAGACAATTGAACATGAGCTTCCAGTCTACTGCTGTTGTTCAGAGATGTTAATATAATCCTTAGATTTATCAACAGAAAAGATTAAGCAAGAGTACATGGTACTCTGTTCTGTCTGCTTTTGGCACGGGTGCAACCACTTCTGGGATAAAATAGTGTCCGTAAATCGGGGATTTAAAATGAAAAAAAAACCTTCCAGGGAAAGTCACACAAAGGGCTGCAAGAATGATTAAAACATATCTTAAAATGAAAGATTCAAGGTACACACAGAATCACACACAGATCCCTGATGTACTAAATCACTTTCTGTAAGTATGCTTTATAAAACAGTTTCCCGGACTAACAAGCAAATGTGTAAGAAGATCCAATAGCTAGAAAGATTCAGATAAAAGTCTTGTTTAAAGTTGATTTTAATGATCTTTATTAAATATGCCATCAATTTTCAGATGCCAGGGTTTTGGAGCCATCACTGAGTAGTTTGATAATGAGCATTTTGCCAAGATGATATTCTCTAGTTCTGCAGGAAGCTTTTATTCTGTTTAGTGCGGATCAAAGTAGATGTTCACAGAGGTTTCGTAATCTGCAAATCTGTGTTACAGCTGATATCGGCCCTTTAACCTTTCAAATCTCACAGATAGTACTCCTATGTAGGGTAACACAAAGCTGACAGGCTTGTAAATGTTGAGTGAGCATGTACAAATTTTACACTGAATTGGAATTGTTTTTTAGCTCTGGTGAAAATAAGTCACTAGAAATAGTCCTTATTTTTCCTTCATTCCAGATAATATTTTGGAGCTGAGGGTGGCTTCGTCTTGACAAGCAGGGTACCTGAACAGCCAGCTTATTTACCTTCTAGAATAATCAGGATAAGGACCATGAACTTACAGCCTGCTATCACAAAAGGTGTAGAAATTATGAGATATTGTGCATTGGCTACTGTTTGTTCACTGATACTGCAGTGATATCTGGGAACTCTACTCTAGGGCTCTCTACTTCATTTGGAGACCCCTAATTGCATTATCCTTATTATCAACATTCCAGTATGGAAGGAAGGTAGATTTTAGGAATTTATTTTTACTATAACAGTGTCTTAAGATATATGTACGTGTATGTGGGTGGTTTTCAAAGATTTGAATCTTCTATATATGTCAGTAAATTTGCCCTTATAGACTGAATTTCCTACATGCTTATTTCTTCAAAATGCTGAGAGTAAAAATGCTAAACTAATTAAAGCAAAAAAAGAGTAGCCTATTGGCCTAGAAGTCTGAGGGAGAAACAGTACAGAATGGCTATTAACTTTGCTGGAGACTTCTAATTTTCAGTATCACCTTTCAGCTTCAGAAAAGCAGTAGCCTGTTCTGACTGAGCTCAAATGTGTGTTGGAATTAAGCAGTGACTAAGCTAAGAGAGCACAGTTACTGAGGAGAAGCCAGATTCATAGAATCATAGAATCATAAAATAGTTTGGGTTGGAAGAGACCTTCAAAGATAATCTAATTTCAGCTCTCCTGCCATGGGCAGGGACACCTTCCATTAGACCAGGTTGCTCAGAGCCCCAGCCAGCCTGGTCTTGAACATTTTCAGGGACGGGGTATCCACAGCTTCTGTGGCAACCTGTTCTAGTGCCTCACCACCATCACAGTAAAAAAATTCTTCATCATATTTGATCTAAACTTAGTCTCTTCTAGTTAAAATCCATTCTCCCTTTCCTAATTAATGTACTTCTCCTTATCCTGGATGCTTCTGAATGTTGAGAGACCTCAGAATTCTAGAGTTGCATTGGGGAATTACTTTATTTCAGTACGAAATTGCAATTCCTTTTTAGTCATTCTGACAAATTATTTCGTTATGCTTTGAAAGTAAGTCTGCCTTAGATGCTCCATAAAAGTTCTAAAATATGTTTGTTAAGGAATATCAAGAGAAAAGAACTCTCATAAAAATAGAATTATAAAACATGGTTTTGGAATGGAAAAAAATGAATCTATTAACATTTATAGAGCACTTTTGTTAGATTATCTGAAAGTGCTGTATAAAATTGTGCTGTGCTTTTTCCAGGTTTCCAGTGATAATGCATTAAGAACACAGATACAGAAGGGCAGATTTTCAATTCTTCCTTCTATGTGTCTAAATCAAAGCCATTTTTCATACCTGCATGAAACATCAGCTTTAATGTGGATGAAGAACTTTAAATGACTTTATTTGCCGCAAAAATTTTGTAGCAGTTGTTTTAGTTATCAAATTGGTGTTTCATATTTTGTATGAATGTTGCATCCTTAAGAATGTCTTTGAGTATCATCTGTGCAATAAGTTAGTTATAGGAATAATCTTGATTCTCTAGATACCCCCGTTTCTGGCATTATACTTGAAAAATATCAGCACATACTTACGCCACATATACAAATGTGTTCCCCTGTATACTTACTCCCTGATGTTCAAAAATCAAAGTTTTAAATTATTCCAGAATTCACCTGTCATTTATGAGAGATAAATCACTGAGAATAAGGCTCCTTCACATTATCTTACATTTACCACAGTGTGAAGTGTTCACAGAGACACGACCACAAACCAGTATTGTTGTTTCTAACTGGTCATTAGCAGCCTCTAGCCACAGTTTCAACTTGCATGCTGCTGTCTCACCTTGGATATGAGATGATTGGAGATTCTCTTGGATTCAAGTGAAAAATAGGATTGAATTTCACAAAACACTATTGTAGTGTACATTCATGAATACATTTCTTTTTTGCCTGATATGTGTCCATGTGCTGCCCTAGCACAGATAAGAAGCCCAGGCTCAAGTGTTTTACTAAATTGTATTTTTTTTTCAATTGGCAGTGATTTTTAAACACACAATGTATAGCCTGGTTTTTACTTTTTGTTCAACTCTCATCTTCTTTTTTTTTTTTTTTTTTACCATGATGTTTGAAAAATAGATCTGTATTTACCTGATCCTAAACAAAACCTTTGAGCAAGAACTTTAGGCTAAATTTAATGCACATTCCTAATGCAATGGAATTACAGGCCTAGTCTTTTATTTCCTGGCACTACATTTTAGGAAAATAACTTTCTTTCTTTCTTTCCCAAATGGAAACTAATCATATGCTTGTATTTTGAACCACATAAATGTCTAACTTCAAAGAAGCTGAAGGGGTAAATTTAAGCAGGACTGAAGGTTTTCTACTACAGCTTCTTTAGTGCACCTGTTCTAGTCACTCTAGGACTGTTCAAACTAAATTTGGCTTTTGCTATTTTAAGCCCTTGTGGGACACTTGTGGTATTTGTCTTAAAGCATTAAATGCTTATTTCGTAGGTGTCTGCAAAACAGACCTAGTTCATTGCATAATAACTGTGCTCCATAAATGTTGTTTGATCATTTTTTAGTGTATTAGGAAATCCTGCTTTGGGCTGAAAGGTATAGTTACCAGAAGGTGAAACAGAATGCACGTAGCAGGCCAAAGAATATGAGCTTTGCTTCCTTATAAGAGATATCTTTATGATACTTAATTACCATAAAGAGATAACATATTCTTCTATGATCTTCATGTGAATTCAGCAGCCCAGTTCTTAAGGTGTCTCTTGCTACTGTCTTTGTAGATGAGATTTCTTGATTCAGAGCATAGCTCCTGGGGTTTTTAGCCTAATTTATCTAATTTTATTGTGGTGAAATTGTTGTACCTAACCTGACTGACAGATGCATCAAAAGAGAAGTACCCTTCCCCTCCAACTTAATTACCTGAGACTGTGCTCTAACGATACCAAGCTGCTATTAGAGCTGCAGTCCCAATTTGGCAATCAGCAAAAATCTGTCCTGCAGCTACCAGGATACTGTTCTATGATGTATTTCAGGTAATGAACAAGTTCTTGGCTCCTGTGAACACGGTGTAGGTTCCAATTTTGTTTTCAGTTGCCTGAAATAAACATTTTGATTTTCATAGATGCGATTTTCAAATATGCAAAGTACTAGATGGCCAAATCCTGAAAAATTTTAATGGTACTTGGCAATGATCTTCAAAGTTCTTTGCAATTCCTGGTGCAATATGACTGTAAAATCTTCAGGTAGGATTCCAGCCTATAAAGAAACCACTGACCTGATTTGAATCACATGGGCAGTCCCTATTAGAATCATAGGATTATGGAAGTGTTTGGGTTGGAAGGAACTCATAAAGACCATCTGGTTCCAACCCGTGTGCCATGGGCCGAGACACCTTCCACTAGACCAGGTTGCTCAAGACCCCATCCAACACTTCCAGTCATGGGGCATCCACAGCTTCTCTGGGCAACCTATACCAGTGCCTAACACCAGAAAGAAAGATGTTAAACCCACATCTTAGTGGAAATTAATAGTGTAATCAAATGACACTTCTGTAGAGAGCAGGGCTGCTCACAGTGCTGTGATAACCATATCTGGAGCTGTGCCTTCCTTTTGTGCCTATTCTCTGCCCCCGAGTGTCTCATATGCTTTGGCACATGGTGAGTCACTTCCACTAAGGAGGAAGGAACATGGTTCCACTTCTGTTCTGTGGCCTGATGGTCAAAACATACCTGTGGTAAGTGGGAGCTTGTTATTCAAAATCACTTTGACTAAGGTGTCATTAAACCTGGTCTTCAATTTCCTAGTATTTTAGACATTGCACCAGTAAGCAAAATATGGGTGCTATTGCCAGTACCATTACCCCTATGGCATCATTTAATTGGCATTCTAATAATCTCAGTCATTGTTTGAACTTGAACATGGGTTTCTCAGCATGTGAACAGGCACCTCTGAGTTGGTGCAAAGGGAACTTGATGGCTGTTACGGATAGATGTGCTGATGAGGTTTAGACTCACCAGAGATTTAAGCAGTACCTGAAATAATGTGTTTTGTGAATTACTCAAAAACTTAGCAGCCCACATCTGGCCTGCCATCTGAACTACTGTATAAAGGTGTGTTCTGATAGAAGGTGTTTAATGAGACTGTTTCAGGAGAACATGTGGTATAATAATGACATAAGTACTATTTCATAGATTCCCAGTTACACTGTTGCAGCAAATTACTAATAGCAAGTTCTTACACCTTAGCATTCCAGAAATTATCTGGCTGATGTTAGCATTATGTTGTCATGAAGCATAATAAACTTCTCCAAAGCATGCCTCATGAGAAAAGTGAAAACACTGTATCACTTCTCATTCAATATATACCTTCTTATGCAAGCCAGTGATTCTTGTGTAGCTCAGGAGATAGTTTTCTTCACAGATTTCTCTGGTGGGCTTTGTGATTTGTGGATTTAGGAAAGTATTGTCTAAATGAAATGTTTCTCTGTTTCTGCTTACAGTGCAACTGTAAAATAAAAGAGTATATAACCTTTGTAGATTTATGTTGTAATAAACCAAATATGTTAAGGGCGAAAGTGAACTGAGAATTTTCATGTGTTGGGACATTTTTTCAAGTTGATCATTAGAAAGCATCCATTTAAAAAAGAAATCCAAAATTACTGAAAAGAATTGAAAACTGTTCTCTGGCTTCATAGAAATACTAAAATTGTGTAATGATTTAAGTTTTCTAACTAATTTTAGCTCTAGCTAGGAATGGAAGGAGTTTTTTGACTTTTCTTCAGTACATAGATAAGTGTTTAAGTAAGTCAAAACAAGTTTAAGTTTGCAGCTGTAAAATGCATTTTAATCTGTAATGGAAACAGGTTTGTTATGGCAATGGTAAGTAAATTTTCTTTTCTATTTGGGTTATCAAAAGAGTGTATTCTTTTCATAAAGCATCTTTGTTATGTCTGTTTTGAAATGTGTTGGAACTAGAAAAGGAACTGTGTAAGAATGAAGAGCAGAACCCTGGCTTCCCTAGTAGTAGTTCACATTCTTTGTTTTGCTTTATTTTCAGCTGACATTGTTTTTGTGTTGATGGGTTTGTTTTAATTTGTTGATGCAGTTGTATTTGTCAGGTGGCTTAATCTCAGTGTGATTAAGAACAGTGGAGTAATATACTCTTACCTGTATTTATCCAGCTCGTTTTCACACAGATGATATTTATCTCACCTGAATATCAAGGGAAGTGTCTGTGTTTCAGTAGCAGGGTCTGTTTCCTTCAGAGCAAGGTCAAAACCTTTAGAAGTTGTTAAGTTGGGTCTTGTTCATTGCTGTGCATATGTGGGAGGTTGCATTAATTCTGATATCTTTATTTTATTTTCAGGGCCCTAACTCAGTCATGATCGCCCTGGTAATGCTGTTGAATATTGGTTTAGCCATTCTTTTTGTCCATTTTCTAACTTGATTGGAATTAGGAAAGGTAAGAAAGGTCTTGCTTTCATATAAAATCACCATATCCACCCCACCTTAAATGATAAAGATTTAATTTCTTCACATACTTTTAATGTTCCCCACTTTAATTTTAGCTATGCCTGAATGTGATTCAACATAGTTATTTAATATTGTAACTGTTTTGACCCTTCAGTGAAGTCATGGCAACTAGTGGTGTTAGCCCACAGTTCTCTGCAGTTGTGTCATCAGCCTTTTAAATGGCACCTGTCATACTCAGACACAGGGAAGGAGGCTTGGAATTAGGATGGGACGCAAGAGAGATGAAACTTGGAAAATTCAGCCAGGGGCCCAGATCAGCTTCTCTGCTGGTGGCTCGTGGCTTTGGGGTCCTCTGAAAGCTGAAGCAAGCAGCCATGTTGGAAAACAAACAAAATAATCTGCTGAAGCAGCCCCGCCAGTGAAGCGCGTTGGCTTGTCCATCTGTTCCAGCAGAGTGTGACTAAACTGGAAATGTACGGAGCTGCACTTTTTGTTGATGGAAGTTAACAGCTGCCTTACTATTTTACCGTCTGATGTTTTTAGTGGGGAGATGGGAAAACGACTGCCAGAGGAATGTGGTCAGAGGATTCTGTTGCTGTGGAAGTGATTCCAGCGTTCACTCCTATCTCATTAGAAGAAATAGTTAGCAACATCAGTCACCAGTCTTATTCCATTACCTGCTGCTTTTAACATCTCCTGCAGTGTTCTGGGAGATCGAATTTCATTTGCCTGTGCATGATTCTGTTCATTTGTTGGTTATGAAATTTGATGTATAGCCATAAGTAGTGTTTAGTCCAACCTGGAGAAAGCTACCCATTCTGCCTAGCAGCAGAAGGAGAAAATCAAATATATTTTCTAGTCCAGGGATAAAATTCTTAAATTCATTTTCTTAAACCTGAAGAGTAATTTTGAATTAAGGTTCAGTAAATAATATACCATTACTGCAAAACTCAAACTGCTATCTTCCTTAAAATGCTCAAATACTTATGACCAATACCAAGCAAAATTTTCATTATTAAAAAAAAAAAAGAATCTTACCTTGGTATAAGCACATTCTAAACAGAAGAAAGAATATCAAAATAAGCCAAGAAAGGTGGGATATAGGGTTTGCATGTTAACTTTTATTTTCTTTTTTTCTTAATTCTGGTGCTGTGGTAATTGGTGATTTGAATTATTATGTTGCAACACTGAGGTATTTTGACAGCAGTTAAAATAAAGTCTTGTCTGGGTGCAACTTAATGCCAATGACAGTTAAACTAGCTAATGCTCTAATAAATCACAACTTTAAAATGCTAGATTTGTGTTGAATACATTCAGGTAGAGCATTTAAAAATGTTAAGTGATTGTTTATCAATTTGATGCCTTCAGTGTCTTTAAAGTCCATTTATAATTTTACCTCAGCATTAAAAAAGCCTCAAAATTTTTCATTTGGAAAGTTTGTCTTAAGTAGTTTCATAGCCCTTTGTTCAAATTATGTGATCATGTTTCTTTTTATGTGCCATTATACTGTAATTATTGTACCCTATATTAATCAAATGCATGCTTATTTATTGAAGATATGTGGTGTGATCATTTGGCAAGCAAAAATTTTAATTTAAAGCTGCGAAAAGCAAAGGGCTTGTATTACAGTTTATTTTATCTCTATTAGAAAATCTTTCATACACTATAGTTTTTGAACCTGTTTGTAAACTTTCTAAGTTTTTGCATGGTTTAATGGGCAACATTCTTACAAAATACATGAGCTATTTTTTGATGCAGCGTAGTAAAGTATCATAGGTACGGACTGAATTTTGTGCAGCAAAGCAGCTCCGAGCAGGGCAGTAACACCATGGTGTTTTTTACAGAAGTATGTTGAGAATCCTGTGTTTTGACCAGTGTGGATAAAGAAGAAAGCAGAAAGAGAGCAAATGAAAATAAAACTTGTATATTTATTAAAAAACAAAAAAAAGAAAAAAAAAAGAAAAAAAAAGTTTAAACTGTGTTTTAAATTTAGGAAAGTAATTTTTAAATAAGAACAAAATTTTAAAAGTTACTGTGTAAGCCTTGAATTAATGGATGAAATGTTCCATCCCACTGTTAAATTACCCCCTGTCTCCTTACACGGAGAGGTAATTTTGTAACTGACATATTTAATTCCTATTAAATGTTTATTTAAAATACTTTATGCTCTGGAAATAATGGGTATCAAAGCTTATGAAAAATGTTTATAAATTTAAGTAAGCATGGTAGTACCATTTATAAATATGTATGATTTATAAGCTTTTTTAAAACAAAGCTCAGACAAATTGTTGGTATTTTTCTAAAATGTGCACAGTTGTATTTTACATGAAAGGCTATTTATAATTGGTTGTTATATTGTACACTACATTTTGGACAGCACAATGAAGCCTGCCAATGTACTTAAAAATGTCATTTTGTCTATTTAAAGTTTCTTGCTGTCAAAGAATGAACTCTTTATCTATAGAGTTTCTCTATTTATAATTCTTGACCCAAAATGTACAATGTACAGTTTTCACAACTGTATTTGCTCTAATAAAAATAAGTTGGTTATTAATAGAGTTTCAGACTACTTTTTCCTGTTTATGAATTACTTTGTTCACTCTTTGGAAGCAATTTTTTCTAACTAATCAAATAAACAGGAGTGAAGCAGGAAAATGGGTGAAATTCTAGTCCCTTTGAAATAATTGTGAGTTACTGTTTTCAACAAAAGTGATTCTGGGAAACAATTAAAAATAAATTTAAAAAAAAAGTCAAGGTTCTGTTTGTGTCTTCTTTTATCTTCCGATACAGGATTTTGTGTGTTTATAAATTTAGTATCTTAAATTACACTCTCACTACAAGATGGTTTGATCAGTTTTGTTTTAATTAGTGAGTGACTGGTCCATTAACTGCTGCTCTTGTAGGGGAATTCATTTTTTGGGGCTTCACTGCTCCTCAGGATCTTCATAGGTTCAAAATTAACATGAAGTTTGTGAGCCAATATTTACACAGTGAAAATTTGCTCTTAAAATTGTCAAAACCACCATATTTGCTGAACTACTCAATCAGCTGAAAATTTTATTTTCCATTATTCCAGTTCATTCTAATAGCCAACTGTACTGAAATACTAATGTTTGATTGAAGAGGAGGGCAGTTTTTATTCATAGTTCCTATTTAATGGAAATATATTTTTAGGAAGTAGTCATTACTGTCGTGTTCGTTAAAATAATTCAACGAACATGAAGCTTACCTTTAAGAATTTTTATTTTCTGCACAATACCTACTCCATAAAGAAAATCTTTGGCTCTTTAAGGAGAAAAAATTGCATTCTCAAGAAAAATAAGCAGAAATAACTTTAATGCCAAAAAATTTTAAAGTCAACTTCAGTGAGTTGATTCTTCTCTGACATTTGTGATCCACAGTGTATATGTTCAGAAATGAAAGTATAAAGTGTCCATGAAATATTTCTTAAGGTGTATGAATGTGATAATATATTCAGGCATACAAAAATCTGAACAGCAACAAGCAAAACATGTGCACAGAAATAGAAGAAAAAAGTTCTCATAATTTTCAAGTCATTTCCCATCTGAGATGTTTTTACCAGTGGTTTATATTACAAATTATTTTTGTAATAGTGGTTTATAGTGGTTTCTATTACATAAATATAAATACCAAATAGTGGTTTATATTACATGACCTCGCATCTGCTCTGCCTAGAGGAAAAAAATCCCCATGGACACACAATACAACTGAATGATTCGAGATTTGCTCCAGCAAGAAAAATTTCACCCAACTTCCAGCAAGGAAAGCTTTTCTCAGGCAAAGTAGTTTCTCCTGGCACAGTTGTGTGTTTGCCCACAGGTGCCAGTAAGCAGTGAGCTCTCTCACCCTTGAGTCTGAGTCCGGCTTTCTTGGACAGTTCCATTTATCCGGTTAAACCATATGTACAGTGTGCACAGCAAGTGAACAAGGGTGAGGTGCCAGGCTGAAGAAAAAAAGAGAATCATCTGTCATAACTTTTAAGGCCTTCCTTTACTTAGTGTATATATATATATATATATTTTTTACTTAGCCTTTCCATCAGAAAAAAAATAAGGAACATGAAGAGTGAGGAATTGTTGGCATGTGCTTTCTAAAAGGAAGGGTTCACTTAGAAAGGAGAAATTTTGAGACATATGGCTATAACTTGCCTTTCAGATATAGATACATATGTTTAAAAAATCATAAATACAGCCTAGTGCTGACTTTAAAAAAAGTAAACACCTCTTTATGAGAGTTAAATTAAAAAGCTTGAAATAGTTATTTACATACCTTTTAATTATATTCTGTGATTACATATTTATTAAATTCTCTGTTAAGATACCCAATATGAAAAGATTCTGACAATAACATAGATGCAGGGACAAAAGCCTAGAGAACTCAGCACATGCTGAGCCTCACTAACAGTCTTAGTTGTTATTAATAAAACATGGTTGTGAATTGTATCTGAATGGTTTTACTCATAGCTCATTTGAACTGTTTAGTCAGGGGAGACGGTCCTACAGGCCACTCTCCTATGGAAATATAATTCAGTAAACAAAGCAAATAAAGAGGAGGGAGATTAAATAAGCCTTTCAAATGAAGTAGTCTTCTCATTCTCTCATTTAATATTCACAGAAACAGCCAAAAATAGAAATTATGTTAAGTCTGAGCAAGAAGCTGCGTATGCCAGCATGCTATAGCTGAGCCATCTACGGTATCCGTCTTCGGTTTTTTCCTACTCCACACAGAAACTGCAAACTAAGAGACATTACACCTCCCACCATTGTAGGAGGTAAATATAATTCCATACTCGACATCCTTAAGAAAAGTCTATAATGTCTATGGCTATAAACTAGAAGGACAAAAGGCACTTCCTCTCTCTGAACAGTTTATGTTGTGACCATGACTGTAACAGCAGAACAAATCCCTCACCCCCCTAAAACCAATAGCAAAAATAAATCTGGTAGCAGAATTTGAGACAGTCTCTCATGTTTCTTTCTTTTATTCACGACAAAGAGGGGATGGGGGGGAGAACAGGGAACAGACAGCTTTTTTTAACCTGATAATGTTCAACATTATCAGGTATGTGCTTGTTTTAGCTAATGCTTTTCACAGTCCGTTGGGACTGGTTATCTAGGAGATTCTAGGTGCAAACTGGAAGTATATTGAATGTCATTTCTTAAGAGGGTTTTGAATTTTTCTCAGTAATGAGAAAAAAAAAATGGATTTCCCTTGCCACCAGTGAAAATGGGTTTGGTGGTACTTTTGCTGTGCCATCACTGTTTTTCCAATTATCTTCTGTCCTTAACTGCCCACTCACCTCCCAGTTATGACAAATTCAACGTAATCAGTTTTGCCCTACATGTGGACATTGCCCCAAGACTTCAGCTGCTCACTCCAGAAACCTGTGTTTTCTGTGGGCCACTTGTTCGGTGTTTTTAGCTCTCTGTGGCTGTGGAGCCTGTCTCTCCTGCAGTTTGCCCCACAGCAAACTGCACTTTCACATCACAGTTTTCATTGGGTCCATTCTCTGCATTCTGTCGATGCTGGTTTATGCAACTGTATTATAATTTCAAATCTACTCTCATTATCTCCAGTGTCAGGACAGTGATTTAAATACAGTGTGTGGGAACTGAAAAGAAAAATACTAAAAGTGATGCCATGCACAGAGATTTCTGATGGCTCTTCAGAATTCCTAGAAACCGAGGTAATTATGACATTCTTAGGAAAAAAATCTGGTTATCAGCTGAGTTAGGAACTCCTCTACAAATTCCCACACTAAGATTGGGAAAAAGGTTGGCCATGCAGCTGAAGCTGAGTCTCAAATCAGAAGGAGTCTGAGGGTTGTGATTTACTGGGACAGTGCAGTAGGATGATTTCTGGACCTGATACAGATACATGTGGATGGTTGAACAGAACAAAATACATCATCTGTTGGAAATCTGAGGTTTTTCTCCTGCCTGAGCTTATATATGTCTTCCTCCATGTCTTACACTCATTAATCAAGCAGCTCTGTGCAAGTTGGGTCACATACATTTAGACAAGGTCTAGATTTTACATTCATAAGTGCCTTCAATACTAATTAAGTAAAGAGCAATAAAAGATAGGTGAATCATAGGCTTTAAGCAATGGGCTTTGAACTCTGCTTTTTTATGTTGATTTCTCCAAACCAGAAGAAAATACAGAATACAATCAAAGAGTAGAATTTCAGATGTTGTCTTCCACAATAATTGGTATGTTAATCCATGACAGTACCTGAATTCATTTGAGATCATACATGAATTTGAGAAAGAGATGTGTCTTTCTCAACTTTACAGTCTGGTTCACTGAATAGCAGCTTGATGGAGACTGTATTAGACCACAAAAGACAGATACTGTCCACGAGTTTTGAGAATGGCTGCCTGTATTTATGTTTCTTCATCTACACCTAATGATCTAAATTTTAAAATTTACCAACTTCTGAACACCCCATGGTTAGTATTCAGAGACATTTGGGGAAGGAGGAAGGAGGGAAGTCATATATTACACTGAAAACCTCAGTCTATGAAAATGTTAAATCTGGCCTACAAGATACACCAAAGGTTGGGAGCATTTAGATTGGGGGTTTGAATCAGTCATTGGAGCTACAGGCTCTGATTTTGGGATTTCAGTCAGAATCCAAATCTGGATCTGATTCCTAAGGCATACAAGTGAAGTACTTGAAGCATGAGTGCTGTTAAGGAAGGGACTGGAGGGAGAGGGAGTTGCTTTAAATCAGGCTGCTGTAACTCTGGGTTAATTAAACCATTACATTCTGTACTTTCAGAACAGTGTCATCAACTTTATTTAACATAGCAATTTTACTATATTCAGGACATGTTACACAGAATACCTCAGAAAGTATCATCATTCAAAGTAATGGTGCTTAATTACTTACCCAGTTTTAGCTGCAGAGTACTTTTATCACATAATACCACCAAGTCTTCAAAAATGTGGTAAACTGCCTTCCATTTAATTATGACAGCTCAGTCCTAGATTTTGTTTAGGCCACTGATGAGAAAGTCACTAAAGGATGGGATCGGCTGCCATGGGAACAGTGAAGACAGAAGAGCACCAGCAGCATTTCACAGGGGCTAGGACTAAAAAAGACATTCTGCAAAGAGAAGGTAACTGAAAGACATTCATTCACATCACAGCGGATGGCTTCCATGCATTCCTGCCATTCCAAGACAACACATTCCTGGCATAGGCTGCAACAAGCCTCCACATGCACCAATGACACCAATGGCAGAACAGGCATTGTTAGAAAGATTGGAAATTAATCTTTAGGAACAAGGAGATACAGACATGTTGGAATGTAAAGCAGAAGAAAGAGGAAAGCACGGGGAAAGGAAGAAAGGGGAACGGAGAACCTATATTTGTTAAAAGGGAGAGGAAGAGATTGTTTGCAGGGAAAAAATACTGAGGAAATAGACAATATGGGACCCAGAAGAAAGTGGCATTTGTTAGATAGGAATATGAATGGGATAGAAGACTGAGAAGTCACCATCTTCAGCACTCAAACAGCTGCTCTAGAAAGCTGCTTTCCAAGCCCACAGGGATTAAGAAAAAAACAGATGGACTTAAATTGCATGAAAATTGCGATCCAAATTAGGCATAAAGAAAAATTCTCTGATTGTAAGAATAATATCATTGAATTAGATTACCACAGGAATGAGAATATTTAATGTTTACTGCGAACAAGATTACAGATTGAAAGACTGCTGAATGTCCATTAATGGCCTATTTTCTGTGATTCTATGATAATTATTATGGAATTTGAAAATTGGACAGAGGTGTGGTGGGAAGGAACTGGGGCACAAGAGAATGAGTTCTTTACTTCAAGAAGAAACTCTAATGAGAGTGTACTACAGGAATGAAGTAGGAGGATATTTGGACAAGGCAGATGAGAGGAGCAAGAAAACAGGAGCCACAGAGAGTGAAGAAGAGTGTTGGGGTTGACAGAAGGCACACAAGAGCAAAGGGAATAAATGGGCAAAGCCCACAAATGCAGGGTTGCAATGCAGGAAGGAATACAGATAAGAAGTGGGCTGGGAAGCCTTATGCAGTCCTGCACTGAGGCATAGCAGAGACAGCTTAGGAGACAAAGATAAAAAGCAACACCAGGGAAGCATCAGGTGTTCAGCAGCACCACAGGTGTCCATCTGTGTCATTTTCTCAGCTGAAGATACTCAGTGGACTTTGACACAATTTTTAAATTGTGGGAATAATTAAACATATCAGGAGGCCTCCTTTTAATAATTGAATGTTCAGGGAAACATCTGTGTCCAAAATCTGTAAAAAACAACAGCTTGCTGTTACAGCAAGCTGGCTTGAGTTCCACTGAAAAGAGTCAGTTACGCAGACATGGTAGCAGTGCATTTTATTAACTCCTTGTGTAAAATTTCTCCAAGAAGAATACTTTATACAATGGGAGTTTCCTGCTGTTCATTAAGATGGGATAAACCAACCAAACAAACAAATTAACCACCGCAATATCATACTAGCTCTCTATTTGAAAAGAACCTTAATGCAAATTTGCAGGTTTATGTCCCTGAACATCTCAGACTACAGAAATGTTGTTGATATTTACAGTGATTCGCTGCTGTACCAAATGTTGCATATGCTCTATAGACTGTGGTGGTGTGAGTCACACAGATTACGTAACATTTGGAAATACATTCAGTCATCTGCTTGCTACAGAAATATTGCTAACAGATTCTTCACTCCCTTTTATCTCTACAGTCTTTATCACCCTTGTTAAATGTTATTTTCATGCAACTTCCTCAAGGGGAGATGACTCAGCGAGAGAGTAAACTATAATGCTCCATGGACACCAATGACCATATGTGCTGGTAATCAGGTGCTGCCATCCCCTCCTCCTTGACACAGCTAGCAGTTGCATTGGGGTTTAATTATGTCCAGAGTGCTATTCCATACCACATACTAGTGCAGATCTCACCAGGAACAGGGTGAGAATATAACCAGTGAAAGGTACAGTCAATAATGCAGCCCTCCTTCCAAACAAATAACAGTTCTCCAAAGCATCAGCAGTGCCTCCTGAGCACACACCTTTTGGCCTGTCTCCTGCCTGGCCATGCTGAGAGGAAAGATGGGCTTTTCCCTAAAGGTGAACAAATGTAGGATCAAGGACAACTTTTAGCCACAGACACGTTCCAGTAAACCCGACTTCACTCAATCTGCTCTGATTTACCTGAGTGCTAATGAGTTTATGCCAAGTCCTCAAAAGGCTGTGTGGGCACCTGCACACCTTTGAGGATTTAGGGCTTCATCCAAGCCTCACTTTCATGGAAGGTGGGGTTGGGTGGCAGGGTTTGGAGTTTGTTGAGGTTTTTGCACACACACATATGCGTGCACTTGTTGTCTGGTGTCCATCCTTCTCAGGCAACAAGAAACACCAGTTCTGCTCTTTTCTGCCAGTAATTGGTCATTTCTCCCCATCAAGCAGCCTGAAGGCAGCAGAGACATTTCAGAGACCCAGCGTGGACATGTGAACTTCATCTTTTACCCTGGAGACTGAGCACTTCTGTCATCCATTGCTGCCAGATAGGTAAAAATACAGGATGCATAGAGCACATAGACAACTGTAAAGTCTATCATTAATGCTTCTGGCCACTTGTACAAACTTCTTTTTAAATTATTTTCTGCATCAGGGCGGGTTCTTTGGTCACATAAATTGCAGATCTTTAGTTATTGGCATAAAAAACGTCAATCACAGGCTTTGGCTGCCAGAAATAGGGACTGCTAAGTGTTCAGATAGGTGAGATGTCATCCTGTGAAGAAAAAAAGCAGAAATAAAAATATTTTCAGTTCACCTTATGACTAGTAGCTAATTGGCTGACATTTGAAAACCCTGTGTTCACACATCTCACATTCTTCACACTAAATGAGACTGAAAACACTGAAGAAAACGTATTTTCAGGCATAGGAAGAAGCCTCACTTGAATTTATTTTGGATGGAAATGAAAAGTGCCTTTTGGTCGTATTTACGAGTTTGAGAGCCTCAAAGCCCATTTGTGTACAGTGGTGTTGTGTACACAGGGGCCAAGGCTGCCTCTCAAAGGCTGGCGAGACAGGCTGCACACAAACACCCTGCTGAGGACACCCTCTGTGTGGGCACAAGGCTTCTTTCAGTTCTCTCTTTGGACAGCATTCCAGCTGCCAGGCAGCTGTAGGGACAGGCTTTAGGGCAGAGGGCTGGTGATGGTGACCTATGGCTGGGAAGCTGGAGCAGCCTGGGCTGGGGCAGAGGTCTCCTGACACCTCCACTTGCCCCAGCAGCACCGGGTCTGTCTGGAGCACTCCCTGTGTCCTGGAGAGGGCACTGGTGAAGGATGGTGCCCACAGGAGACCTGCACACATGCCTGGCTCCTAAAGCCCCCCAGAGCTCTGTGCTTGCAGCGTGCCATTAATGGTTTGAATGTCACAGCAGGAACCAGCTGTTGCATCTAAGAACCTACGAGGCATTTTCAGTATTCCAGATATGCCTCTGTCCAAGCCCTGTTGAACTGCTGTGAAAATACTGGTGGCAGAGTAAAATAAATTGGAAGAAGAGCATAAAAAAGTTGATATTTGCAAGACAAAAGCAGAAAACAGAGGCACTTCCATCCTTACAGCTTGTGCACGTGACTCAGGAATAAGGCTGGCAGCCAAAACTGCCCGATTGTGCCTATCAAGTGTCCCTGTGTTGGGAGGGAATGTCCTGAGGAGCTGGCTGGCCACTGACATTTGGAAAATGAATGAATTGTGCTTGCCAGGTGCTTGAGAACAACATTTGGCATGAAATAGCTGGCACGACATGAGTTTGCAGGCAGTATTTTATTTCCTATTCTTGTAGACCTTCCCATTGTATCAAGGAACTAAACAGGGACCTGTTTCAGAGGGCATCAGATACTCCAAGGGGATGGTTACAGATATATTTGCAATAGATTCCTTTTATTAAGATATTTAATTAGAGTAGGTTTGCATATGGGATATCCCAAATAATAACAGCAGTGGGGACCTGAAATGGATCTGGAATGCATGCTGTGGAGACACTGGGAAAATCTAGGAAAAGTCGAGGTAAGAAAATGTGGAACTCTGTTATTTCCAGAATTTATTAAAAAGGTGAATGAATTTTGCAGACCTGAGCTACCACTGTTGTTTATAGACCTGCTTTAACTAGGAACAGGGTAAGCCCTGCTCTCTCCCACTCCTAGTTTTTCTCTTTTGTGCTTTAATTTTTTTTAATGCTACTCCAACTAACTTCAATACTTACCATAGCAGTAAGTAAACAAAGTCAAGCACAGATCAGATCTGATAGAGCAGTCTGTCACATGTTGTTCCAGAACAACCTGTGAATTCTTTGTGTGTTCTTAAAGAAGACACTTTGTTCCTGGGAGCCACAGGTGCTGCTCGTGGCACATCTACAGTAGAGAGACCATTTTAACCTACAGTAAAGTAGAGAGTTAATATACTAATTCAGTGGTAATAGTGATTAATCTGTATCTTTTACAGACTTTGGAAAATTCAATGGCAATTAACAAAGTTACTGTATAGTTGGAGAGGAGCTTTTATAAGCTGATTTGCTTTCTTGTAAGAAAAATTACTTGGTCTTGAAAGAATCTTGACTGGTGACTTCAGATGAGTCATGCAAGTAGAGAAGCCAGGCCAGAAACATGTTAAAAGCCAGCTACCTGTTTCCTCCTGACATGCTAAGGTCTGCCTATCTCATCTGAGTTTTTCCATATTCTTCAGAGATTCACACAATTTGGCCCTTTGGTCTTTAAAACAGGTGGGAATCAGCAATCCAAATTGTAACATTTTATTAATGAATGTGTAAGAGTTTACACTGATTTTCCTTTCTAATACTGAGAAGCAAATTTCAGTCAGTACATGAGTGCAAAATGTGCTGCACTGTCACAGCTCCAAAGAGAGGCAGCAGAAGGGCTCACTGGTGAACATTCACACCATTCAGCCCAGGAGACTTCAAAGGTCTGAATTATCATCCTGCTTTCAAATTAGTTATTTAACATTTTCAAATGGTAGTCTTAACCTTAGCCTTTCCTTCTTATCCCTCTGGCTCACCAATGAATCTCTGATATTTATTGAAATGTCTGTTTGTTTGCTGTTTGTTTAAGGACAGAGATGCAGCACGTTGCTTCTTTTTGGCTTCACATACACGATTCTTGTCAGGATTGTAAAACTTCAAAATGAATACCACCCACTGGAAAAGTTCAGGCAGACTAACACATTAGGTGATTTACCTTCTCCTGCTGGCAACCTTACTGTTTTCATCAGGAAGAACAGGAAATTTAGGAACCATTTACATCATGTAAACAAAATCAGAATATAACAAGCACATAAATAATTACCTGGAATCTAATAAAAAGATAGGTGATCATTTATTGCATTAATTTAATTTCATTAAGGATGTAATTAACATCTGCCTAATTATAGAGTTACTGTTACAAGTGAATAACTAAACATTCATCCAAATGCAGGAATGTTGTCTCAGGAGGAAGGGACATTTGCAGGACAATCTTCAGCTTTTTCTCAATCAAGATGAAACAATGAAATAAAATTAATTTAGCTTTTATTTAATTTTTTTACCACCTTTGTAAAATTAATCCTTAATAAATCCACTTCTAAACACCCAGCAAAATTCAAGTGAAGTTTTGCAGAACCCAAGACTCTGGGCACATCACAGCAATTTTAAGGTTGGAGTGGATCTCTAGACATCATCTAGTCCAAATCCCCTGCCAAGGCAGGGTTACCTCAAACAGGTGACACAGAAATGTGTCCAGGTGGGTTTTGAATGTCTCCAGACAAGGAGAATCCACAATTTCCCTGAGCAGCCTGTTCCAGTGCTGTGCCACCCTCAATGTAAAGAAGTTCTCCCTCTTGCTGAGGTGGAATTTTTTGTGTTTTAGTTTATGGCCATTGCTCGTCATCCTGTCACGGGGCAGCACTGAAAAGAGTGTGACACCATCCTCTTCTCCTCCCCCTTTGAGGTATTTGTATGTATTGATGAAATCTCCTCTGTCTCCTCCAGACTCAGCAGGCCCAGCTCCTGCAGTCTCTGCTCATAAGAGAGAAGCTCCAGCCTCCTTTTGGACCCCCTCCAGTAGCTCCTTGACTTCCTTGTACTGAGGAGCCCATACACTGTGGTAAATTCTGGGATGTTCATCCTTGAAGCTGAAACCTTTCTGTTAGCAAATTTGGGACAGCATTTGCAAAGGGTGAAATGCAAAAATTTACACTTCACTGGAAGGAGAGAGATGTGAGCTTTTAGGTGACCTGTGCCAGACCTGCAGTAATTGGTAGTCAAGGTGCAATACTGACCCAGCACCTCAAAGTTCGCAGCATATCGCACACTCAGGAGCACTCTGTGCTTGCAGCTTCCATCCTTGGCACTTCAAATCACCTTGTGAGCCCTGCCCCCTGCCTTGAAGATGAGCCAAGAGGCTCCTGCTTCCACAGAGGGCAGAAAGAGAACAAGCCTATCCAAGCAATGGATCCAAAGGGTTCCATAACCTCCATGGAGGGAAGGAGGCACAATGGGCAACTTTGGCCTGCAATGTCAGAGGCCAGCTAAGATCAGCAGCTGGGACAGCAACCAAAACTGCATGAAATCCCTGCCCAAAAGGTTTCACACCACAACTGCTCTGCCTCCATCCTAGGAGGCAGTCAAAGGGGAGACCCCATCACACACTCAGCTGTGCTTCAGCCTTTAAATGGAGACTCCATGCTGGGACTCCCTCCAGTTGAGACAAGCTAAAGCTATCAGAACCAGCCTTCAGGTCCTCACTTGGGTCAGTCACAGGCTATCCTGCCCGGAGGGCACTGGGTGTGTGTGTCTGCTCCGTGGTTACACTCACAGATAGTTGTGTGCTTCCATGGTCGTGCTGTTGAGACTTTCAAGTTTATTTCATCTAGTCAGTGCTCATCTGTTTTCCACAGTATTTTGAAACAGCCTGGCATCAGAATTCTTGCTATTTATAATTTTACATGCAACTTAATATTTACTTCAACCGCCAATAGGGGTGCCTATTGTAAATGTCAGCAGATTATCTACTATGGCAAATTAATTAGTTATGTAATCATTCTCTTTTTAGAGAGGAGAGACTGTTAATACTTGTTGGATTACTTGAGCATTATGAACCCTTTGAAGTTCTTCAGCATTTTTGAATCTTTAGTTCAGGACATGCAACTTTAAAGCAACAGTGCAAATAATATCCCAGAGCTCAGGCACAGAGAGAATTATTTTGGTTAACTCAGGTATTAACAGTACTTTGTCTCAAATGAACATTTCAGTTGTGCTAAATTACAATGAAATTCCAGTTGAAGCATGTAAGATGGGAACTTTTAATGAATTTATTGATGAATGTTATTATGGTGACTATCTGCTATGTTAATAATGGTAAGACTGAAATAAAGTATCACCAGCTGTACCAACCAGCTAAACAACAGTAACTTTTCCCCCTTGTGCCCTAAAATAAATTTTAAAAAGAGAAAGATGAATACTGAAATACAGAAATCCACATTGTTTTGTACTTTAACTGCCTTTGATGTTTTCAGAGTATAGTTAATTTATTTATTTGAACAGGACAAATACATATGCAAACTAATGATTGCTAGAAAATGCATAACTTATAAAAGTTCCCTTGAAATATGACAGGCTACATTCTCACAGCCAGCACCACAAATAAAAAAAATATTAAAAACTAGCAACAAAACCTGGATGCTTGCTAAGTTGGCCCACACAGAATGGATTTTCAGGTACAGAGTGCTGAAGGGGTTTTATATTTGACAACAGAGAGACCTCACTGACAATTTTGTCACTCTTGGAGGCCCTGCTACGCTGCCATATGTGCAGAGCAGTAGCAGAGGCAAGTTCTCTAGGATGGGACAAAATGGGACTGGCTCAATGCTTTTATTTTGCACAGTGTATACTTCACTTGCAGAGCTCACAAGTACATAATATGTTTCTTTGTTGTTATCACTTAGCATCCATTTGAAGATGCAGACTTTTTCTTTCAAGTGTAATTTTACTTTAGCCCTTTCCAGTTGAGAAACAAAGGATTTGTGTTTTTGTTACCAGACTGCCAGTCCACACTACTTGTAAAAATGCCTCAAGATCAAGAAGGATGGGAAGCTGTCAGGAAACAGCCCAGAACTGCAAAGCCAGGCTGAGCTGGAGAAAACACATCTGAAGGAGCTGTCCCCAGTGGGCATGGCTGGGGACAAGCAGGAAATCAGGGAAACAGATGGAGCTGTGAGACAGGGAGAGGGCAGGGTGTACATCTGGTGAGCTAAGCAAACGGGCACCATTGTTCCCAAACCCAAGGAGTTCTTCTACCGGAAAGATTTCAGGTTGAAATTAGTGTCCAAGCTCTTTGGTGTCCTGAAATCATTGCACTCAGGGGTCCCATTGAGGGATCTGGAAGCACAGCTTCCCTTCTTAGTAAATAATGGAATCAGGAGGGTATTTTTGCCATTAGGTTTATGTGTCTGAAAAAAATACACTTAGCATACACCAAGCACCCTACAGGAGCTCCTGGCTGGGGCCAGATCCTGGTGGATCCCTGCCTGCAGCTACAGTGAACATCCAGCTCAGAAACAGACTCTGCTCCTGTTTGAGGACTTGTTTGATTTGAATTCAGCTCTTCTGCAGACACAGAAGGAACATGAAGATTATCTTCTAGCTGAGGCCCTACAGGATGACACAATTTCAATACCAGAGGTGTAAGTTCACTGCTTGTTGGTTCTGCTTGTTCAGAGTCATCATTGCACAGAGTTACATCAGCATCAAGACAGCTATACTAGGAAGGAAAATAAGAATTGGCACTGTCTGGTTGCATTCTGGTTTGCATATATTCAGCAAAATAGCTGTCTAGTACTGGGAATAATTAGTGAGTTTAAATCACTATTTCAATTATCATTACTTCATTGATACTCTTTGTTAATTTCAAGGCATCCTGAGGGTAGCACTGTTCAGGAAAATGAACAAACCACAGGCAGCTCTGTTAAGCCAATTTTTCATCTCAAGGCTATTAAAGACTTCAGAGAAGTGGCATCCCCATTACTGAGATGAGAAATTGGATCATCAGCTGATCTGGATGATGTGATTGGACATGGTCTCTTCTTCTCATAGCCAGTCTGCATTCAGCTATAAAAGTGAATCCTAAGGGATCTCCAAATTAACAATTAAAGCTTTAGAGTCTAAAACAGCACTGTAAGTACTTGGACTTAGTTTATCATTAAAAAAAAAAAAAAAAAAAAGAGAGAAAAAAAAAAGAAAAAAAAAAGAAAAAAAAAGAAAAAAAAAAGAAAAAAAAAGAAAAAAAAGGCCAAATTTATCCTTCTAAGACCAAATTATATGCTCTACATTCTGGATTTTTAAATATACCTGAATAGGTTTGAGTAGTCCTGCCAATGACTATACAAGCGTTAAAGTACAGGCTCTTTTCTAGTTTCTCTGAGTTAGATGGTTCTGACACAATTTAAAATGAGAGATGCAAAAACCATGTCACATAAGTACTCAACAGGAAGGAAGCACAAAGCTCATGCTGCTAGCGGGAGAAAGGAGAAAGGATATCAGCCCATTTGAAATATGATACTTAGCAAATTGTTTGCTTTGAAAGCAAAAATTGCAAAGAACCACTTTCCAACAACTACATACATTTTTAAGACTTACAAAATCATTCCTCTTTATTTTATGGACAGTAATTGACATCCTAAGACCAGAGGAATGTAAAAACCCGTATAATTTTGACCATTTCATCAAGCATATATTTACATTTAAGTTACCATCTATTTGATCTCCTCCTAAATGAGTGTCAGCTAATCAATATGAACATAATTTAGAAAGTTCTTGAGTATCATCTCAAAAACTATAACCTCTCTACAGATTTAATTATTTTAGAAGCCATGTGTATTGGCCTGGAGTAAATAAAAGAACTCCTATATGAATAAAATAGAAAATTCTAGCCATGGAAATAACTGGGTCCTAAGTGAACTCTCTCTGATTATATGGTTCACCCATGGCAGATGGTATTGTCACAAAGAATTATGAGTTTTGTAGTTTGAGGTCTCCTTCAAATCACTCTAGGATGGAACCCAATTAGACTCCCAGCCAGCACAGGTGCCTTTACCCTCAGCTCCCACTTACAAACATGGAGATTAGTGCTGGGAAACCAGGACAGGTTCAGCTGAAAGCTACTATCTCTAAGCTCATCAAAGTGATGCCATCAGGGTGCCTCACAGAAAACCAGTTTGCCAAGGATCTCTTGGAGTAAGCACAGGAGGTTTGTGCCCATTTCTCACAGCTACAACCACCCTGCACCAGCAGCACCCACACTGCTTCCAGGATGTGTGCTCAGCCTGGTCCCAAACCTCCCCAGAGATGCAAATTCCCTTCCGTCATTTGGCAGGCAGTGCAGAAAGTCCACATGGAAAAAAAAATCAATGTTTATAATGTCTAAACTCATTAATGTTCACACATTTCAGATGAGATTGCTTTAAATTCACTGGAATGGGCACTCAAGCAGAGTAAGTTCCAGAAAACTCATGACCAGTCCAAGATGAAAGATTGTTTAATTAAGCAGGCCTGTGCTAAAGATGGGTTAAAAAGCTCTGTCTTATGATGATGTTTTTCAGCATGTCCAATGAGCAGGAGGTTCTTGTTGAAAGATCACTTGTCCTTCCTCTTCTGCACCTTGTACAGAGCCTCTGATAAAGAAATCTTGCAAACCATCAATCAAGAGTTATTCTGGGTTTGTGATTTGAGAATTTTACTTTCCTCTAAGGTGTTCAGCTTCTGAACATTCTTTTTTTATATTCCTCCTATATAATGAAAAAATTAAGCTACTTAATAAAATATTTCAGATCTGCATGCCTGAATGAAAATTCTGCTTAGGAAGAAAGGGGAACAGATGCTGAAGATAAAAATCTCAATCACTCTGAGCTGAAGTCTGGCAGTTGTCATCAATATAGATCTCATGACGCTGCTCCCAAAAATGAAGAGTACACATGTTAGCCAAAATTTTTCTGTACGTAACTGTAGTGTTATTCTTGCAGCAGTTTTGACTTAATGTGATGTTTGGTACTTTCTGACAAAGATTGTTACGTAGGATGCTATGAGCTATCAATCTGTTGATGCATTACTTTCTGGAAGTGGGTGTATTTTAGTGGTAAGTGTAAGGGATAGACAAACAGAGGCAGAAATCTGAATAAATCCATCTCATAATTGGGTGCTGCTGCATGCCCAGTGGGGAGTCTTTTTGTACCCCTGAATCACAGGCATGCTCTTCCCACAAATGGTGGCATGTTGTTTAAATGTGTTTAAATGTTGTTATGATGAGGCATTGTTGTTTAACCCCAGCCAGTAACTAAGCCTCACACTGCCACTTGTTCACACCCCCACCAGCAGGATCAGGGAGAGGAACAGTAGAGTAAAAGTAGAAAACATGTTGTGGGTTGAGATGAAGACAGTTTAACAGGTAAAGCAAAGGCCTCGCACACAAGCAAAGAAAAACAAGGAATTAATTTATGTCTTCCCACGGGCAGGCAGGTGTTCAACCTCCTCCAGGAAAGCAGAGCTCCATCACACATAATGGTGACTTGGGAAGACAAATGCCATCAAGCCCAATATCTCTCTTCCCTTCCTTCTTCCCCCATCTGTATGCTGAGCACGATGCCATGTGGTCTAGAATATCCCTTTGGTCCATTGGGGTCAGCTGTTCTGGCTGTGCCCTCTCCCAGCTCCTTGTGCACCCCCAGTCTCCTCACTGGTGGGATGGGGTGAGGAGCAGAAAAGGCCTTGGCTCTGTGTAAGCCCTGCTCAGCAATAACAAAAACATCCTTATGTTATCAACACTGTTTCCAGCACAAAGCTGAAACAGCCCCATACCAGCTACTGTGAAGAAAATTAACTCTACCTCAGCCAAAACCAGCTGAATATCTTTATAACTGTCCTGGAATAAAATGTGCAGTTCTTGTTCAACAACACTTTTGGGGACACAAGCAGTTAATCACCAAACATCCACAAGGAATCAAAATCCTGGTATTGCCAGGCTTTGAAAGTTGTGTTGCTGAGCCAAATTAACAATGTGAGTTGGGCAGCACATGACCATGCTCTTGCTTTAGAGTGCTGTGATCAGAGCTGCAGGTCACCTCAGTGCTCAGGGATGTTGGCTTGTGTCGGGGCTTGCAGGATCATATAAGGGATTTTCACAGCTCTCGTGAAATAACCCAAAGTAATAGCCACCAAACCAAAAGGAATAGAGAATGAATGTTTTTTGGGAAGTAAATCAATGTCAGATTGATTTCCCAGTGCACACTGCCAGCTTCCTACAGAAATCTACATTACTCAATTTCTGGAATCTAACAGGAACAATTCAACAGGAATGGGAGTTTTTTCTCAAACTAATTCAATTAGGCACAATCTCCCAGAGATAGCACAAAGTGCTTATCTTTGAATCCCAAAAACTAGAGAAGAGAAGGGACCAGCTTTATTTTAGGTTTGGGGGAAAGTATGAGGAATTAGAGGGGAAAAGCAGCTGCCTGCAACACCACACCCCAAGCAGCTGAGGCCAAGTGAGATGTCACTTGTCCTTCCACAGACACAAAGGAGAAGAGAGAGGATTCTCCATCAGGCATCTCATTCTAAGAATTCAAATCACTTTTCTGGATGCAGTGAAACATTCTCTGGATGCATGTTTGTACTTATATGCATCTATCTCTCTAAAAATGTCCATCCACAGTTAAATATAAACCATGGCTTTCTCCTGACTGCAGAGGTTGAAAGAACCACAGCATTCAGAATCACAGAATCACAAAATATGCTGAGTTGGAAGGCACCCATCAGGACCATCGAGTCCAACTCCTGGCCCCACACAGGACACCCCAAGAATCACACCATGTGCCTGAGAGCATTGTCCAAACACTTCTTGAACTCTGCCAGGCTTGGGGCTGTGACCAGTTCCCAAGGAGCCTGGTTCTGGTGCCCAAACACCCCCTGGTGAAGAACCTTTTCCTGATATCTAATCCAATCCTCCCCCAGCTCAGCTTCATGCCCTTTCCTCAAGCCCTGTCACTGGTAACAATGCTGAAGAGATTAGTATTGAAGATACAAATCGTCATCTTTAATTATAATTGTAATCACATTTTTCTGGAGTTAAATATGAACTTTTAGGAGAAGTTTGTAGCAGAATGGCTTGTTGTTGGGAGCTACCTGAGCCGTTCCTGGGAGATGGCTGGAGAAGTCCAGTTGTCAAACCCAACATCAGCCTCTCAGGTTTTGGACTCCTATT
Organism: Toxostoma redivivum; assembly: GCA_013397375.1. Lineage (NCBI taxonomy): Eukaryota > Metazoa > Chordata > Aves > Passeriformes > Mimidae > Toxostoma > Toxostoma redivivum. Next base: position 118,428 of record VXBI01009541.1, read on the forward strand.
TTCTTTTTACATTATCTATATATTAACCATCCAGCTGTCAAATCTCCAGATCTAATTTTCCTACTGCAAGTCTTGAGATATTTTATATTCACATCTATTTCGTTCATATCTGCTAGGACCAGACAGTGAGACTTAACTCCTGAAGCCTCTCAATTGCATTTTATTAAAAAAAAAAAGTGTTGGTCTCCTTTGGTTACCAAAAAAAAAGACAAAAAGCTCAAAATCCAGAGAAAAAGAAAACCAGGGCTGTAGTCTTTCAAAATATCATAGTTTAAATGTTCTGATTCATTTTGAATGTCTAGGGCTGGCAACTCTATAATGTAAATACAGACTTTTAGCTCACATCACATTTCCTTGTACATCTACAAGGAAACCAGTTTAATCAGCTTAAGGAGCCCTTCATATATTTCTTTAAAAAATGTGGAAACAGTGTCTCAGTTCATATTTTGCTGTCAGACCAACTCTGACATAAACAACAAGGAGGATACCCTGAGTTCAGCTTTTTCTTCTTTATGCATTATGCTCACGTCTCATAACCTCTTACCAATAATTAAAATGCCAAATACTGTATTTATTTCTTTATCCCACTGGTTTATTGATTTTGAGGCTGAAGTAGAGCTCCCATGGATGTCAGTAAGACCAGCGAAAACCGAAATGGTTTTAAAACTGGGCTCAAATCTTTAAATTCCCCCTTTTCCTTTTATGTTTTTTCTTTTTAAGAGGGCTTCAATCTGTCTTGAGAAAGATTATGATCCAGTTCAGACACTAAAAGTCCCTACCTCTTTATCCCAAAAAGAGACATATTTTCCTGTAACACAATTTTCCCAAGCATTGAAATAAATTTGTATTTAATCTGGAGATTTCAGAATCAATATGCTTACAAAATCAGATTCCTAATAACATTTCAAAGGACTTTATTTTGGTTTTCTCTCTTCAGAGCTTGTGAGTTTCAGAATGCACAAATATCCTGCACTTTATTTGCATCTCCAGCAGTATAAAACAGAGTTCTGCTGCTTAGCAATAATAGTAATGAAAACAAGCCTGTCTCCTGACAGTGCTTCCAACACCCTTGATAATATGTGTATCTTTTTCATCACCACTTAGTCCTGAGCTGACACTCTGCAAGATCACAGTAACTTCTCAAAAATCTCTTTCTAGTAGAGTATGCAAGTTTGATGCATGGATATAATTGAACTTCCTTTTCCCAATGTGCACATTTTGCCCTTGTCAGCATTGAATATTATCTGCTTTTCTTGACATGTTACTGTGAGGTCTGAAGATCTCACTGTGGCTCTTCACAATCAATTATTTTAGAATATTCTGGATAGCCTTGTATCTTTTGTGAAAATTTTCACTGTTACTCTCTCCATTTTCTTGTAAACATAACAGTATACTAAGGTCCTAGTGATGTTCCACTGGTTAGTAGCCTTCACTGTTAAAACCATCATGTGCATAATCTCTGCATCCCAATTCTCACAAATTCCTTAAAAATAAACTGCTAAAGTTGTGGTGCTCTCTTTGGTCTGCCTCTCAGTTTCCCAAATCCATGGTAACTGGTAGACTGGGTTTCCATGGCAAGGTTTTGGTGGAGGGGGAGCCATAGGGATGGCTTCTGTGAAAAGCTGCCAGAAGCTTTCCCAATCTCTGACAGAGCCAAGGCCAGCTGGCTCCAGGACAGATCTGCTGCCAGCCAAGCTTGAGCCCACCAGCAACTGTGTTAGCACCACTGGGGTACAGACTGATGGTGAGGAAAAAGCTATTGCACAGAGCAGCTGCAGCAAGAGAAGAGGGGAGTGAGGACATGTGAGAGGAGCAGCAGCCTGCAGACACCAAGGTCAGTGCAGAAGGAGGGGCAGGAGGTGCTCCAGGCACTGGAGCTGGGATTGCTCTGCAGCCCATGGTGATGGCCATGGTGAAGCAGCTCTGCCCCTGCTGCCCATGGAGATCCACAGGGGATCCAGAGATCTGCCTGCAGCCCATGGAGGAGCCCCACACTGGAGCAGGTGGATGTCTGAGAGGAGGCTGTGACCCTGTGGGAAGCCCACTCTGGAGCAGACTCCTGGCAGGACTTGTAGCCCCATGGAGAGAGCAGTCCACTCTGAAATAGTTTTGCTACTGGGATTTTCACCTCATGGGAAGGACTCATGCTGCAGAAATTGGTGGAGGACTCTCTCCTTTGGGAGGAACCCAAATTGTAGCAGAGGGAGAGTATGAAGAGTCCTCCTTAAGGAGGGGAAGAGACAAGGTGGGATGAATTGTGCCTGTAAGCCCTGTTCCCTACCCCCTGCAGCACTGGGGGAGAGACTGTAGAGGTTTCGTAAGAAAAATTAGGTCTGTGAAGAAGGGGTCAAGGTGTTTTAAGATTTGGTTTTATTTCTGTTTCGTAATCTGATTTCATTGGTAATAAATTAATTTCCACACGTTAAGTATTTTGCCCATTTCAGTGGTTGGTGAGTGATCTCTCCCTGTCCTGATCTTGACATTTTCATTTTCTCTCCCCTGCCCAGCTGAGGAGGGGAGTGAAAGAGTGGCTGTGGTAGGCACATGCTGTCCAGCCATGGTCAACCCACTACAACTGGTGAAATTTTGAAACTGAGAAGAGCATAAGCCAGGAAGTAGATGGGGGTGTTGCTCAAAAATTTCAGGATTTTTCCTGTTTACAAAAAAATACTTTTTGAATCTGTCTCATTTATGTGCATGAACTAGCAAATGCTTCTGTTTAGATATTATCACCAGTATACAGAGTTTTCAAAGAGATGTGAGACAGCTCTCCCTGTGTTTATGGCAAGATTTAAAGAGAAAAATGTTGGAATTTCCTTTGCCACAGGGCTCCTAACATTACCAAGCCCAAGGTCTCACTGAGTTTATGTGAGTTTTTTAACTTGCTGTCCACAGAGAGCTCAAAGACTGTTGCCAAGGGGTTTGAAAGGTTTATTTTCAGTAGTGTTTACTCTATGGAGCCTGAAGTCAACACTGGGAAATTTCAAGGGGATGCAAACCTAAATACTATAGAGCTATGTGCTGGCCCTTGTACAGAATAAATCAGAAGACAGGTAGAATAAAGGCCTAGGGTTTTTATTCACCCTTAGAAATAATTAGAGGTAGCACTGGGCAGATAGGTTTAACGTAGATAAGGAGAAACCTGTGGCTTCATTTTGCTGAAGGCTCAGCTCTGGTGTTGCAGTGCTTGAGCTGTCAGAAGCAGCACCAGAGACAAGTAAATCTACAGGAGGGATAGAGCTCTGCAGCAGCAGCTGGCACCAGCTCACAAGGTCAGTGACAGAACTGAGATGAGAAATCACTCTTGCAATCTCCCTCTTGCTCCTTTCCCAGTCCTTCATTTCCTAGGCTCTCCTGCAGTCTGGGAGCCTTGTTTTCCAAGGCAGCACATGGGAACCCAGCACACAGGAACTCAGGAGGCATCACCCTTGGAATAACCCATTGCTGAACTTCAGCTGCTGCCTGATACCTCTGCTGAGAACTTACCTGGTGTGTTCACCAGAATCCTGCCTGTCATCCACAGAGAAAACCAAGCAAAGAAAGAAAAACAACTCTAAGGAAGAAAGCACAGATGGAGAGGAGGACTAAGAAATTTTTTTTTTTGTCAGAGGTAAGATAGCTATTCTTTGCCAACTGTTCTTTACAACCCATGAAAAATATAAAGTGACATGTAAGATGCAAAGGATTTCTGAAGTTACATTATGAGAAAGTACACTTAATTTATGCTGTGTCAGTTGGAATTGGAGTCTAGTCCTTCTCTTGAGCTGTGAAAGCAAGAAAACCCAACCCCTAATTACTACATGCTGCCTCTGCCGTGAGAAATACTGCATGTTTTTTCAAAAAATAATTATGGTTTTGTCATTCATGTAACTTAAGACTTCATCCAGTCGATGAATCAATTGTTCAATTAAGTTGTCTCTTGACTTCCCAAGTTTGTCAGTTGAGTAAAAACATGCTTGGCTTATACCCTATTCACAGCAGGGGCTTACATATATTTTTCTTTCAGTATGAGGACATTTCTAATGCCTGGAGATACATGTTGTAGGAAGAAGGCTATACTTCACACTTCACTTGCTCCAGCGGAATTTGATTCCATCATATGAATCAGAGAACTGGAAATCATTGATGAACTGAGTGTCTTAAATTAACATTCTAATAAGCACATTTCTGTGTGAAAAAAATAAGCCAATGCTCTCTAGTTAGGTTTAGAATATAGGAGAAAATGTGTTTCTGAGGATTTAACACTAGAGATTTGAGGGGGAAAAAAAAGGAGATTTAAAAAAAAACTCTTTAGAAGAGAAGAAAAATTAAAATTGACCTTTCAGTGACTTCTGAATGTTACCACTATTTTACAAAGTAAACATTCTAATTTAACAGTTATCAGAAGGTTTGGCTCATGGCCCACTAATCACAACAACCTAGCCACGAGCTTGACCTGTGTGATGTGGGACAGGCACAGAGCAGGCAGGAAAGCTGTGACCAGGGAATGCGAGGCCAGAGCGGAAAAGTCCTCCCCTCCCCTCCAGCCCTGGCAGGATGATTGCCCAGCACCTGTGTCCACCAGGCTGCTGGCTTGACCTCCTCAAAAGAGCTGGGTGACCAGTGGGTCCCCAAAATTTGATGCCCTTCATTCACATGGGCTGACACCAAACTGAGTAGGTGCACAGAGAACACCTTGGGAGTCAAGACCCTTCTCTCCTTCACCCCATTCTCTCAGCAGAGATTCAAACAGCCACTTGTCTTTATGGTAGGATACTTCCACAAGGAGAGCTTGTTGGTGAAGACAAGAAGGAAGAACTCAGCTGCTGAATATGTGCCTACTAATACCAGCCCAGGATCTGGCTTGGAGCATCTTGTCCTAATATTTTCTATCAGTCAGGAAAGAGGAGCTTTTTGTACTCATCACTTCCCAGCATGAGAGAAGTAATATTTAAACCAGTGCTGTGTGCTGCTGGGCACTGGAGATGCCAAGAGCAGGAGGAACACTCCTCAGGGCAGTACAGCTTGGATAAAGTCCTGCCAGAGTGGCAGAGAATCTTAACTATTTTTTGGAACTGCTGTTTGCAAACAATTAGAGGGAGATCCTAAACAATTTCATAAGGGTACAAGGTACAACAGAAGCCAGTTCCTTATATAGAATAAACAAAGCACTGCACATTTTCTCTCCTCCTGCATGCATGGATCACACTCCAAGCAAATTAGAAATAAAGGGAGAACAAAGAATACATTAAATATCAAGTTTTGTGCATCAAAGCAACTCTATTTTAAGTTTTTTCCAAATATCAAAAGATGCCCACATAGCACAAAAACAACCTAAAAATGGTACAGAAAAAGGAGAATCATATTCACTGCAGCAAAATAATGGTAGCAGTTGAGAAACTAACAGATGTCTATGGCTTTGAATTTTGAAAATTGTTGCTCTGTCACAGTGACATTTACAGTGTCGTAACAGTAATTCTATAATTTGATCAACTTGAATTACTTTTATTTTTAGCATTTGAATTGTATACAATCTTGCCAAAAATGTTTTGATACATATCTGCTAAATACTTTTTAAATAAATTCCAAATTATGTATCTTTTAAAAAAACACCAAAAAACCCAGTATATGTGATTCAAATACACACTGTGAAACTTTTCTAGAAAGAAAATATAGGAAGCCAGTGATTCATCACAGAGCTGATGAGTCTGCCATAACAGCAGTACCATGGCAGTGTTGCCAGATCTTCTCTGTATCTGAAGATATCTGAATTTTGGGCTCTCTCTCTTTTTTTCTCCTAAGACACCAACTTTTCCACTGACAATTTCAGATGCACATTTCTGTCTCTGCAGCCATTTTCCAGAGAAAGCTTTTAAAACCACTTATATAAAACAGGTATTGCTATTCTTGTGTTTTAAACAATGAACTAATCAGCTATATACCTTTCCCTAGCCAAAACCCTTCAATCTAAAATCTTTTTTTTTCGATTATTTATAAAGTCCCACTTTCAAAGTGATCACTAAGATAGTAACTTATTTTAAAACAAAGCCAAGCGTTAGCTAGACCTGTTCAGTAATTGTAATTGATGAATGATTTTTCTAAGATGTCTAAAGAAGTCATCATTTTACATACACAAATCATTCTAACCTAGGCTATTCCTTCTGTATATTTGTCTCCTAGGCTGGCCACCCTCTAATCACATGTTATTATTCTATTTTTCTATCACTTCAGGCTTTCCAAATCACCAACTCAGCTTCTCTTGCAGAGAATAAGGCCTGTGGGCTTTGGGGTTGCTCTCTTCATGCAAAACAACAGACTTCTGAACAGCAAAGGTGGTCAGAACATGACAAAGGATGTAAATTATCATTACACACTGAACTTACATTTTGCTATATCCATGCAGATCTGTTTCCAAAGGCACTGAGTACCTCCCTCTTTCACCCATTTTACTGACACTTGTGAAAAAACTCTTTCTAAAAGTAGACTATTTTTGAAGTTATTGTGGATATAAAGAGATGCTGGCTTGATTTATTGGAGAGTTGATGTTGGTTTTGTATAACATTTTCCAAACAACCACCATTTTGGCTGCAGATTTAATTTATATTGGCTTCTTATTTTCATTCAAATAAATGCATTTAGATTACTGAATTCAAACTCCTTGATTTAAGAGCCATTTCAGCCATTTCAGCATGGCCTGAACTCCCAGACTCCTACATTCACAGGTGTACTCTTGATCAAAAGTAATGGCAAATGCAAAAGCAGCAGCTGTCCAAGTTCCCTGGCAGAGCAGCAGCACAAGGACATGGAGTTTCTTATCTCACTCTTCTCCAATGCTCCTTTTCACAGGCTGCTCCCAATTGCTGCCAAGCCCTAGGCAGTGTCAAACACCCCAGCTACAGCCAAGGACATCATATTTTCCATCTAGCCACTAAATCTGACCTGGCAATAATCGGGTGTACCCACTTACCCCTTCCCATCCACCTGCTTTCTGCACAATGGGAAAGTGTTTGAACCTAAATTCACCTTTTTGCACAAGGACTGATGTCCATCGTGCTGTGACTTTAATTGGTGGTGGGTTTCCTATACAGGCTTCATAAAAGTTTTCTCTAAGTACCTGTATGTTTATTACCAATTTGTTATAGAAACACAACAGAGACCTTTCAGTACCCTACAGTTTTCCCACTCTGATAAAAAAATCCACACTGTGCACCATGTTTTTATCAACTGTTCTTATTCATAATTATTCCTGCAAAGCTTTACTAAAGGGAGGATAAAACATTTTCTGCCTCTTCCTTAAGCTCACACATCCTTTTTTTCTCTAAGTTATGCTGGCAGGCTCATGAAAGGTCAGCTTTGCACTGCCATCAAAGCATCCTGATGCAGAAGGGAGCCTGAGGTCACTCCTGCCTTCAGGAAGTGCCACCAGCTTCCTGACCACTCACAGGAGGAATGGCATCACCCACGGTGACATTTATTATTATCATCCTCTCACCACCAGCATTTTCAGATTGAACTGTAAGCCTGGCCAGGGCTCTCAGTGTGTAAAACCTGGCTGCTTTGTTGCTCATGCTCAAGTCCAGCTGATCCTGCTTCCCACCACCTCAATTCTGTGGGTTCTCATGGTGCCAGAGCAAGGATCCTCCTCCTTGGGACAGCATAATCTGACATCTGACAACCACAGGAGGAGGAGTGGGAAGGGGAGAAAGCAAAGGGAAAGCTCTGTCTTCTCTTCCCAGCTGGCAATCTCAGGCATTCAAAACAAAGCAGGACAAAGAGCCTGAAAGCTGTGGGCAGCATCTGATGAAGAGGTTGTTAATTCAGAAGGAGGTAATACAATTGGTAATGGTCTGTTTATGGCACTATAGGTTCTTTTTGAGAAACAGTATAAAGAGAGAGAAAAAATGTGTCAGAAGGGATATCAAGGGCCAGTTAGAGGAAAATCCTGGGAAATATGGCAGCGGGTGATAAATAGCCACCTTAAAAAATACAACATATGCAACAAGAGGGAAGTTTCCCCTATTTCAACCCCTTCTAGCAAGCAGTGTCACTTAAAGCTCCCTGTATGTCCTAATACAAATCTCTTCTGTCTGCACATTTGTTATTTAACTGCCTTAATTTCAAAAAGAAAATAGGGAAAAAATATAAAACATGATTTTCAACCCTGATTTATGCCTTTGAAATATGCAGGAACCCTATCACAGAATTTTTCCACGCTCATTAGTGCCAGCACACATTTTCTCTTGCAGAGAGGGAATACTAAGAGCTGCTCCTGACCCGGGCTGCTTTCCACAGGCTCCCGTGAAACAACAGGAGGCGAAGGGCCCCCGGGCGCTGCCATCCCCTTGCAAGGACTATCAGTTTGCATTAGTCACAACAAACCTCCTCCCATCACCCAGCTTTCCCAGGCTCCTTTACTTGGGAACAGTTGCTGGGCTGAGGCTGCTCTGCTGTTATCTTTTTAGATTGCCAACAAAGGAAATTACAGGTGACTGACAGGCAGCACCACACTCTGCAGGGTTTGGAGTTTTTTTGTAGGAGATTGTTTGTCCTCTGGAACAGCAGCCATCAAGTTTTAACCCACAAATCCCAGACACATGGAGGGCAATTTCTAAATCTGAAAGGCAGGCATAAAAGCTTCGTTATGAGAAGTGGAGTTGTTTTCTAATTTCCTGACCTTGAAAGCTATTTCATAAGAGTCTGCAGGGAGTACAGCTTAAAACTTCATGTCTGGTACTTTAAAACTGACATTTTAAAAAACTGTGGGTGTTGGGTTGGTTTGGGATTTTTCCGTCATAAAAAAAAAAAAAAAAA
>VXBI01009541.1:127226-191983 GCA_013397375.1 Toxostoma redivivum
AAAAAAAAAAATGAGAGAGAGAGAGAGAGAAGGGGAAAGAAAAGATCCAAAGATCCATGCATATTTTCTAAGAGATGCCCCTTCCAAAACAAATTTTGCTCCTTATATGTTCAAAAGCACTCATTTGGACCCTTTTTTGATCTTCCCAGAGCACAGAACTTCTAGAGGTGGTTCCTGAGCACATCATCTTTGCCCACATTCTCAGGCCTGTGCTTCCTGTTTAATTTATTTCAAAGCCCGCTATTTCCAAGAGCAAAATTATTTTGCTGGGGTGGATGCAGTCACATTGAGAGGGCTGGTCATATGTCAGCACATGTTAGTTAACACTCATTCCTGAAAATTCTAACTTAGACCAGATACTAACATTTCTTATTGATTGTATTTAAATTTAAGATAAAGAAAACTGTTCTATGTTATAAATCAGGATTTATTATATTATTATCCTTACCAGTAAAACCAAAACATATTCCTAAGAATGGTTTAAGAAAAAATACAGTGACAAGAAAAAATGTGAGGTTTGTTGTGAGGTTTGCTTGAGGTGTGATTTTTTTTAAATTTAACCAAAGATGATGAGCTCTAGGAAGATGATATTTCCTTCTCCAAGCCAGTAGTGGTGTTTCAGTCTATTCTGTGAGATGATCACCTTATCAACTCAAAGTGTGTATATTTGTGTATATGTGTCAAAGGAAATACCTTAAAATACATATATAGTGTATTCTCATATTAATTCAAAGCACTTACATTTTGACAGATTTGCTTCTTGCCATGGGTAGAAGAAGCCTGGACAACTATATTAATGATAGCCAGGAAATCACAAACAGCAGGAAAAAACATAACAGAGACCCCACAAACAGCACTGGGCAAGGAGGGGGGATGGGAAAGAAAGGGTTAAACATGCCAAGTTCATAGTAATTTCTGTTGAATAGAATCACAGAAGGATTTGGGTTGGAATGGACCTTAAAGTTCATCAGTTCCAACCCCCTGCTATGGGCAGGGAAGCCTTCCACTAGACCAGATTGCTCAGAGCCCCATCCAGTGTGGCCTTGAACACTCCCAGGGATGGGGCATCCATAACTTCTCTGGGAAACCTGTTCCAGTGCTTCACCAACCTCACAGTAAAGAATTTTCTGCTACTATCTATGCTGTTCTCCTTTGCGCTGTCACTACACTGCCTGATGAAGAGTACCTCCACATATTTCCTGTGGGTCCTCTGTAAGTAACGGAATGCTGCCACAGGACTGCCCTGGAATATGTATTTATAAAGTACATATTTTAAAATATACATAATGTATCAAGTATTTATTTACTTTATAACGTACTTTATAATATAACTATTTTATAAAATAAGTACCTTCACTTAGTTAGCCAAGTCAGGAAAAGGCACTGAGGAAAAGGCAGACAAAAAGGAGGAAGCACATTATAAACCAGTCTAGGCTCCATTTCACAATACTTGCAGCTTCAAGCAAGTGCAGCCAACCTACAGATAGCACAGGAGGGCAAAATCTGATCAACAGAGCCTTGGCAGCACCAAATCACCACCGACAGCTGTGGTTAGCATTTGTTCCTGTGCCTACCTGAGAGGTTACTTTGGTTTGCAGCAGCAATGATCAAGATGTTTTGATTTCCAAGGTGCTTCTGTGTGCCCAGTGGTTTGGTTGTGGTTTCCAGTCTCACAGATTTAACCTTCCCATGCCAGTCTCCCTCCTGGCAGTTGCCTTTGGCTGACCTCTGGGAGGGAGACCAGCCATGGACCACAGGCTGAGGCCTGGGTAAGTCTCCAGACATGGAGAAGGATTGGATGGGCATCTGTTAACGAGTAGCAAAACCACATTAATACCCACATAATGTTGCTAAATTGCTCATTACTACCATGCAAATAGACATAATTCCTGCATTGATTTTAGTGGAAGAAGGCCTCAATTCCTACAGCACTAACATTTCTAGTTAACTACGATTTTACCCAGTAATGATATCTGTTCTCAAAACTCCTTGTCCAAACAAAAGGACTGTCAGGACAAGAATGTGTCTGTTGGCCATCTCTCTCCACACAATTAATGAACCATTACTGTCCATATGACTCATGGTGCAGAAGGATCACATGAGCTGGGATTAATATGATCTATTTTGCCCTATTTCCTACTTCTGTCATGTTACGTTATGCTTGCTGTATTACCTTTATTTACACTTTAAGGATGATAAATTAAATTAATCAGGGCACTACAGTGACAACTCCTGAGGAAATACATGCTTTTTTTATGTGAGTGGATGGTTTAACTGCTGGCTTAAATGTCATCCAAATCCTTAATTTTTTATTCACTGGATAGGGAGTGTAAGGAAAATCACTGACATGGTTAGACCACAATGTGTGAAGTTGTTGGCCGTTTCCTTGTTGTCCTCCACTTGTCCAGGCTGGGTGGAAACTCCCCTTCCAGCAGGTGTAGAGCCCAGCTCAGCTCAGTCCTGCCCCAGAGCTGCATTTCCTGGTCAAGAACAGAAACAATACACTTGGCCTCACAGCCCATCAAGAAATACAGTCCTATTTACTCTGTATAAAAACACCTTCTTTTCAATATCTGTAAGCAAACAAAGCAGCTGCCCGTAGAGGTATAGCCAGAAGACTTTGACACACTCATCCAGCACTTGCAGCAGGAGTTTGTGCCTCCTGTGCTCTGTGGGCACAGAGATATCCAGCCTTGCTTTTGAAATCCCTCACCCAGACCTCCACATGCTCTGGGAGCTATAGTATCAAATACTGACAGTAGGAAAACTGTGAGCTTGCACTTTGGAAGCTCATCTTACTGACACTTTATCCCCTCTGTAAAGCCGAGGGGATGAATTTGCTGTGCTCCTCATGAACACTCTCTTCCACCATCTCCTCCAGCTGCAGAGTTGTTGTTAGCCTTTCTTTTCTGTTCTATTAACATTACATTCTTCCTGTTACAAGAAAACTGGACAGACTGGCCAAAACTGGGGTTTCTTTCCATGCCCTAAGTCTATAATTGTGGAAGTCTAAGACCTCACTGAATGATATTGCTCAGTTCTTCAGCATGAAACTTTCTCTACCTGTAGCTCAGTAACAATGATGGAAATGATCTGCTGTCGGTCTTACAAGTTAATACAAAAGCAATTGCCTGTCTTCCTTGCAAAGCCATTTCTCTAAGTTCCAGGCCTTCTACGTGTTTATCAGGTCCATTTTTTAACTCCTGTTAGCCACCTGAACAGTCTGAACCTTAGAGAAATGGCTTTGCATTAAGACACCAGGTACGTAAACAACTTATTTTCTAAGTGTGAAAATTTTCACTCAGCTAAGCAGATCAAACTGCAGCAAAGAGGACTTTGTTGTCTGAGTCTCTTGAGCACTTTCATCAGCTTTCCCTTCAGTGCAGTGCCTGGTTCTGAGACCCCCTGTGACAGAGCCCATGCACCCACATCTCCCCAGCAAAACCAGTCTTCAGAGCACATCAGAGCCCATGGAACACCCAGGGTGCAGGGGATCCTCTATTCCAGTGCCACAGATCCTCAGAAAGGGGCTCTGGCAGCCTGCTGGCAATCAGCCCTGCACTGCTTTTCTTTGATTCACAAAGCACCTCTCACTGCAGTGTGGCTTCTCCTAACCACTGGTAATAGCTAGCTTGCAAAAACAAGGACGTGCAAAATACTGAGAGATTGTGAAGGGTGATTTACACTGATTCTGTCTTCAACTGGCCAGACTGAATTTAACCTAAAGGAGAAGGAGGCCCAAGCAATCCTAAACTGTGGGAATATAGTCTGTAAGGATAGTGCAGAAAGCAATTTTCCTCAATGAATTACAGCTGTACTGATGGCCAGAAGTGGAGACAGCCTTGCCTGCCCAGTGAGGATGGGGGTTATAAAAGAGTGGGTTAGCTAAGTCAGAGTTAAGTGGAGTTGGAGCTCCGGAGTCTGCTGGCTCTGCTGTGAGGAGGTAAGGGACATGTGGTCGTGCAAGGGAGAGACAAGGCAAGAAGATGCTGTGTGAGGGACAGACAGGGTTAGGTGGCCAGGTAAGGGACAGGCTGGGGTTTAGCCAGTTATGCAGAAGGAAGAAGGGAACTTGCAGAGAAGGAGTCAGTGCTGTCTGGAGCTACCTGTGAGAAGTCCATTGAAGAAGCATGAAAAGCTTTTAATAAAGGACTGGTGATGCCAGTTGTGTCCATTTTGACACTAGATAATGACCACTTGTGTGTAAATTCTCACGTAAGTCTTGTGTGACTCACTGTGTGTAGTCCAGGTGAGTCTGTGGATGTGGAGGGTGTGGACAGGCTGAGATGTCAGTCCTGGGGTAACAGATGGCCTGCTCAACTAGAGAGGGCATCTCACTAAGACCATCATTTATTTTAGAAAGGAAAATTAGTATTATACACAATTAAATGACTACAGGAGGTAGCACCACAGAGAGCCATATCAAGTAGCAAAAAGCATGTTAAAATGTGCTGACCTCTCTAGCTAAGCCCATTTTGTCAGGGCTGGACACTGCATTTCTATCCCATTGCTGTTCCCACACAACAAACCCTGCCTTTGAGAAATCCTATCCCCAAATCAATAACCACTGGCACCAGCTTGCTCTGGCTTCTCCAAAGCTGCTTTGCAGGAATCCATCCCTGATGCAGTAGCACATATTGCTGCCTTCATTACTTTCTCCAACCACATAAATCTGCACTGCCTTAATTACCTTCATCTGTGACCTGATATTAAGGGGTGCCTAAGAGACCACCAAATTTGCTGGGTTTGGCAGCACCAGAGGGAGCAGGACATCCACCCTCTCAAGGTATCAACCTCTCCTGCACCAGATGAAGTCACAGAGATAAAAGGGTGAGTTTGTTTTCCAGGAAGCTTTTCAGAAGCTCTCCTTTCTCTGTTGTGCATCAAAATCTTTTTCCTCTTTCTTTTCCCATCAGAGATAAACATTGCATCTCCTTTTGGTCACTTTTTGCTATAGCTCTGTTTGCCTAATTCTAGCTTATACTACTGGTATTCCTCAAATAATATGCCAAGGCTTTCCTAATTCACTAGGAACTGTATTTAAGCCCTTCTTCTTCTGCACACTGGAGATATTTTTCAAGCAAAAATCTAGCCACTAAGTGAGTCTATGATGCAACAGCTTGATAAATGTAAATAATATACTTACTTAAATATAAAAATAGATTATATTTATACAAAAGTATACTTAATTTTCCACAGGAACAAGACAATGATTTATAAGACTAATTTTAGTCTTTTTTATTTTTTTTTAAATTTTTGTTATTTTTTTCACTTACTATGTTTTTTTATCCTTATTGAAGTAACATTTTCACTTTTAGATTTTTTTCAGTGCATAACATTTTATTTATATATTTATAGTTTTGTGCTTATACAAATACATTTGTTATTCTTCATGTGCTCATTTTATACTCAGCTTAATCTTTTTCATATATGCTTAAATTCTTTGTTAACTTCAGATCAAAAAGGAAGAGCTTTCTATGCCTTGTCTGGATTATGAAGACTAAAAAAAAGCTCTTCCTAAGTTATTATATTTTTTTCCATATCTTAGCAGGAATTTTTCAATACTTCAAAGACTTTATTACCTGATTATAATTTTTTTTGGGCTTGAAACATTCTTAAATATTATTGGAATTCCAGAAGTTATAAGAAACTCTGGAATAGTGAAGAACAATGATAATTTAACTGCCACTTTAAATTGTTTCCAATGCACAGAATCGAATTTAACACCTGTCAACTAAAAAACTCTTTCTAAATTCAAAGATGTGGTGGAATAATCTTTTCTTATACTGAAAATACATCACTTTCTTTATACAGCAAGAATTCACCTATTAACACATTCCTGGAAGAATTTTAAGATTGCCTCTGTCTTTCCTGTGCAATTTATTGCGGTTTGTACACTACAAGATGTTGTACACTACCCAGACAGTTGCATTTTGAATTATCTGCTGGCTAATTACTCTGTGGGCTTACATTCTAAGAGACTTAGATCAAATTCTGCTTTACTGTTGCATTTGCTTCTCTGGTTGAGCTGTTAGTTTAATAATCCTATTAATAAAGGATTAAGGAGCTAAGGATTAAAGGCACTAGGTGTGTTCAAAAAACAAACAAAAAAGAATTCCTTAGAAATAAGAAATAAAATCATTTCAAAGACTAGAAAAACCAATTTATTTCTCTAGATTTAACAGCAATCACTGACTCCATATGGTATCAAAATTTGAGACTTTTCAATACTGGCTAAAAATACACCATGCAAATGCTCATTTGCACAATACTGATGTAAGGACAGATGGAAATTGCAGTCCCAGTCCTACCCTTCCCTATGCAGGGTCTAGGAAATGCTTACATTTCAATCAATATAGGAGTGTGGAGAAAATACTGGAAAAAACCAAGTTCATCAAGGAGTGGAAGCATTGATTATAGTTCACAAAAAACAAACTGCATGCCTTAGGAGCAGGAACACTGAAGGAACTTGATGTACTGCCCTGAGAGAGACATGGAACAGAGACTGGGGTGGCACAGAGGTGGTGTAGTCATGCTCTGTTTAAAACAATGCAGCTAACAGGAGCTGAGCTAAAGAACTAACCCAAATGGTGGAAAGCTGGACTTTGCTCCATTGACTCAAAAACACATATTACTTTTCATACTCTAGCATATGCTAATTAGGTAAAACCTGTATGTGCTTTACATATATGACTAAAATCATTCAAGCTCCACCTAAAGATGAAATCATATCAACTGCAATATTACATTTTCCCCCTCCCTTATAAAAAAAAAAAAATTAAATGTATCTTCATGGTGTCCTGGGATGGTTAACTATAGCTGCACCCATCTCTTCCCTCATAAGGAACACACTGGGCATAACTCAAGCAGTCACCTACTCTGAATGCTTCCTTGGGAAATTCAGAAAGCAACCTTGTGTTTGTGATCATGCCTTTAGCACTATGGAGTCATGTCTCAATTTACAGCATTTTTTGCTGGCTGCATTATTAATATTTTGTATATTCACATGTGCTTCTACAGACACCATCTTTCTCACTGGCAATCCAATAAAAACCTGCCTTTTGTTGCTTAACAAACTATTTTGCACCTACCCGTGAGAGGTATTGAACATGACCAGGCTTCTAATCCAGCTGGAGAGTTCGTTTGGCATAACTAGACCTACATGGCATTGTTTTTGAATCTGTAATCGTGGTAGTCTCAGATAATGTTATTGGACTTATAGAGCCAGCAACTTCTATTGCTTAGTGCTCAGAATCTAAGCCCAGCCACCCCCAGCCCCTCTGATAACTGAGGACCAGCTGGAATGCAAGAGGGTTTACTTCCTGCCAAATCTTTCTTTTAATGCAACAGAAAATTTTGCATTACTCTTAATGTGACAAGTAGCCTTATAGTTTCAAGCCTAGTCTTGGCACACTGATTTTTAAAATTTATTACTTATTAAAAAAAAAAAATAGGGAGCTATCTTTAAATCTTTGAATAATGCTGAAACAACCAAACACAAGATAAGGGTGTAACCCTTGTACCAGTAGCTGATGCGAAGGCAGGCACTAGACCCAGGCCCTGAATTAACAAACAAGCCTGAATATTTAAGTCTGATACTATGGGAACTATTAATATATAGGAAGGAAGACCTATCATTAAGGAACTTGTCTGAACTGATTCACTTTGTAACAAAGGTGTTTTTCATTCATGAATTAAGGATGACAAAGGAATGCTAGGAATTTTTGGTCCTATATAAAGCTGATAAGGAAGTGCCACATGACAAATTTTCATGGCTATGAAGTTTCCCAGTTAGTTCCTTTATAACAGAAGATGTGGAAGTACCAAAGAACTGGAAAAGTCCAATATACATCAAATGTTTCATATGTGAGTTGTTGGAGATCCACAGTGTTTCAGTACTAAGCACTGTTTGCTGTGGAGGACACTGACACAGGGAAAAGTTAATCAGTCTAGTGCCAAAGCAAAGTTTTTCCTTTGGTACTCAGCATAAGAGGGGTGTGTGCTATTGCCTACTAAGTCCTAGAGAGGAAGAAAATCTAGATAATATGGGAACTGAAGATGTGCTAATGTTCCAGCTCCCCCAAGCTCCTTGGAGTGTCTTGTCCGAGTGCCTGGATACTCGGAGTACCCATCAACCTGCCTCACTACCTGAATCTGAGCAACAGGGAGACACTGAAAACATCCACATAAATACTCAAATTTAGTTTGGCACAAAACTTTGGCAATGTAAAATCAACAGTCTGACAAAGGGAGAGCAAGGGGACAGGAAAAGATAAAATACATTCCCTACCTCAGAAGCATCATTGTCTTTTGTTAATACCTTTAAAGGCACATTTGATTCACCAAGCCAGGTGAACCTGTAGCCAGACTGGGAATAAATGTAGTGGCAACCAGTGATCCTATGGGGGAAGAAAAGCAACAGAACAGTGTGTTCCTTCTGGCTTGTGGGCTAGGATAAGAGCCCTTTCTTTATAAGCTTGTGTCAAAAAAAATGTAGATTTAAATGAGAGGATGTGTAATAATAAGCTTCCCTTTGATGCTGACTCAGGTGGGTCTGAGCCACTTCCAGCACATTCAAACATCTCCAGGTGTGAAGCTGTGTTGTGCCTGTTCAATATCACAGCTAGAAAATCACTACAAAACCAACCAATGAGTGTCCCTTACTGGACAGATTATGAGCTTCCACCAGAGTTGGAGCAGAGATGTCACCTGAGAGATGACCAAAAGGGTTATAAAATGTAGTTCTCCCCATAACAGCAAGAATCTCTCTTCCTTCCAACAACGCAAATCACCATGTGCAGCCCAGATGGTGCAATGTGGAGGGCTGCAATGCCTGAGAACAAATGAGAAAGGGAAGAAGGTATTTATCAGGAAGGAGAAAACCACAGCCTAGAAGATCTAAGGCTTGCTCTTGGTAAAAGATCCATCCAACTCCCTGGCTAATGAGAATAGACTTTTCCACTTCCTGAGAAGGTGCAGTTATTTTGGATTCTTAACAGAGCAAAATAAAACCACACAACCATAAAATATTGCAAACAGAAATTTCTCTTCTGCATCAGGGTTTACTGATTTTTTGGACATTCCTACTAACTTAACAATTCTTGAAGGCAAAGCCAAAAAAAAAAAAAAAGATAGAATCAAAGCAAAGCAAACAATTCTTTTCTTAAAATAGGAGCTCTGTCTGATGATGCAGTAGCTCATCTGCATGTTATTACTGCTAACAGCAAAATTAATGAGCGGATATGATGTATGAGAGAAAAGTTAAACCAGCAAAAGCAGAAACATTCATCCTACTTTATCCTGATACTGAGAAATAGAATGATATTATGGCTAGCAGAAAGAAAAAGGTAGTAAAGGAATGGAAGAAGTTTGAATTAAGACTTTATTGTGTCCCGTCCATAGTTTCAAGCTTGCCTGTGATAAAAGCATATTTTTCAAAGCTTCATAGCACAACACTGCAAAGTGTGCCTGCTTTTTGCTCTGTCTACAAGGCACCATCCTAGCCTCCAATGCTCTTACAGCAGAATATGGTAAATCAGGGCCTCGGCCCCTCAGGCATTTGAAATAATACTCAGGTCATCACAGAGCACATTACCCCGTAGAGCTTTACAATCACTTGAAGGCCTCAGGGAAAAATAAAATAATAACATAAACCAGCTAGCCTATTTCTAGGTCAGCACATATTCCTTGCTCCACCTTTCACCTGAACATCCTGTGCCCCTTCTGGAAGTTCCTTAATTAACCCTTACTTTATCTTACAACTATCAAATGTAAATTAATAGTCATGTGGGGTCATCTTTCCAAGGTTACACTTCATGGCATACACCTGCTCCTGCCAGTCAGAATTAAATCTGGAGAGTGCTGAGTTGCTCTGTAATCTGCGTCATTTGAAGATACAGCTTTTCACCTATACAGCAAAGCGCAATCCTAATTTGGGCTTTAGGATGGGAGCAACAAAGTCCCAGGAGGGAAATACTTTCTTTACTAAATGTTTTTTCTTAATTTAGGATGAAAAATAGGATGAATAGGATTTTGAGATTTTATTGCCTTTCTTAAGTCTCCTTTTTTTTTTTTGCACATGGTGGGTTTATTTTAAAACAGCTTTCATTTATAAGGAACAGAATTCCCTTAGCTGACCTTAGACATATGCAGCCTCACAGATGGGAAGGAAGGGTGCTTTAGGCTAAATAAGCAAGTGATGTATAGGGTATAAAGCGAGGAGAATTCTTCTCCTGTTCCCTGGCAGCTCAGCAGTGAGTGGTAGCAGACAGTGAGTTACCAGCACGCAGCAGCATCGCCGCCCTGGGAGGGAGGTTTGGTCCCCCTGGCTCCACACCTATTCTCAAACCCATTAGTATCAGCTGATGCTTCCACTGGAATAGATATGCCCTCTGTTTGCTTGGGAGAACTCCCAGGGCTAAATTTGCTGTTTGGAAATAGTGAAATTTGAGGCAGCTGCAGGTATTTATTAACTGGCTTCTTAGCCAGGTACCGTGAAACAGATTCAGTGTTATTACACGGTGGTAGATGGAGTAAACAGTATTTAGACCATCACCCCAACAGTAATCACTGTTAACAATTGAGGAAAATAAATACTTTAGAGTGAATAATTTTAGTAAATATGACATTTCCCAGTATAAAATTCTACCCTTTAGTCCTGCAAAAAAAGTATGATAATTGAAATTAAATTGCTTTCTATCTTTCACTCTACTCCAGTTAAAAGAAGTAACAAGGAAGAGAAGAAAAAAACAAAAAAAGCAGTGGAAAAGGCTTAAAAGAAATCCTGTAATTTCAAAGAGCTTATATTGTATTTTGTTTTCCACTTCCAGAACAAATTATCTGTTAAAAAACAAGTACCCAATATCTTGCAAACTGTCTTGCAGTATTTCTATAAGACATCTCCCTACACATAACAGTTTTATAATCTGCAACACTAATACAGAGTTTTTAAGACATTGAGAATGATCCAGTGAATCTATGCTACTGGGCTACAAAACTGAATGTTTCTCAGAGTCCTTGATCTTGATGCCATCTATCCTAGAATCCTAGAATGGTTTGGTTTGGAAGGGGCCTAAAATGTCACTTAGTTCCAATCCCTCTGCCATGGGCAGGGACATCTTCCACAACACCAGCTTGTTCAGAGCCCCATCCAACCCGGCCTTATCTTGTACATGTTATCTATATTAATCTGAATAATAATTATTCATCCTAACCTGTAAAATTAGCTATGTACCTGTTACCTCATTATAATATTCAAAATTAAAGGTATTTTGATTACTTCTTCCAGGTGACATTCGTAATGAAGGTGAAGTTGTTTAAACTCTTTTTATCAAAATTAAAAAGTAAGAAGAACATATTGAGGAGAGTATTTGTAAGAGCTACTTGAAATCATGCCAGTCAAACCTCAAAACAACCCAAAATAGTGCAATTTCTACACCATAATAACTTCCCTTTTCCTTCCAACACACCCACATGACAAGCATGTACCCGTTCAATCACATTGATAACACTACATCTGACCTCAGGAAACTGAACAGTATTGGAAAAGGTATTTGTTTCTGCTTCTCCCTAATATCTCCTCATTAGAACTGAAGTTGTCTTTAGTAGGTAGATTGATATTGTTGGCCAGAAATGGGGCATTCAGTGAATCCATTGAGCCAAAAGACATCTGAGTCTACGGCATTTTTACCTTTCCACTGTTTTTCAAGGCTGCTTATTTAGCTGAATTTGGCTACTGGTATATATTCATGTAACTAATTACCAGTAAACACTTGGTAAATCAAACAAAATTGTTAAAAAGGCCAGTGTGCACACACACACACTCACACTCAGGTACATGCACAAAAATAAAGAATAATACATTTTTGTGCTTTGGGTTACACCAGCACCACATGTAACAGGACCTGGAGAAGATAAACTTCCTTAATTGGGGTACAACAAGAGTTATTTTAAGAAAGACAGGATGTCTAGAAGGGTCAGGCCTTGGACAAAGAGATCCTTTCTGCTTCTTTTCCTAAGGAAGAGGAGACAAGTTGGCTAGATTTAAAAAATCATGTCCTGTTGCAAGCTTGAAGATGGCTCATAGCTCATGCCTAAGTTTCCAGCGAGGTGCAAATGATAACACTTCTGCAGGGCATGGTGGGCTGTATGTTTCCACCAAGGCCCCTTACTGGGCAGAATCACACCCAGTGTGCTCCATGACCTGGGCATTACTCTGCTAACAGCTAACAAGTGTTTCCTGAGTGAGTGTAGCTTCATCAACTCATTGGAAATGTGCCCATTTACATCATTTGTGGATTTAACTGGGTGCTGCAATCAAGTTATTGGCATATTAATATTACTCCTGCCCCCATTGTCACCATGAAAATCCAGTAGATTGCAGTATTGGGAAGGGCACCCTTCTTAGACCTCTAAAGACTTCCCATCTGGGTGGTATTTCGCTGACAAAACCAGTCATGGACTGGGAGGGCAGCTGTTGCAATAGAATTGTAATGAAATAATGTTTGGTATTTCGTGACAAAATCTTTATTCTGTGCGACTTAGCTTCTAAAACATTGCAGCTCTTTGCCCATCATTATCAAACACTGGCATTGGGGAGGAAGGGGTAGGAATTTGGGCTGTACTACTCTGACTAGAGGATCCAAATCCTGATTTCTCAGTTAGGAACTTCTTTCTGCTTTACATATGCATTTAGTGCAATGACAGCATTGTTCTTTAGTTAAAGTATTTCCTTCCCTCCTTGGCCTCTATACCCTTGAGACATTATTAGAAAGCAATTCATTTTGCTGGGCAAAGTAACATACTTTTTAATATATTCTAAAACATCATTGATGTAATGGTAATTCTGTTTTCTGCAAGTACTATAATGTGAATTCATAATACTTGATTATGTGTGACCATGACAACAATGAGTCTGCAGGAGAAGTCTCACCAGTGCCTTGCAGAGGGGTGTATATAGTAGAATGCATCCCTGTGGAGCTAATCCCTATGTAAACCTCTGCTGGATGTGAAATATCTGATGTAATTTGGTGTCCTAAGTGACATTTTTTCTTTATTACTACTATAGATCCTTCTAACAAAATACAGCTTTTAATCTGTAATTTTCAACAAATAATGTCATACTGCATGAAAGTGTTGTTATTCTTCCCTAAACACATGAGCTAGCACTTTGTAGTGTTAAATCCAATCCTATTTCTACTATTTATTTATCACAGTCTCCCCTTCATTTTCTTGTAGGAATCCTCTATGTCTAAAACAGTGTCATCAGCAAATTCCATTAACAGACAAGTT
Organism: Toxostoma redivivum; assembly: GCA_013397375.1. Lineage (NCBI taxonomy): Eukaryota > Metazoa > Chordata > Aves > Passeriformes > Mimidae > Toxostoma > Toxostoma redivivum. Next base: position 140,517 of record VXBI01009541.1, read on the forward strand.
GTCTCTGTGACAGGGTTATTAGCAAACATATAAAACAGCACCAGAGCTACAGCCATGACCTTCTCCCAGTCTGACAGGGACCCTTCCAATACAATCCACAGTTGTCTCCCTGTACCTGGTCCTTCAGCCCTTTTCCCCAGCTCAAACAGCTTCTCCTGTGGTCCTGTACCTAAGGTGTCAGTGCAGAAAATAGGGGTTAGGTAGTGCCCTATTTAGCCAAGGTTATCAAAGGTAGATAGCTGGCTAAATTTTTCCATGCCTCTCACACTGAATTTCAAACGTTTAGAATTTGCTTTCTGCCCTTTATTTAAAGACTTCCTTCAAAATGTCTTTTAAATCCTTGCATAAGTCAGAGCAGCATACCCAGAGTAATCTAGGAGAGATTTATGAAAGAAAAAGTGTGGGGTTTCTGCTGACTGGGGCTGCAGCCCCTTTTGCAGCCCTGATTCAAAGAGGCCTTTCACTTAGAGTAAAAGCTGTTTTCCAGTGACTTGGTGGAGAAACTCCCTGGACAGATTCATCAAACCTGCCCCATGGCTGCAATGACCCTCTCAAGCATGTTGTGATTAGAAAAGCCACTTCTGTCTTCCTGCCCTGCCCCAGGGAGCTCAGGGGAGCTCTCTGTGCCCTTTCTCCCTACTCTTCAGAAGGGCTATCATGGCACAGGTCCTCCCAAAGCTTTTTCTTGAGTCTGCTGTGGCTGTAATGAAATTCCAAGTCTCCTCCAAGCTGAAGTCTCTGAGTTCCTTTCCCCAGCTGACATCACGGCTTGTTGGTTCAGCCAAAAGTGTTTCTCTGTCATGTCTTCTGTTCGCTGAAAACAAATTTAAAAATGGCATTGCTTTTTTTTAGATCAAAGTCGTATTGCTGAATATCAGTGAGTTTTTTGGGATTTTTTTAGTTAAAGTTGGGATTACTGTATGAGAGATGGAATTTTGTGTTTGTATTTAGTTGTTTATTAATTTTTATTTATAGTACAGTAAGTGTTATAGTATTTTTAGTTGATAAGTTAAAAATTAAGAAATGATGATGTATTTTGTTTGTTATAAGTTTTTTTAAATAGTTTAATTAAAATTAATATATAGATTTTTTTTATTTAATGATTAAATACTAGTGATTTGTAGTGTGGTATTTTTATTTAATTATAAAAGTATTACTTCAATTTAAGAAAAAAAGGATAAGAAGAAAGAAAAACTAATGTTTTAAAACTTTTATTTTGTTTTATAATTATTATATTTTAAAATTTTAAATTATAATTTTTTTATTATGTGATATTATATATTTTTATTTAAATTATGTATTAGTGATTTTAACCTTATTATTTAATTTTGGAAGTTTTTTTTAAGGCTAAGTTAGAAGTAGTGTTTTTTGGGGGAATTGTGTTTGGTAGTACAAAAAGGTTAAAACTTTCAGGCTTTAGGGTTCCAACAGGTGAATAATGCTGGCATTTCATAAAAACTAAGCCATGTCATTGCTAGTAATGTATACTCTGGTTCATAGATCAGAAGTTAAAGCTTTTAATAGTAATTGCTAAAAATCTGTATCTGCTATCATATCACACAGCTCCTCATATACACTAAGGTCAGAGTAGGAGCTCTGTAGTTACCCAGAGTATTTCTTTGCTCCTCAACTGCTCCCAGGACTAGAACAACTACTCACATCCCTTCAGTAGTCCTTCATCTTCTGTCATTTAGATTGTGCAGTATTCCCAAAGTTAAATTGCCAAGCTTTTTCAATTTGTGGTCCATGTATGTGTGATGATTGCCACAGTACATCAGGCTGCAAGCACTGCCTGAAGCGCTGAGTGTCCTCTGGTGTAGCATAAAGGAAAACATTGGAGCTGTTGCTATTGTCACCATCACTACTCCCAACAGCAAAAACCAAAAGTAAATTTAAGAGCAGTTGTGCTCAGGGAGCTACATAAATGCAGGCTCGAGGTTTTTAAAGATAAGAAACAAATATGTAAAGATGGAGAACAGGAGGTGATGTAAACTGCCTGCATTAACAACATCTTACATTAACAATAATGGAACTGCTTTAAAAGCTAAGCTAGTTTTCATCATCCATGTCATTTGTTTCCTTTTTGTGTTTCGCTCAACTCGAACAGTGACAGCTCCGTTTGTATTTCAGTCAATTCTGTTGTCAGGCAGCAAACCTATGTTGCAGTTCTTGTGTTAGAAATACTTCCAGGGAGCACTTTGAAATAAACTATTTTTTTAAAAAATTGAAAGAAAATCTTGAAAACCCTTTATCTTGAGGACTTTAGAGACTACCTAGCTAAACTTTGCCTCAAAAACTCACACACTGTAACTTCCCTTGGATATTTAACAGATCTACAATGCTTGGATGCCTTTCTGCCTTTGCGTAAAATACAAACATGTGTCTAAATTAACTTTTAATTTTTATTCATATTCCACCCTACACACAACAGCCAATTATAAAAGCAAAATCTGTGAAAGGTTGTTTGTTTGGAGAACAGCTAGATTTGATTTTCATCTCAAAACTGGAAGACTTAATGCACAGAGAGTAGCACAAGTTGTTAACCCCCACCTTTTTTTTTTTCCTTTTCTCCTTTCTGTGCTGCAGCTCCACAATAAAACAACAGCCAGGAAATAAGCCACGTTGTTTTTCAAAATTCAGTGTAATCACAAGTTAATTTCAATCACAAGTTAATTTCAATGATTTGCATTTTCTGCCACTCCAAGCATTAATATTCCTAAAATCCTCTTTGAAGAGAACAAGCATTGTCATCAAATTACAAGTCATCTTATTAATGATCAAAAACATAATATGGAGATTAAATATCTCTGGACCTTGGAAAGAATGATGTCTTGGAATAGATCACGACTCAGAATTTTAGGTGCGATAATCCAGAATTTCTGCTCATGAAGGGACAAAAGGGAAAGGAGAAGGCTAACACACAGTTCTGTTCCTTGTCCTTTGTAAGAGCAGAGCTGGTAGATTGTTTTGGAAAGGGGAAATATTCTGGTCCCCCCAAAAAACCACTCAGGCTATTTCTTCATGTGCGAGAGAAGAACTGTATGAGAGCTTTTGCCTCAGCTAAATCTCATGTTATTTAATTTAAACAAAGATAGAAGATATAAAGACAAGGAAGTAGTCAGAGCTCCTGTACTCCTTGCTTGGGAAATGTCTGCAGCTGCTGATTCAGGATATCTCAACAAGTAACATTACCAAAAACCTGACTGCCTGGGAAAGGCACTCAGAACAGTTTCCACTTGGTGACCTTTGTGACTGAAATTGTGAAAATGGTAATACAAGAACCTCTTCTGCTGGCATTGTGTTCCCTGGGGATTCATGATGGTATAATTGAATAGAGCAGAAATGGGTCCCAAACATATTATTCAGATTCAAAATTTTGAGTGTTTCACACTTTGAAGAAGTTTAAATTAATGATTCTGAACTTCCCCGTCACTGTAAAATTACAGAAATAATTGCTGCCTAATGTCACCAAGGAAGGTAAAAAATATAAGCATGTCAAATCAAATATATGTAGCTTAAATTTAATGCAAGTCTTCCTTTTGCCATGCTATATAATCAGACTGTACAAATGGCAGCAGAGCACTTTGTCTCTGAATCTATCCTCACCTTCAGCCAAGTTTCAGTACAATGTGTCCCCAGAGCTGCAGCTTTGGAGAGAAGATATCTGGAGCAGCACACTTTGTAGGACTCAATAATTAAGTTTCTGATCCACGTTCCTGTGATTATCAAATCCAGTCTCCATACTGTAGGGTACTCAGTTTGAAATGTGGTTGTGAACTTTTTTTCTGACAATTCAAGAACACCTGCCTAAGTGAATATTTCTACTTTCAAATACAACATGCGTATACCTTAATACTACAGCAGTATTCAAGAGGAGGGAGCACAAAGGGGAGCCCAAATTGGACAACAGACAAAATTACAATTACAATTTTAAAATGGCAACAAATCTCCATTAAGATTAGTTGTGCTGCTCCCTTTAAACTTCATTAAAATTTCAGTTTAAAAAAGGAAATAAAATTGTTGCAGTAATAAAACTACCCTCATCCGTGCAAAAAAAAAACTAGGAGGTTTTTTCCAATGTTGGCTGTGATCTACCCTAAAAAGAGATTTTCACCATCAACCCCAGAATGGACATTTGACTCCTATGAAAAGCTGGGGAAGTATAATCAGAGCAGCTTTGCTAAGCATAGGTGCAGGATGCCACACATCAGATATTTACTCAGTTAATCTGCAGTGTGAATCTAGAAAGAGGAGGAGGAAGAGACAGGAGCCATGACATAGTATTGTCAGCTCTTGTTTCTGCAATCCCTCCCTCTCACATTTTCTCAGAGCTGTAGGCCATGTCTACATGCAGAAGTCACATCTGCTTTACTGAAACTGAGATACTTAAGCCAACAACTTGCATGTGTGCACTCCTGTTCCAAATTAATTACTGGCTCAACCCAAAGTGATATAAGTCAGTCTTAAAATCCAGAGAAAGCTCTTCCTGTCTTAATTGACACATGATTACAGCATTACTTAAAGAGCAGAAATATTTTAAGACTTCAATCCTGCTATCTCTGACAGACAGGGTGGGCTCTTTGCTTGGGTCAGGCAGTGCATATCCAAAGGCAAAAAGCGCAGGTGGGAGGGCTCAGAGAAGTTGGATGTACTAAGCCAGCGGACCTGGTAGAGCAGATGTTTATTTATAGCACAGTAGTAGTGCACATGCATTCCCTGAAACACAAATCCAGCTTGCATGAAGCAGGCATGTTTCCAAAGGTCTTTGGGAGAACGACAGACATGCTACAGTTGGAGTTTAGCTGCTATTCAGCTGTTTGTCCTTTTCCATAACATATTTCCTAGCTTCATACTAATTTTTTTCTTAATAATAAGCTTCCTACTTGTTTGAGCTTGGAGAGGGTCTGGGGAAACACCAGGTTTTCCTGGTGGCTGAAGGTTTGTGCAGAGATCACAACCATTTTCCCTAGATGATGAAAATAACTGTACGGTGTGAGCTGGTACAGAGGTATTAACATGGAAGCTGCTTTCCTGAATTAAGAATGTAGCAAAGTAGATCAAATTTAAATTGGGGTAGGTGGCCTCAGACAGGTTGGCTTTGGGGTAGCTGGTGTCAGCTGCTGCCTCCAGGCTGGGATCAGCCTGCATATTCCCAGTGGCAGGAGGTCACAGCCCCTGCTGCAGCCATGGCTGCTTTTCTGTCTGTGTCTCTTCTCTGCAGGTCCCTTGTCTGCATATTGAGACGTTTTTATACTCGATGGCACTGACTCTGTGTGATATTGGACCAGGACAAACAGTGTGAATGCCTTGCAAAACTGCGGCAGACTGTGGGTGGGTGCTAGCCAAGGAGTGAGGATGAGGAGGGTACAAATTCCTGATGATTAGCTGTGCCATTTGGACACACAGGGAACTGGCTGCTGGTCCCACAGACCAGAGTCCTAATTTGCCACCTGCCTTTTGTCTTCATCTGGACTATTTATGCAGATGCTGTTACCCTGCACCCCCAGCTTTCCCACACTGTCCCACAAACAAAGCTCTCAGAAGGATGTGTGATCTTGCCAAAGGCATTTAAGCAGAGAACTGCGTGGGCCAGCTCTGGAGATTCATACAGATCAGCAGGAGCCTAAAGAGAGCACAGGACTGGCTGAAATCAGTGGTGGCAGGAGTAGCAGGTACTTCCCTGCCACTGGGTCCTGCCAGCCCCAGACAAGGTGTCACCAGTAACTCACGTGAAATCTGTGTAGCATTTCCTTCCCTCCCTTTTAGGAGGCAGACAATGATTTCACAAGACATCATCTCACTGAATAATTTTCTGGTTAATGCCTAGGCACCCTTTAGAGCAAAATAATGAATGTAAGAGATCAATGGGTGAATTATTGATCCTGTCAAAACTCTTTATAGCTAATTATAGCACTGAATGCTAACTGAAGTGGCTATTGGTACCTACCAGTCAAAATATGGTCACTAGGATGTTTACAAAAAACTCCCAAACAACTTTAAATCTGGCTCTGTTATAATATTCCATCTCATTTATTCTGAAGACAATTCACACCACCTGGATTCTTTGGGGTGAGACAATGCTTAAGTACAAGGTCCTGCACCTGGGTAGGGAGGATCCCAAAAACAAGTACAAGCTGGGTGGAGAATGGATTGCTGCTTCTCAGCAGCCCTGAGAAAAAGGATTTGGGGGTGTTTGTTGATGAGAAGCTCAACATGACCCAACAATGTGTGCTAGCAGCCCAGAAAGCCATCCAAAAGCAGAGTGACCAGCAGATCAAGGGTGATTCTGCCTGTCTACTCTGCCCTTGTGAGATCCCACCTGGAATGCTGCATCCATCCAGCTCTGGGGTCATCAATGGAAAAAGGGTGTGGACCTGATGGAAGGAGTCCAGAGGAGGCCAAAAAAATTATCAGAGGGCTGGGGCACTTCTCCTCTCTCAAGGCTGAGAGACTTGAGGTTGTTCAGCCTGGGGAGGACTCCAAGGAGATCTTACAGGATCCTTCCAGAACCTAATGGGGGCTTACAACAAAGCCAGAGATGGTGCTTTGGACAAGGACATATAGTAACAGGAAAAGCGGGAATGGATCCAAACTAAAAGAGAGTAGGTTCAGATTAGATAGTAGGAAGAGATTATTTCCTATGAGAGTGGTGAAGCACTGAAACAGGCTGTCCAGAGAAGTCATGGATGCCCCATCCCTGCAAGTGTTCAAGGTCAGGCTGGGTAGAGCTCTGAGCAAACTGGTCCAGTGTAAAGTGTTCCTGCCAGTGTCAGGGAGGTTGGAACCAGATGATCTTGAAGACCTCTTCCAACCCAAACCATTCTATGATTTTATGAATTATTAACTGTTTTCTCTGTATTCTCTAGCAACAGAAAGCATTGCCACCATTTTTGTGCATCTCCAGCTAGGCAAGAACTCCCTGCAAAGTTCTGTGTGTGTTAGATACAGAACTTGTTCCCACCTTGGAAAATAAAAAAGCTTTGAATTGATTTCAGAGTGTCTGCTTTACTTTTCCAGGGTCATTTCTCTTGCATTCATTAAGACTTTCTGAGAAATAGTTGAGCACAATGGGTTTTCTGCAGCAAAGAAAGCAACAGTGGAAACTGTGTTTCACCTATAACTGAATGTATTTGGACCCTATAATAATTTTTATTAACTATCTGGATTTTTTTAAAGCAATTGGTTTATATAAGTCAAAGTTAAAACCCTACTACTTATCTCTCTTGCATTAACAAGCATGAAATGTACTTAAATTTCTTAGTCTATCTCCTGAGATCTCCTGGACAGGAAGAATTTTCTCTTTCATATTTTTACAGGGAACAGTTGTACTCATTTCAGATACAAATTATGCTGACACCTCCCAAAGTTTTACATAAGATATTTCCCTTTTCTACTCCAAAAGAGTGGATTCTTCTTGCATGGGAGAGCTTAATTCAGCCTCCAGATGTAGAGGTCTCCCAGGATGTGAAACAGGGCTTCTCCTAGTAGCTGACCAAGCTCACTCTATCTCTCAGTATCACACACCAAAAAGCTCCACTGGGAAAATTTGTTTGGAACCACTATGCTCCCACCAGTCCTTTTTACTTCTGTGAACTGTCATTTTCTAATAACAAATATTAATCCAAAAACCCCAGCCAGCTGCTCTGTCATGCCATTTATCAACACCCAGTATGCTGAGATTTGCTACACAAGTCACCTTGTTGTTTGTTGGACACACACAGTTTAGGAGGCTGCTGTACTGCTGGGTACTATTCAAGGGGTATTTTGCTGTCTGCACCTGCAGGTAGGATGAGAGAAAAATTTGAGAAAACAGGATGTTGCTTTGGGAAAAAGGAGGAATTTGAGTAGAAAACTGAGAATCTGTCATAGACATTGTAAAAAGAAAAGCTGAGAAGGCAGGATTTGGATGCCTTGTGGACATCCAGACTACCTGAGCTAACCTTTTTAAAATGATGCATACTTTCATATGCTGGGATTCATTTCCCCTGGCTTTACAGTAGATGTCTAAGGGCATCTCTACCATCAAGAGAAAGAAGATGGCACTCCTCACGCACAAATCACTCTTGATTACATGGATATCCAAAACACTTTAGAAGTAGCAGTCTCATGTAGTTGTTTATTTCTCTTGATTGATTATTGTTGGGTGGGCTGAGAGATAGTTCAGATTAAGACGTTGCAGATATCTGCAGTTTGACAAGAGGAATCTCATTCTGCTTGTGACTGAATCACACACCACGTACTCATGAAAGAGTCTTTCAAATATAGGACAATCCAGAAAGCTCTATTTCAAAGATACTTCATGGATGAATGATTTTGGCTTCCTTACACTTTCTCTCCACTGAATTGGTCAGCAATCCAAAAGAGGATAAAAAAGTATTTCTGAAGAATCAGACCCTTGATATGAAATGCAAGCATTCTGGCAGGACACAGAGTGCCTAATATTCATGAACTGCCTTTTTTTCCCCCCTTTCTATTTAAATAGAGATTTCCTTGTAACTTGTTCAGATGGCATACTCAATGCCTCAGGCAAGACTGTGCAGCTGCGTCTACAGCTTGCAAAGGACTTGGCTACATTACAAGTGTCATATTTTCTCACAGATAAATTGTTCTTGAATAGCATTGCCTAAGTAATAAGGTTTCCTATTATAATCAGTATCAGCTTTGCATACCTCCTTCCTTCTTTTCACCCTCCTTTTATAATATATACATGTTAACTGTAACCACTGCAAAGAAGCTCTTTTTATGCTTTAGTTCCCCCTGAGTCCCTCTTGCCATTTCCAAGGGAATGGATGGCATATGGGATCATGTTCCATATTCCACCCTGGTGCCTTTTTTTTAGCACCTGCTTTAAAAATCCAGAGTCACGATGCAATGGACAAAGTTTAGTTAGAGCCCAGAACAGTTGTTATACAGTAGGCTAGTGACTGAAAGGAGCTGTCCTCACCCAGCTTTACCACTTCCAGGAGCCATTCTTGCAACTGCCAGGTCTTGTGAGGACTCACTGAAGGCAAGGGGGTGGATTTTGTGCATGTGTGAGTTAGAGAAGTGTGGGTTTGCAGATTCTAGGAAAGGAACTGACTTCGATGTATCAATAGAAATGCACCTATTTTTGTTTATCTAAATAAAATCTCTTATTTCACATTAAACATTTAATTTATACCCTCTCCTCTGCAGTATTGAGAAGGGACAATATATAGCCATTTTTATCCAGAAGGAATTCTATTTTCCGAATTAAACTCTTTTCCTCTGTCCAAACAACTCCCCTGATGACACAAATTACACAGGTCATGAATGGCAGGAGATCAGACTGTGTAACCTCTGGAAGAGCTTCAGAACCTCCTGAAGACCATGGGAGTGGCACAGAGCAGGTTGTTACAATACTTACAGAGCATGCACCCAGTTCCCTAAACAAAAGATTTCAAACTTGTGTTATGTAAACAAGATTTGAATCCACCACATCCTTGTCCACAGGTTGGCAGCCCTTCTCTGCCTCTGCAGCTGTTCCTCACCCCACTTGCACCCAGGCTGAGCTACCCTGCTCAGAGCTGTGCCAGCACAAGCTGCAGCTTCTATTATACCAGAAACATGACAATTTTGCTCACTGGCTCTCAAAACTGAGTACTGAAAATCCTAAGGAACCCTGACACTGTGTTTGATCTCTTTTTAAAGTTAAATTTTGAATAAAGTGAGTTGTCTGCTGCTGAATGGGAGCAGAAGGGTTTGTTGTCTAACCCGTCCCTAAAAGAAAAAATAACCAAAGCTTTGCCAGAAGAACCAACAGGGAAAGCAGCACAAGCATAGGCTAACATTTACAGTATTTGCAGCACCATGTCATCCAGCTGAGGACATCAAGATGACAGAGTGGATAAAATGCCAACATTTTCTGCAGATTTTTCTGTGTGTTACTGCCCCTAACATTGCTCCCACTGATGGTGGATAAAGTGAGGGCACCAACCAGGGGAAATTTTAGCCAATGTTTGGTAACATGGCTGCAGCCCAATGTAATTCCACTCCTCAGAAGACTCAGCAGTGCTCATTGCAGCAGATAAACAAGTCACTCTGTTACTCTGAGGCGTGACAAATACCACTGTAAGCTGCCTGGATGGAGAAGATGGGATCTAGTAGAAGATCCAAGCCCACATTCCTACCTGGGAAGGCTGAAGGAAAAAAAAAACTATCTCAGCTTTCTACTAGATGCTGTCTTATCACAGGCAGAGCACATATCCCATATCTGACCCCAGGGCACCAGTGCAGGACCTGAAACTGAATTCACTGTCACCAGTGATGTCTTCCTCTCTTCTTGCCTAGGCAGAATTTGTTGAGGGTGAAAATGGGGTGCTTTGGGGTCACTGCTCTGCAGTGCCATGGAAATTTTAGACAAATCATTTTGGGTATGTCTGTATTAAGAGGGTTGAGAAACACCAACCCTTTCCACTTCCTCTGGGGCCCCTCAAGGCCAGGAAGGAAAATCAATAGAAAAGCAAAGTAAATACTATCTGCCCTGCTAAAGTCCACAAGAAGATACCTTTTAGACAAAACAACTCTGCCCAATTCTGCATCAATAATTTTGTATTTTTTCTAGCCCCAGGCTGTTATATGTCATACACTTGCAGCACTATTCAAATTTTACTATTTGAAAAAAGAAAAAAAACAAAAACAAAAAAAACACCAAAACAAACAAACAAACAATTCCCCACACCCAAGCTAGTAAAAAAAAATAAGCCCTTTGAAGTGCTTTAGTGTTTTGGTAGGAAAGAATATTAAAGCCCCAGAGAAATATCTGGTATGATATTTTGACATGATAACCAGTGAACTCTGCCTGAGCCTGTGACATATGCTTCCCCTTAATGCTTTTAGAAAACCAATGAAACTTGTGCCCCTTAGCAACTTAAGTTTTTAATTTTTTTCCACAAATTAGAGAGACAAAACTCCCAAAAGGTATCCCAGCACAGAAGAAATGAATTTTTTCAGACCACAGCATTGTGAAATACTTCACAGCTGAAACTATATGGACTTGACAGAAACTGTGGCCAGTTAGCACCTTATATTAGAATTTTACCCAAGAATAATTAATTGGCAGGATGTCCTTAGCCCAAAAAAAGTGCATTTAACATTTTCTAAACCATCATAAATTTCACCATCTGCCATCTTGCCCTAACATGCTCCCTGCCTCTTGCGAAGGCACAAAACTCAAGTGAAGATTTGAGTGTCTCTCTGGCTCCCAGAGTTCACAGCATCTGTCAGCTACACCATGTACCAGAACACAACACACATGGACTACTTGAAGGCATACACTCAGTAGTCAATGCTTCTCTCAGACTACTTATAATTCCATCTCTTGGGGAGAGAGAACAACATATAAATTAATGCAGGGTCAGAATCGGCCACAAAAATTCTTTGTCATGCCCCTAGTTCAGACCTAAGTTAAGACCCTACTTGATTAAAATTGAATAATAAAAAATGTAGAGAAAGCTGCATGTTACTTGTAAGAAGCTCGTGAGCTGAAGAAGCAGCTAAATCCACAGCAAATCTCAACCTCTATGAATCATTCATTCCGAATTAGAATTCTAATGTCCATTTAATGATCTCCTCAAACAACTACTTGCTGAAAAATCAAGCCTTTATACTCAGTCAAGATAGAATTGATTCGTGTTTATGGGCTCCTGTGCAGGTTTTGGTCAGCAAATTGGCCTCAGTGAGTGCTTTGTGGAGGAGGTACTAAAGGTCAGACCCAGATGCTTTCTCTCCTTACCAGGACCATCACATCAGCCTGTGTGTCCTGAAGTCTGCTTCTGCCCAGGGTGTGCCACCCCCAGAAGCACCATAAGCACATGCAACAAGTCCATCACCTGGGGGATGAAGGGGACCTGCTGCCTCAGGGCTGCTCGCAGTCAGACATGTCTGGGGTGCTACAGATGTGAAATGGGAAGTGATACTCAATGACTTGTCTAGGATTTCTGTGTGTGTGGACCACAGCCCAGGTGTAGCTGCTCTTACAGGAGCTCTGGACACACCAAAGGTAATCTGCTCCTCCTGATCCCTGGGAATGCCTCAAAATGATACTCTCTCTCCTGAGGATAATGGAGTGCACTTTTGTACTTCCCACTTGCTCATTGATGATTATTATGCAAACTATTTGTGACACTAGCAACAGGACAAAACCCAAAACCAAAAAGTATTGTCACTTAAACGTGTGACAAACCACAGCCACAGTTCTGAACAGCTTCAGGTCACCCCAGCCCACAGGGAAGGTTGTGCAGGGATGGCTTGCAGCAACACAAACCAGATGTCAGGACAAGTCTCCCCCAGGCTTCTTGTTATTCCTTGCTGAGACCACAAGGAGTACTTCCCATTTCTCCTTCGCAAGCAGCTGAGAGCTGTTGTATCCACATATCACTTTTCCATTGTCAGGCTGCTAATTGAAACTTAAAGACCTTCATTAGCCACTTCCCATGGACCTGCATGGTGGATTCATGCCATAGAAAAGCAAGGACATTGACTAATGAAACCTGACAAGTCTCCCTGAGAAATCCTCCAGGATTTCTGACCTCAGCAGCTTGCTCTGTCAGAGATAACCATCCCATGGCAGAGTAAGCAACAGATGTGCCTCGGCTCCTGCAGGGCTGTCAGACCTCAAACAGACCTTTAAGACCTCCACACAGCCAGGATATTCCTTTGCCACCTCTGCAGAATTGCTTTCACTTCTTTATCTACTTGTTTGCCATTTTCTCACTGGACTGTGTATTGCTACTTCTTTTCTATGCTGTTTACTCATGTGCAAGGAAACCAAATGTAATGGCCAACTTTCAGTTTATTGTCTGGTTTTGCTACCAGGCTCTCTGCCAAATGGTTACTGAATTTCTAAGGGAACAGGCAATAAAACATACGAGGAAAATGCCGGTGAATTCCACAATCACTTCCCCTCAACAGTGATGTTCTTATGAGCAAGATGAAGGTGTCCTACACAAAGGAGGTGTGGGCTCAACACACCTTTGAATTACACCTTGTGTAACAAGGCTACTAACTAATCCCTGTTGCAGTTTAGGCTCCCTGAGTTCCCTCTCTCACAAGCCCAGGCACAGAGCACGAATGCTCGAACATCCCTGAAGTGAATTGCTCTTCTTCTCCAGCAGTGGCACTTGGCCTCATACAGAAGGCAAGAGGCTGTCACAGCAAGATGCAATATTTGGGTAATTGCTGTTTTTCTCGGCCACACCAGGTGAAGGCAAACATTTGTCACTTCTCTGAGCAGTCCCCAGCAATCAAAGGTGCTGAGTGACAGTGCTCAGGGACCACGGTGGAGTCACTGCTCGCCAGTGGCTCCCACTAATGAGCAAACACTGGCTGTAAGGTCACTGGGAAGCAGCTTTTCCAGTGTACTTTCAGACAGTCTGCTTTCTTATCAAACACAAATAACTGTAGAGCATCTCTTTAAGAAAAGAAAGGAAGTTTTCCACTGAAATTTGCCGAGTGGCTTTAGAATTAGTGCATTGGTTCAGTAACTAGCTAGTGGTGTAGTCTTTTCCTTTGAAATCCCAGCCCCTTCCATCTTCCCTTTTGCTCATATAAAGCAAGCAAAGTCAGGCAAGGCAGCCAGAACTCATGTTGTGATTCGTAATCGTAGGACTGAGAATCTATTTTCATTGACTGGACAACAGACAGAAATGGTGACTCTGCAGCTGACTCCCAGGACAGCATGTAAGGTATGCATGGCATGCTGTAAGCTTTGTAGTCTCCTTTGCAGAGGAAAATTCCCTAGATAAGGACAACGGGTAGGAAAGCAAAGGAGGACAGGCTGACAAATCTTACAGCAGCACAAGTCCTCAGAAAACACTAAGATCTCTGTTATGGATAGAAATAAGCTGAAACAAGAAAAAGAACAAATGTTTAAACATCTGAACTTGAATAATTTGTTTAAACTAAAGCCTCACAACACACAAATGCAAACGACCTTACTTCACCCCAGCCTTTCTGGATCAAGACATGTCCCAAAGTAGATCTCCTAACACCTACAGAAATAGTGACAGACAAAGAAAAGGGAGAAACTTTAACTCTTATCTAGCTTAGGTGCCTTGGCAAAGATTTTTCTTATTCTCAAAGACCAGAACAGAGCTGCCTTCCTTTAAAAATAAATAGAATTGTTCACTAGAATTGTTTACAGTGATTTACAGGTAACTTACAGTGTATTGATGTCACATCTAAACTGTCACACCTTAGTAATCAGAGAGATTCATAAGTTGAAGGAAATAAAAGTACAGATTTCCTTTTCCAGTTTTTTACTTCTACTACACACTGAAATATCATGTACTGTTTGGATATCTCAGTTTACATGATGACATACTCAACAAATTAAACTTTATATCAGGACCTCATTAAATTAAAAAAAAAATTAAAAGGGGTTCAATGCTCTTTATTCAGAAAATATGAATTCTCTAATTCATTACTTTATTAATTCACAAATTCCCCAGCTCACAAACTCTCTAATTTACATGTTGCTTTCTCTGTGCTTCAGTGCCAGTATGTGTTGGGGTTGGGTATCAGCTGTATGTTGGGCCCAAACCAGAGTTGAATGGACAGTCACCCTTGCCCCTTGCCACAGACCAAAACCAGAGCCTAGGTGAGGGATGGAACTGTTAGTCCTCTTGCCTCATCCAGGGGAAGATTTGGGCACTCACTTAAGCCCAAATCAGGTAACAACTGGTGATTCATTTTTCCAACACAGGGAGATATGTGATAAACATAGATATAAAAACATATTACCAGCAAAACTAATAAAATACAGCACAACACTACAACAATCATAGGCTGTAATATAAGATGCAATATGCCATTTGCAGATGGTGCATATCTCATAAAAACACCATACCAATGATGTTCAGAAGTTTGTTCTATTTCTGTTGCAATTCTGACAATGCAGCCAGTATCATGTTCGATAGCAGTGGTCACCTGTTTTGGACAAATAATAGGCATTTCATATTTGGTGATTAAAGTTTTCAGCTCATCAGTTTGAGAGCACACTGTGTCCTGTGCTGGCCCTAAGGGACTGATAGGGTTCATGTTGTAGGCCAGTCTGACACCAGCACTGGTGTGAAGTTTGCATGATGGCCTCTGTTAAGCTGTCTACGGGCCTTTAATGTCATGAAGTGTTTTAAGATTAAATTTTTACTCCTCATTATCCAACCCCAACTTGATTGCCAGTAAATTAAATTTATTTAGCCCAAGGTGTCTGTTTCGCCCATGGTTGTCTTCCTGTCCTTTTCTCAGCCCATGAGCTTTCCATTATATTTCCTGTAGCTGAGGAGGGTAGTGATAGAGTGCCTTTGGTGGGCACCTGCTGTTCAGCCAGTGTTAACACACACAGCTGCATAGCAAGGAATTCATTTAATTCTGACACAGGGTTAAACCAACCCTGGATGTTGTTGGTTTAGGGTAAGCATTATCCAAATTGTTCACTATTTCACCCCCAATCACAGGGAATTTTCACCCTTCAGAGGCACATGCTAGGAGTTTCACAGAGTATATCTGAGTAGCCCAGAGAACTTTTCCTTCCCTGAGATCTGCTTGAATACGGACAATACAGTCCTTTATTCTATTACAAAATCTACGAGTGACCACTCTCTCTACTGCTTTATGACAAATAAGGTCCTTAGAATACCAATGATATCTCCTGTAGAGGAGGTAGCTTGGTGTCTCCTGAGTGAGCTGCAAAAGTATTCTATCAGGTAATGGCTGGGCAGAGAAATCTGGATTTGAGTTCACCTTCGGGCTGTAAATTTCACTACATTGTCCTTTCTTTCTTAAGCTTTCCTTAGTCATCAAATACCCAACTAAAGTGAAAAACCTTCTCTCATCTGTTTATAAACCTAAACAAACGGTTTTATCCAAAAGTGATGACAGAATATTATTGTGCAGCACTTCATTCTTCAGGTTAGACTGAAATTCACATTTCATGCAGTAGCCAGAAAAAAGGCAAAACAATTCAGTAAGATATAAAATCAGGACTGTCATTACTGTCTTCTATTAAATAGATAGAACAGTGTTCTGTAAATGAAGTGCTAACCTGGTAAGTCTAATAAACCATCTCTTTGTTTTATTTTGCTGGCATCAACACCTCCATTATTAAACACTTAAATCTTGGTCACTAAGACCACTGTACTGTATATTTTGTATACTTTACATTTTGTAGACTATGGATTTCCTCTTTGCTGAACAGTCTATAAATTTGAAGACACGTGCACAGTACCCACAAACATAGAATTCTTTATTTCTTGGCACATAAGTTAGACTAAATATTGCATTCAGTATTGACACTGACCCGTGGAGAAGTAAAAACTCAGTTAAAATAAAGTTGCTCAGGGATTCCTTTAGAGAAGACATACAGACAGAAGTCCGGGAAGACTACAATCTGCTGCAGTCTCTACATTTAAATAAACAACCAGTCCTGTCTGGTTACCTCATAGTCTGCAGTTCTGAGGAGACTCAACCACACATCCTTTGATCTAACTATGCAGGGACAGAATTCAGTTTCTGTGCCTGGTCCAGAATGTTCTCCCAGCTTTCTGGTCTGCCAACCATCCATGAGATTGGTGTCTCCCCAGTTCAGCCACCTGAGCAAAGAAATTGGGATCTCCAGGTTCTGCATCTCTCTTTACAACATAGCCAGATTTCCAGTGAAACCCCTTTCAGCACAACATGGTTGGAGACTCAGCAGCATAATTCTGCACTTCAGCTCCAGCAAGAGCATCACGCTTCTGTTCTCCTGCCACCCCCTAAAGCAGGCTCACACTTGGCAGCCCTGTTCCCCCAGTAGTGCAGGGTGCCTTTATCTACAAATCTGAAGGACCACTCACAGTCATGACTGACAGCAGCAGCAGAAATTCATCACCGTTAGAAAACTGCTATTCGAGTTTTATGGATCTTCTTTTTTCAGAGTCTTTGAATGAAAATCTAGCTGTTGGAATTTCAGTGAAAATATCGAAATGGTTCCTTCTCATTGCATGGAGCATAACAGACACTCTACAGCTGTAATAGGAATATCCCTGAGGTCCCATACCTGCTCATTAGCAATTACTTAGCCTATTAGCAAGCAGGTGAGTGTCACATTTCAAAGCTAGAAAATGAAAGGTCTTAATGCCATGCAACTGCTATTGGAAAAATTTCTCCAGAAACGTAAGTTTGGATTAATTTTCAATACTTATAAAAACCTCTACAAACTGTATTTTGTCACATGGTCCCAGCATAATCATTGCAAAAACTTTCTGTCTCTGAATAAATCAATGTGTTTGTATCAATGTTCACCACGTGCAATTTGTCCAATAGTTGTAAAACAGTACAAAAACTGTGCTTTCTTCGGTTTTGAACAAGCCATGACTGATCAAGCCAGAAACAGAAGACAATTCTGAGAACATGTAGCATGTAAGTTTAAATTAACTGTCTCATATTATCACTGGATTTTTCAGCACTCTGAACGTTGTAATACTCTAAGCTGTGGTTGTTTAACACCTCTTAACACAAGGTACAACTTGCAAGGAGAAACAACTTGGATATATTTTTCACAGATCAGTAGTGTTTTGTTGGTCATTTGCTTTGTGGTTTTTTTTTTATTTTTCGTTAATTTGTGGGAGTGTTTGGTGTCTGCTTTTTATGTTCAAAAAAGATTCAGATGACCATTTATCTTTGTGGATGAGATCTGTATCTGTACAGAAAGGACATGGAAAGATCTAAGGAGGGTCTTAAGCACAGAAATGGCTTCCACCTCAATAAACTCAACATATCCATGCTGTAACAGTATTTGCAGCCCTGACCCAAATGGGCAGAGTGAAGGGAGCACCTGCATCAGGCTAAGCAGGAGCTTGGACTACATCAGCCAGTGCTAAAAGTCGCTTCAGACCCTTTGCTGTGTCTGCTGCTAAAGCTTTTATATACAGATGCATATACTCATACACACACAATCATTATTTGTTTAATCAGCTATTATCTTTGTTTCTATATTTCATTATGAATAAACATTTTTAGCATCTGCTGATTATAAAAAAAAAAAAAAGACTATCATTTTGTGGCTATGTGTATCACATAGAAAAGCTGTATGAAGAATAAATTTAGTTTAGTAAATTTAGTAGTCAAATAAATTTTTAAAAATGTATTTATTTTTTATTTATCCAGAATAGCTGGAACTTGTCTTGAAAACAAAACTGAAAGAATGCAGAAGAGAATGGGGTTGATATGGGGGTGATAACTGAAGATAACAACAGAAGCAAGAAAAAATATTTTCAATTAATACCATGCCCATAAAAAAAGAATAGCAAAGCTGCATCTAAAAATAATATTCATGAACATGTCCTTGCAGGATATAGTCACAGTAGTATTCTGGACTTCAACAACACCACCAGCAAAAAAAACCCCACAACATAATTGAAAAAAAAAAAAAAGTGCAGAAGACATAGAAGACACGTTTTCTGTTTTCACCAGAACAGTAGCTTTCTGCCAAATGCCAGCTATAAAATATCTTTATTGCAGCAGCCATTATACAATTTAATGAACTTGTTCACTTTTGCAGGACAGGCTTTGGACTATTTTCTATTATCCCTTGCTTTCTCACAGTGTAAGCACACCAGGCTGGTACATAACATTAATCTCAGTTTTTAATTTGGACCCCCATTAGTCTCTTTAATATTCAAAGCAGCCCTGCTAGAGAGAAAAACAATAGCTCCAAGGCAACGGAAGCGCTCAATTCTCTGGTTAATAATATTTCCCAGCCTTCCTTTCAAGCTGATGCTGAATTACAGAGGTACTTGCTGGATCCAGATGCCTCCTAGTTTCTCTTCTTTCTCCTTCAGTACGCACAGAGACATGGGGAGAAGCGGGAGGAGGAGCCCAGGCTGGGGCTGGTGGTGCAGGAGCAGCCCAGGTGTGTCAGGGGGACACCAGCACAGGTCTCTGACCTCGGGCCAGGACACACCACTGCAGCCTCAAAATTGCCATATGAACCAAGGACCCCTCAGTGGACCAGGGATCCTTGGCTGCATTCTGCTCCGTGCTTCCTCAGTGGCTCAGCATTTCTTACAACTGTACCTGAGTGATGCCAATCTCTCTCCGAGTTAATTAGTCTGTTTCCAATTACTAGGATAATTAACACCTCATTTAAAGCAGAAAATAGTTCTCTTAATTTCAGTGCTGTATGACTAAATCTGAGTTTGCCTCCAGCCCAACAGCTCCCAGAAGCCTTGACCTGATAGTGCTGATTGGGATCATTAGCCCAAACACATTACAATATTACAAAGACTTTCCGGCTCTGTTTTTTTGCAAAAAAACCTTTGCAGGATTTTTCAGGACTCTCAACACATATTTTCCTCCAAGAACACCCAGGGCATTGCAGATGATTCCCTTTACAACCATACAGGGAAAAACTCTGCTGGCTGCAACAGTAGCAACATGAGTGACCATCACATGTGATACCGTCTTCATTTAGTTATTTTTTATTTTCATACAGAGCACAGAAAGGTGCTGATTCAGCCAGTGAACAATTCTTCAACAAAACCACCTTCAAAACTGAACCTGAGTCACTTCCTAACCAAGAGCCCTCTGTTTTGTGGGAGATTTTTGTGCAGCGGGTGTTCCCGTAAGGGGAGGTGGGGAAGTTTGTTAATATGTGGAGAGATCTGCAGGAAGCAGAGGACCTTCAAAAGCATCGTTTCTTCAAGAAATCAAGGTAATAGAACCTGCCTTTCGGAGACATTCAGTTTAAAGCTGAACAGAGTCAGATTTTCCTGTGAAAAGGTTAAATGAGTATTTAGATCTCTTGCATTTCATTTGATGAAAGCAAATACCCCAAGAGGCAAAAGCTATTTAATCTACAACTAGCAATTACCAATATTTCTGATTATATAAGGGACCCATTTTCACATAGTTAAAACAAGTATTTCTCCTTTCTGCTTTGGTGTTTTAACTCAATCAATTTTCAGGAAAGATGTTTTCAATACAACTAAACTTCAATCATGACAGTGACTGTGATGTACTGTGTCATTCAAATATGTGCTTATTTTTGTGTTCTTTCACTTAGACTGGGATTAGCTTACGGGATGCTCAGAAGCTGAATAAAGATTTCTGTTTATCAAAGCAAAGATTTCTGCAGATTTGGGGAAAATGCCTGTACCACATTGCTTGAAGGGTACTATGTGATTGAGTTATTAAAGATGGAATCTTCATACTTTAGCCAAAAGGGGATGTTAAAAATGAATGACAGTCCTGCCTGAAATGAGTATATAACTACACAAGCAGGCTTAATATTCTTCTAGCATTGCTTGGAGTTTTTGCATAAAATCTCTTGCAGCAGGAACTTTTGGTAGCTTGACAGATTCAAACTGACAGTCTACAGGTGAAAAGCTTTCTGCCACACTACAAGTCTTTTGAGTCATTTGGGAACATGGTGACAAGGACACATTATGTGTAGGCACTCACCTGATCTGGGCCAAGCTGCAGAAATCCTCCTAAAAATGGCTTCATTGATGGAAGTAAGTTTGTGCCATGCTTAAGGATGTGTGGAATTTGATTCCATGCACAGGACTTCCTTTCATGTTTGATTGCTCATTTTTTATTCAGCAAGAAAATAGCCTGTCAGTTGTCAGCAAGGATAAACTCTCCAGCCCCATAATTCTGAGAGCAGTTGTTGACTTTACAAAGAGAGATGCAAACTTTCAGCCAACCTCCTCCTTTTATTCTAGGCTTGATAGAACTTTGGAAGTGTTATTAAGAATTTAAAGCCTACAGAGAATATATTTTATTTATTTTCTGAACATTTAGGTATTTATCTTACCTGTTTACAGTCAGATATTACCTTCTTTTTCCCCCCCCAACAGAAATGAATAGAGCAAAAATAATATGAAGCATGCAGGCAACACTGTGCAGTTTGCTTTTATGTGCATCAAGGAAAATCATCCAGACCCAGCAAGAGACACCAGACAGAAGGATTTCCATCTAACTACAGTGCACACTAGGGCAATGTACCTCAAAATATATTGCTTTTTTCTTAGTTTCTCAGCCTTCAGATAGAACCTAAAAATACAGAATATCACTGAAAGACTCAGTGATTTGTTCTAAAGTTTGAACCAATGTACTTCTTGTGTTAGGACCTTTTTGATAACACAGCCACATTCTTTATCGTGGTGAAAAATGAGATAGTTTAATTTGCCTACAGTCTTATATTTCCCAGAACTATGATCATTGCAATATCCCTTGGAAACATGTTAGACCATTGCAAAAAAAGGGTGAATTTTATGGCAAACCCACATGACATCAGTTTAAACATCCAAACAAGGCATATGGTCAAGACCCATCAGAGTCAGGAATCTGTCTTTGTTTCTATCTTAGTTCTCCAGTGAAATCCTTAGGTTATGACATATGCTCTACTATCTGCTTTTCAGACTGTTAATTCCTTAAAATACAAATTTGAGTGGAAATTGCATTGGAAAATAAGAATTATTTCAGCCTGCCATTCTCTGCAGAAAGTTATCTTGCATGGTACAGAACCAGTCCCCCATTGTGTAGGATTTGTGGGTTGCTCTTTGGAGATGTCAAACGATCTTCATTACAGAATTAAGGGATTCCAGGTCACTGTCTTGGTGTTAGATGCTTAGTAGGTACTCTGGATGTGGCTATGATTCACATTTCAAAGAACCCTTAAAATATTATTTTACTAATTTCATAAATATTTATATGGTATGCAGCAGGGAAGCAACAGTCCTGATTACAAGCTACTCACAGGAGGCACCACTGCAATCCAAGAGCTAAAAAACCAGATTGTTATAATTGTAATTGCTGAATACCTCGAGCTTATGGAGAATTTTAGCACTTGTCACAGAATTATGGTGTCTTAGTCATCCTTGTATAGACAGAATGTTTGGAAAAAGTCACCTCTTTCAAATAAAACTAATATTAATGTGTGACTTATGGATATTGCAGTGTTTGTTGATCAATATTTCAAACACTTTGCATTTTAATGTATATTTTAGGTAATTGTTTATGTTATGTGTACTCTTTTCCTTATTTACTTCTGTGTTTTCAAAACTGAAATTATATTTATCATTTAATTCCGTACTTTCTCCCAGAACATTGTGATTTTTGGGTGAAGAAGTGGACTATCACAGTGGTTGATGGTACCTGTCAAAGAAACACCAGTAAAACAGTGAGCAGCTGTGTTTCCACTCCCATCACAGCAGTGACAGTGACTGGACTCTGCAGAGTGCTCTCCCTCCAGCAAGGCCAGAAGAAAACACTTCCTCCTGTATTGTTCCCCATTCCGCTCACAGACATCTGGGCTTGGCATCTTGACCAAAGTAACTTTTGTATAAAATATTTGCTGCAGAACCAATACCAATCTGGAAGGAAATACCACTTCTTTATTCTATCACAGACTTCTCATCTACACTTAAATAAAATAGCTTGCATTATGACTGTGTTGAGATTGAGTTATATAATATTATATCTTGCTGAATACGTCCAACTTGCAGCTTCAAGGAGATTTGGAGACACTCAACACCTCTACTAGAATTTATCAGAAGTTGTCACATCAGGTCCAGAATGCCATTAAAATATGCTTTAGCTTTTGATGCACACTTAAGTGGTCAGATAGTTGGATGAGGTGATCACTGAGGTCCGTTTCAAATGAACTATTTTATTTTATTCTAAATCGTGTTACTCTATCCATATACTCTTAAAGGTGCATGTGGAGGGGGTGTATCAGTCTGTCTAGTTGTTCTATTTTCTGGAGCATTTACTTTTTATGAAATCAGAAGTACTAAAAGAAAATTATAATTTACAAAGTTAAAATACATGGATTGATCTGCTCCCCCCAACAAATTCCTTCCTGTTGTACTCCTTGCAAAATTGTAATGTTGCCCTCTGCTCATCAATTCCAGAAAAAGGCATATAAAGTCATTTAGAAGCAGGCTGTGCACCTGTTCCCAAAAGGACAACTCAGGTTGTCAAGTAGATGCTAACATGAGTACAACCATCACAGCTTGGGTCCTGGCTTATCAGCAAAATCACAGTGATTTTGTGGCACGGTGATCTTTGCTTGAATAATACCTCTGTCAAAAAACAAAAGCAGGAAAATATTTCTTATTTGCTGAAGTGTCTCAAATTTAAAGGAATTGAGGCCTCCTTTTTTAAAAGTTATTTGGTCAAAATAAATACACAATATTCTGTAGTAATCAAAATTATTTATTTCCCACCACCAATTTTTTCCCTTCTACCCATCTGTCAATACTGTTTGTTTTAATATTTTAGATTGTACTAGATAACGTACTACTTTAGATTTCTTTTTTTTTAGGATCCCCTTTCCTCCTTAATTAGAATATTAAAATCACCAAAACTCTCACAGGTCAGAGAAATTGTTCAATTAGCAGTCAGAACCACTGGAATGTAGCTTGGGGAATCAGAAAGGAATACTCCTGCTGACAGTCTGTTTTCTGGTAGTCATCTGTGAAACTTTCATTAATGGTGTTCATTGCTCTCTCTACGTTACATCTGTGCCTTGAAAGTATCTTTAATGCTTTAAAGATACTGAGAAAATTCCACTACCTGCAATATCCACTGACACGGAGCACATCACTTCAGTGTGATACATGATTAGAAAAGATAACTACCAGTCTGTTCAGCTGATATTCAGATGTGAAATAAAGTCATGTCATTCTAAAACAGGGTCAAGTTATTTCAGAGTCATAGTGAACAATTGTTCACTCTCATATACACTGTGCTTTTTATTATTTCCTTCTTTAGGCATCTTGTAAGTGAAGGACTGATATTTCAATTCTATTGCTTTCAGAGGACTAAAGCTATTATTTCGTTTTCTATGTTTATTTATTGTATGGCATTTCTTTTGGGGTTTTTTAAAATTTGTATTACTGAAATTGTTAAACTGCACTGCTATGCTAAAAATACAAAAAATTTGGGTAATACAGTGAAAAGTCTAAATGAAATGTGACTGAACATAATATATTTAAGAACTAAACCAACTTCATAATCAGTATGGAAGTACTTCTTCAGTAGAGATGCCAAACCTCTCAGAGAACAAAACACACACTGGAGGTGTGCAGTTGGCAGAAGTTACAAGTTAAGAAAAAAATATAATCTACTCTGCAGTTCTCAAAGTTTTTGTGCAGCATGGGGAAATGGGCAGACAGATAAAATGAGTGACTGTTCCCTCCTGTGAGCAAACAGCCCGGCTCACTAATATAAGTTTTGCTTTTAGTTGTGTCAGCAAGAAATTATTTTAGCAAGAACTTTGAATGTAAAAACACAATACTCATAGCTAAGACAGCTGTTTAAGCTAAAGCTCAAGGAAAAAAATATGTTGTGGGCTTTTTATCTTCCCATACAGAATATTTGGGAAGCTGTTATACCTGGCCTGACATATATATGCATATATATATGCATATATATTAAATATATGTATTTTATATCCATATATTTCTCTTTTTGCCAGTAGTAAAATGTATCTGGAAGAAAAGAGGTTATGGACATACCGATCTACTGCAGCCAAGTAATCTACAAGGATGCCTGCGTTCCACAAGACAAGTATGTGTGGATAGTGACTATTATCCAAGATTTCCAAAGTCCAGTAATTTCTATTGCCAGCACGAAGACTTTTCAAATTTCCTTTCTCCTGTCCTCTCTCCTCTAAGCTCTGCAGGCAGGAACCCCCTCCCTTCCCTCCCTTCCTCCTATCTCTTCCCATCTGCTGCCCCTGAACTCACCCGTGCTGGCAGGAACTCATGGGCAGAACCAAGGAGCTGAAGTCATTCAGCATAATGTGCTACACAGACTCTTCCAAGGCAATTGCTAGCATTTTCCACCACGAAAAAAATGCTGTGCAGAAGGGATTGATGCTGCTATGGTTCTCTTTTGATGCCTGTAAGACAGATCAGATGCCTGGACACATCTCCTGCATCATTAAATCCAACTCCTTCCTGCAGGGACTACGTAGTTTATTTGTTCCATTTGAGTGTGTGTTCTTTGTGCCATCCAAGCTAAGTGGTGACCAAGGGAATTGCTTCCCTGGATGCAAGAGATGCTACTATTACATGGAATTATCTTTGTGCATCTATCTCAAATGATATAATTTCAGCCGGCAAATGTACATGTTGTTGTGGTCAGCAGGCTTCGCTCACATGAAATTATGAATATTTTATGGCTTTTATAAAATAAAACTGTAATAACAGCTCAAAATGTGCACTCTTTTTGGAAACCACATTGTACAGGAACTGCTTCTTCTCATAATTATGTATTTGGCAACAGAGGGTGAGGGGGTGAAGAAAAGCTATTTTTCCATCTGCAGAAAATCCTGACAGCCTCTTAAAAACAACAGTAATGAGGGAGAGAAAAAGAGGTATTTGTGAAGGCTTTAGATATTAATTTCACATAAATATGCCAAACACAAAATCTTCCTTGATTTACTTCTGTTTGCATGGGAGGAGGCTTTGCACAGTCCACTGGAACTCCACACAAAATACAATGATCTCAGGGCATGTAGCTCTCACAGAATATTTTAAGAAAGAAATTCTTAGTTGTGCTTTATTTCACAGTATTGACCCCACTCCAACTCTAGACAGAGGCAGAAAATGAAGAAGCAAAAAGTGGATCAAAGTTTACTGAACCAATAACACCAATAACTAGAGCCCAGCTAGCTCACTTCATCCTAAGCATATTCCTCTTTGCCATGGAGCCCTGAATATGGGCTCAGAGAAGTTTGGAAAGGAAATAAGTGGTAACTGTTGTCAGCTCTGGACAACAGCAGAAGGAAGGAAGGAAAGCTTTTTAAGAGCTCTGTCCCAGGAGCCAGACATGAAGAGCAAAGCTCTGCCTGCAGCTCAGCCCCTCACACTACACCATTACAGCAATTTCAGGGTAAGTTGTTTGCATGTTTTGCACTTTACAAAATCTGTATCCTCTTGTCCAGGGGAGAACATGGTGTGGCAGTCACCAGCACCTGATTAAGTGGAAACTCCTAGCCATAGAAGGAGAAAGCTTGAGGCCTTTGAAGAGAGCCTTTGCTTTATAAAATGTGGCTCCTTCACTCTCTCCCTTGCAGTCCTATCTGCTGGCATGTACAATTATGACCCTTCAGCTGAAGATCTATATTATAATAGTCTGCAAGGCAAGATACTGAGTGCATATGATTATCTGTAAATGTCTCCATTCAGAGACAGAAATTATCTTTATAACTTTACATGTACTGTAAATTTTCTGTAACTTCCATAAAGCATTAAAATATGCTTATGCAAAATAGAGCACGTGAATGTCTTTGATCTCCAGAAGTATTAATTTCTTTTACTTGTGTTACTTGCTGCTTAACAAACAAAATATTTCTTCTAATACCCCAAATAATTCAGGCCAAAAAAAATCTCAGGACACCTTGTCACTGAAGATGGTTTTGAGACTTGTGGTTGCTGGATGCCATGAAATATATACTCAGGGACGTCATAAGGTAAGACTGTTCCTTTGGTCAATAATTTGAAACGGACACTATTTGAAATAAGCAAAACAGAAGAAGAAAGGTAAGTATTGCTTATGTTCTCAGGTTGCTTTTTGACGGATATTTCAGGTTAGGAATAAATTGATCTGTAAAAATTAAATTGAACTGTATAAACCTGATAAATTGAACTGTAGTAAATCAGCTCAAACATAAGCAGAACATGCTGCGATACTCCATCTTGGATTACTCCTGGAATGGTCTGTGGATTGAATGAAAGCACAGATGTTTTGCCACCATCACTTAGATGCAATTAATCATGGCTTCTTATCTCCATTCATTATGCAGTTCTACTCTTGTTTTTATTGGCTCTTAATAATTTTGCTTTATTCAGCCAAACTACGTATGATTAAACCCAAGTTTTAAATGGTGTATCTACAAACTTAGGTGGGTTTTTCCTTGAGTTTTCTGATACCAACTTTGAAAAACATCTTTCTTTATGTGTAAAGCGAGATTAAAAGGATTAAAAGCTTCACTTCTCCTAATTTAAATGTTTGGTATTTCACAGTCTGAAAGAGGGTTGTTTTGTTCTGGCTTTTAATTTTTTCCAGGCATTTGGAAGCAATCTGCTAGACACAGCACAAACTAGTAGCCAGCACAAAGTGCAGCTTCAAGAATGTCCTGTTAGTTGGGGAAAAGTCTCTGAACTCACTAAGTTCATCAGCCTTGCTGTCTGGGGGCTGAGGATGAAAACAGGACAGCACTTTTCCTAAGGACCAAATCTCATACTCCACCAAAGTCTTACTGAAGGTCTTGGCTGCAGAGGAGCAACAGAGAGGGCAGGTGGGTACTCAGTGTCGGCTGCCCAAGGGGAAAAAGCTACAGGAAAACTTTAGAAATGCTTTAGATGAATAACTGAGGAATAGATCAACCTGTTGGGTGACACCTTCCTCCTGCTTCTGAAGGACACAGCTTGTGTTGCCTCTGCCCCTCAGACTCTGAGCAAGAGCTAAAAACATTCTAAGGGATTCCAGTTGCAGCTCTGGACGGCTAAATTCAGCTGTACCGTATCAGTGTAACTGGAAACGTGTTCCACTTTGGATTTTATCCACATCAGCTACTACCACATAACAAATTATTACTCCTCTATTTCAGCTTGGCATAAACAGAGCACAGCAATATGAAACATCTAAAGAAACATCAGAAAACAACAAGAGAATAAAAAACATCTCTCAAATTGATTGTACAAACAAGTTTTATTGTTATAAGAAATAAAAAAATCCAAACAAACCAAACCCCCCCCACCACAATCACCTCACAGCAGGGTTCCCAAATTCAATTGCTGTGTCATTTTAAATTGAATACTGATGAACTTCTGATTCTTGCACTTCAAAACTTCAAAACTTCTTGATTACTTTCTCTCAGCCTGAAGGAGTCAACTTTATTGTAACTCAAGGCACAGCACCAAAATGCAGGACCAGCCTGACATCCAGTCAGGGTAATTCTGTGAATTAATAAGGATGCCTGATTCCCAGAGATTTTGTGCACATTGGCTGAGCAACTGATTAGAGCTGTGCTACAAATGAGTAAGACTATACATTATATAGCTTCCCAGACAGCACATGATGTATTCTGCCTCAGGAAATTTAGTGTGCATATTACTTCACAGCTTGGATTCAAATTGCTCACAGAAGTGGCTTCCATGTTCTGGAATTATTTGAGAAGTTTGTTGCACTCAGTAAGCATCTTGTTTTACTATCATGGTGAAATTCAAACATATGAGCATATTATTCTCAGAATCATCAGAGAATCCTTGCACAATAATACTGTAATTGCCCTATGACAAGCAAAAAAAAAAAAAAAAGACAATTAGTGCACACAATACTGCCTGCTCTTGTCTAAGTGGCTTCTTGGAATGGTTCTGGTGATTTCTGTTAGAACTGAAAGAGACAGATTCCCATCAGGGACTGTTCTCATGGGTATAGTCAGGTATATGAGTGCATAAAAATAAAACAGTGTTCAACTTTCTTCTCAAGGCTGGAGTACTCAGGAACAGCATTTCCTGGTCAAGCAGAGTCCCATCAGGAAGTGTCAGGTCTACCATAAGTTCCTCATCTATAGGAGGACAGCTCATGGCAGAGGATGTTCCTGTCCATTACTAGCTCTGGGGCTACAAGAGGTGTTGGACTGCATGGAGTCCAACACTGTTGGAAGCCCATGACCTAAGGGGGATGGTGGAGATTTTGGACCAGTAGGAGCTCCTTAGTGACATTTTTAGGGATTAATAGGGATGATAAGGGTCTTGGAAAAGCTCAGACAACTGATGAGGCAGTTGTTGGATGAGAATGGCTTAACCTGAGGACTGATGCTGTCCCTGGTTTAACAGTGGAGCACTGCTTTTACTTTTTGGATATTGTTATCCCTCTTCAAATCTTTAGAAATGGTTTCATGGAGTAAGAGAGCAGCGTGTGAAGAGAATGCAAAATAAAGAATGAAATGGGCAGAAAGAATATGAATTGATTTAATCAAACAGGTAAAAGGAAAGACAATAATTTACCAAACAAAATGGAATAATTAAGGTGATGTTAACTGATTACTTTGTTTTTTCTTTTTTAAAATAAAGGAGGAATGATAGAGGAATAATAACCTTAGAATATCTTGCATTTCAGAGATGCTACCATTTTATTGTCATCACTTCTATTATAAGAAAGTTTCCTGACGTTTCCTCGTCTGTTTTCTACAGTTTGGGGGAACATCTCTCTTCAGGAAAAAATATACCTGTTAAATATGTGATTTCCCTATTATTATTTCTTTATACAAAATGTTGAAAAGTACCTTTGGAAAATTTATTCTTGAGCCTTTAATGTCAAATGCTGATACAAGTGTTTCTGAAAAACAGAGATAATTATAATACAAAGAGTTACTTAACCATAAAGCCATCAATCAGACTGCCTAAATAACTTCAAAGCAACATGGTCTATCTCTCAGCAGCAGTTGTCAATGTCATTTACTCTTTCACTGATAAAGCCCTCACCTGGTTCCTCTCTCAGAGCTCTGACTATTTGTTGAAACCACATTAGAAAATAGAAATTAACCACAGTGCTCCTGCAACATCTCCTACAGACACGTACTACTGTGATAACTCCAGTAATTTAACTTATAATAGTAGTTCACTTGAATGGTAACTAAAGAGAGCTGATACTGATTTTTAAAGAAAGGAAAACAGACTGTATTTTGACCTCTTTACAGTTCTTTTTGGCCTTTAGTCTGACATCCTGCCTGAATTCTCTGAATCTGAGCCTATGTCATGTTAAAATTTGCTAGCCCTACCAAAGGATTGACTCTTTTCCATTAAAAAAACCCAACCCACCATCATACCTGGGTGTAGAAAATCTCTTAAAAAACCCATCCAGACACATATCTAAATAAACTTTGTTCTGGATATTAGTAGTGCCCACAGCACCTCTCAAGTTTCCTGTTCAGTCCAGAAAATTCCATGTCATTTTAGAGATGTTAACCATAAGTGTCCTAATGAGATGAATGATATTAATAATCCTCATTTATGGAGATGGAAACTGCAGTACAAGGATGTTAAAATATAGAATTTGAACATTTTCTACTCAAAATGGGGTTCTGGCACTGGAGAACTGCCTGCTCCAAGGTCTGCTGCCTGCCAAGCAAGGTCTAGATTGTGGAGATTAAAATCTGTTTGCATGGGTTGACTGCACCATGTATTTTCACACCAACCTCCTTTCAGCGTTCCGCACACTGAGTATTTATCGTCAGCTCCGCTGCAGAGGAGTTCTTTCCAGGTGAGTGATCTGGCCCCATCATACCAGACTTTGAAGACAATCTTCAAAAAGTGGATGTCACTTCCTAATTAAAACATTGCAAGTTAGAAAATGGTAGCTGGTGGGGAGGAAAAGTGTATTTGGAGACATGCTGTTTAGATAAAAACTAGATTATGCCAAAATACTGTATTTTTGTAAGACTCATCCAAAACTTAAAAGGTATATATCTTGAAAACTGCTACTGCCAGAAAAAGAAGAAAAAAACCTATTGTTTTAAACAACAACAAAATTAGTCTTAAAAAATAATTGGGAGAACGATTTCAAAGTCTGTTTTAATTTCTTCAGTAAAGAAAACTGAGTTCGCTCAGCTCCACAGTTAACCTAAACACGTACTCAAATGAAGACCTTAGTTTTAAGCAGGTGTTGCAAACAAACTATCATGAATACATCATAAAGATGTCTTTCTAGGGAAGCAAACCTAGTGCAGAAGGTGAAGTTTATGATATAGCCAGGTCCTAAACACTTCATTAGCTGAGTTTGCTGGCTTAAACCTGGATTTAAAGACCAGAGTTAGGTTTGCACACAAAATCCAGTACCATTTCCAGCTTTTGGAACATGCATATTCTTTGTAGAAGTCCTTCCATAGCTGGATGGCCTGATGATACTCTCTCTCCTTTAAAAAACTTGGATCTTCTCCAGGCCAGAAGACCAAAATGCACATACACCTAAACTGTCACACGTTTGCATGTACAGTGACAGTCCATGTGCAGGGCTCTGGTAACTGCTCCAAATAAAACCTCAAACATATTTTCACAAATCATCATTTCAGTCCATCGCTATAGTTTATCCATTCCATTTTTAATCCCAGAAACCAATTTCCTAAATCACTTGGCATTTAGGATAAGTGTCAGTTTTTCAACTGTATTTAATTTTCTGTATTTCCAGAATATAATTGTCTGGTGAAGAGAGACTCACTTGGAATCCAGGTAAGAGCAGCCTTCCAGACATATCTGTTCATTGTGCTGCAAGGTGTCAGATTAAACGTGAAAGCATGAGCTATTGAATCTACAAAAAAAAAAAGCATTTCACATTGAGAGTGTGAATAGGCTTCTCCATAAAAATAGTAAAAATATAGTTATACACACAAAAAGAGCACATCTGTATTTTTAAATATATTTAATATAAGGTATATGCTATAAAATCATTCAATATATGTGGTAAATATTAAATATGTATTTTAAATTATATTATTAATTATTTTTACATTTAGAGGGCAAAACCAGTATCATATTTCTTTAAGTAAAAAGGGAAGTCAATTTTTGGTTGATGATATTTTGCACACACAAAAAACAGACAAAAGTACCTTCATTTCTCTTTTCAAGATAGACAAACTTTTTATTAGCACTAAACCAGCATGGTCTTCTGCTGAAAATATCCCTACTTATGCTAATCATGCTGACAACAGCTAAAAATGTTTTTACTGCACCAGCACATTTTCCAGGATAATGTAAATGAACCTCTGAGTAGATTTGCTCTGAGTGACCCACCTTGCATTTTTAAAAGACACATAATATCAGCCCATGACACAGACATGGCAAGAAGTGACACACTGTGCTGTCTCAGAGCCTTATTGGTGCTCCAGCCTGACAAAATACACATTCTCTGTTTTTTTTCACATACTTCAAGCTTTTCATTATAACATACTGGTTAACTCAATAAGCATAATTTCTTCAACAGAGTACTTGTGAAACAAGTTGAAATCCATTATCTTCTAATATTTCCTGAATAAAAACATGCCTACTTTACTTGAGAATAAAATTCTCTCTCTCCTAGCTGCTGGAGCCAGCATTGTGTTAAGATTTATATCTATGAAGTAAAATTCTTATAATTAATAACAGGTTATTAATAACAGAAGTACACTTTTTATTTTTCTATATTCCTCAAAGAAACAAATTTGAAAGAAAATTCACAATCCCTCAGACTACAGTAATTATCCTGCAAATTTAACAAAAGGATTACCTATTTTTTACTTACCACAAAAAGTATACGACATATCAAGATCTGATGAGGTACAAATGAATTCACTGACTCCCGGGGTGAATAAAATGAAAAAAAGGAGTCCAAACATAGTTACTTTTTTTTGCTCAGTATTCGATGGTATAAAACGTCGTTTGGGAGAAAGAGGAAGAAAATTCAGCACAGTCATCGTCAGTCACATGTCTTTTGGGAAAGTTCTGTTATTTATCAAATCCTCTGCAATCTTTGTTAATCCTACTGCAGCACTGTCAGTTATCATCAAATTAAATTTTGTTAAGAAAAAGAATTCCTGCTTTTGTTGTTACATTTTCCCCAGACAATGCAGCTCAAACCAAGAGTGAAAAATGAAAGAGAAAACTGTGTGAAATGAGGAAGTGAAATGACATTATGACTATCAGAAGCACATAAAGAGCAAGTTTAGTTGACTCATCAGGTGTAAGATTTTAAAGGCATAATTTCAAACACAGGGTTTCCTGTACATATCAAAGAAGAGAAAAAGAAGAAGAAAGAAGAGAAAGAAGAAGAGAAGAGAAAAATCCACAACTGATGAAAACCAAGTCCATTCTTTTATTTTTATGGTAGTCAGTACCTCACTGGTTTTCATGATAAATTTCTTACAAAGTTCACCATGTTTTAAGAACACACCAGAAATCTGGAGGAATGTAATGAGATGATGCATTTCAAATGGAGCTGAATGCACCCATCTGATGCTGTTGAGTAGAATCACTCATGTCCTGCATGATGCCAGACACCACCTTCAAAGCTGTATCTATCACAGTTACACTTCTTCGTGGGAACAAAGTCAAAAATCAATAAAATTACACCTGATAATTCCCATATCTGACCCCCAGAGTCTCTCTGCCACCTTCTCCCAGACTCTTGCCCAGAGTCTCTGCTGGGGAAGCAGCACTGCATGGTTTGCCGAGAGCACAGAGCCATGCACAGGCCTGGAGCCAGGGGAATGCCAAACATGAGTCAATTACTGGCAAAGGCTATCTACTTTTGACTGGCATATTTCTATAAGAACACAGAATCTCTGTCACAACTGAAGGTAGCTTACAACCTGATTTTATCCTGTGACACTGAAAACCCTTCAGGTCACAGTTCTTGATATTCAAGTTTGAAACACCAAAACAAAAATCTCCTAAAGCACTTTTTGTATTAGATACATGCCATTATTTCTATCTGTTAGTGAATTACACAAAGAATAACAAATTTGCCTGTGTTGGCTATATCAGTCCTGTGGACTAAACAGGATCAGCTCTCACTGCACAAACCCAGCAGTACTAACCAGCTAGTCCCAACTACAGGAACAGATCAAATTAAGCCTAATAACATTCAAGAGAGAAAAATCCCCTCAAACAGACAGAAAACTCAACCAAATTTTTTTTCTCACTATAATAAAATATAGAAATCTACTGAATTTAATGGAAGAATTACTTACAGAAATTAAGAAAATAATTTTCGCACAAGTTATCTTCTTGGTTTGTGTATATGTCTGCTTACTCCTCTTAGATCAGAAACTGTATTTGTTTTTTAAGAAAAGGAAGCAATACATAAAATAGACAGGTATTTGAGTTTGTTTCTTACTAAGCAGAAAACTCAATAAAAATGACAACAAATATAACTTAATCAAGTGTTCTGACTCTCTCCATTTCCCCTCACAATGCTTAAAAGTTTTTATTCTCACAAATTCAGTGCATAGCAGGATAATATTTTACATATTTTAAAGGTAAAGTAGCAAAAGATTAAGAAATTGTTTTCAGAAGTCAGAACATGTAAAACAAAAGATAATTTAGGAATAACAATGTGCACCCAAACCATGACTGATTGTGCCCAGAGATGGCTGTTCTTCCTAGATTAATTAAGGAAGGTTAAAATTGAATTAAAGATGCCTGAAAGTATCAACTAATGAGCATGTAATAATTCAAAAAATAAGACAAAAATTAAAAAATTTATTGCAGCTAGAGAATTCTCGTCAGTATTTCCAAATCTTTCTATAGACCACAAGAAGAGTCCCACTAGCCTGACAGAGGGAAATTCTAAGAATTTTTCAGTATTTGGCTTTTAAGTGGGAATTCAAAATTATTAATTTTCCTGGCAGATCTCCTGAGTACATACATCACACAGAGATTTTTGCTGTTGTTTAACAGGATGCTATAAAACATATAAGCTCTTTGTGATCCTAACAATAACATAGTTCTGTTTCAAAGTAGACAAATTTTGCTTAAAAATAGTAAGACATGCAGTGAAATTGAAATAAATCAAGAAGGTTGGAAATAATAGTTGGAAAAAAGAAATGGAGTAGTGGGACAGTCACAAAGGAGCAATGAAGCAGCTACTAAAGAAGAGCTACCTTTTGCACGTACAGCCAAAAAAATATTCCTTTCAACCACAAAGCCATGACCAGTGATGTGAAGGAGTTTAATCGGTGAGAGGCCAAGCCAGGCTCTCTGCTGAGTCTTCTGCCAGTCCAATAGGTTTAGCACAAGTCCCAGGTCAGTCTGAAGGGGCAGGAGGTGGCACTGACAGTGCCCCACTGACCGCAAGATCTCCCGGCTGAAGGCGCGTCCCTCTGCGGCCGGGCTTGGTCTGGGGCTGCTGCCCAGTGCGGTGGGTGGCTGATGCACTCATGGGCAGAGTGGAAAGAGCACTGCAGATTGACAAGATTTGACATAAAGCTCTCTTAATATAAACGAAGACAAACTCTTTGCTGAATTGACTTTCTAGACCTGGTGAAAGTATAAGCGGTTTTTTTTCAGATACTCGCTGAAGAAAAGTTATAGATGAGGAATGAGTCCCCCCTGGTGGCTCGAACAGACAGATACATGCAGAAACCTCCTGCTCCTTCCTTTTGTACTTTTACTGCACAAGTCAAGACTATTCCAATGCTTTAAAAAGTCAGCATAAGAAAGCTCAATTTAAAAGGATCTGGCTGGCTAAATGGGAAAACAGGAACAATAAGTACTACTGGTATCACAGCTAAAGTAAGCTTTATGACCATGATTATAAAGCCTACAACCTTGACTGCTGTGTTTGGTCAAACTGTCATTAAATCAAAATAACCTAAATTATTTTAAAATATTTTCAGCAAATTCTGTTTTAGATGCTTGTGGCTTTTCATGCCAACAGTGATGCTATTCATAGAAGTGACCTCTTGTGATGATCACTAAAGTCCCAAACTAGTGCACTAGTGGTGTGAAGAGTCTGTTCTGTTCCTTTCAAGTCACTATGAGGATCACTGCAGAAAACTTCATGTTGTACATACTTTAATGTTACTAAATCCTCTTTCTTTACTCTAACCTTTTTCTTATATATTCCAATCTGGGAGGAAGGTGAAAAGGAAAGAGTAGAAGGAGCTACACAACAATGTTACTTCACTGAGGTTTTGTCAGTGAAATACTTCATTTATTTCAAAATCCTTTGCAAGTATATTCAGTAGGAAGCAGTTCTCATATCCAATTAACAGTACATAAATTCAAGTCTAAAGAATTTAGAACTTCATACCTATTGCTTTTAATTTCTTTACACCTGAGATGCTGAGAATAGACGTTTATTCCAAGTTTCCTCACTGATTTGTGGTTAAAGTCCTTAAACTAATTAATTATATTTTAATCTTACCTCTCAATGCATCCAAAAAGTGCTTAACTTACTTGTGACTGGTTTTCAAAATAATCACTTTGTATTTGAATTGTTGGCTGCAGATGAGTATGTTGATCAGATAAGCACTTATAAGTCACTAAAATCTCCCTCAGGAATGATTTGTACTATACATGATCATAATATCCCACCACAGAAAAATAAATAACAGTACACCAGTATAGCAGGTACTCCATTCCAAAGTGTTAGTCAGAATTCAAGATTATGTCCTAGCTATGTAACAAAATTTCACTTTAATGGAAAACTCTTTTTAAGATGTTAACATTTATCAAATAAAGAAAGAGGCAATAATAATTTTCCTTGCAGGACCATTTGTGAGTTTTTGAAGTAGATTGTTTTGCACCTGGAAGCAGACATTAATTCTTTCTAATTCTGGGTTTAGGGTTGATGCTGAAGGCACTATGACATAAAGGGGCTCTATATAAGGCATAAGACTGTATTCACAAAATAAAAACACATTCAACTATCAGCATGAAGAATAGAAAACTGTTGACTCTTCTCAAATCCCCTCACCCTATCTTGGACAATGTTTATAGTGGAGTAGAAAGTCATGCCCAGGGATACAATAGAGAGGTAGAGGACTCATTTCCTCTACAAGCAACAAAGTGCCATGGGAATCCAAACAAGAGCAGTGCACTGGCACATATCCAGTGGTGAGTTGGTAGCATTTGAGTAAGAAACCAAAGAGTTTTTGAAATACAGAAAAAGTGCTGTGCGTTACTCTGAATATGTTTTGTTAAATGCTGTATGAACTTTGGCTTAGTGGTTTGGTTTGAATATATCACATTAAACCACTGGAGACTATTAAAATGTAGCAAATACATACCAGGTGGTATGGTTTTCCTGTGCAAACAATTATGTTGGAAATAACTCCCTGCCTTTTGCCAGTAGCCTTATGGTTTATTCTCTGCAAGCCAAGTTTAGAACTAAAACTTACAGTTGTACTCTAAAGTATTCATTAAACTATTAAAATTGTGAAAAAGCAGAGAAGGCAGAGGATGAAGGGATAAGAAAGGGATGTGTCCTACCTGAGGCTCACAGTAAGCACATCACAGCAACACTGTCCGCCCTGGAATCCTAGAGAGGGAGACAGCTGGATGTGTTTTGCGGCAGTTTGCTCTTGTTCTCTGTTATTCCCTGCTTAAAATAGCTGCTTGCTGAGGTCTGTGTAGCTCTGGGATAATCTTATTATAGTGGATCCAACTCATAGCTAAGCACACTTGTCCCATTTCTCATGCAGGCTGCAGCAGGCTATGCTGTACATGGGGGGATGAAGAAATTCATGGTATGAGGCATGAAGAAATTTGTGGTATGGCCACAGAACTCCAGAGCAACCAAATTACATCAGTTTACCAAGTTTCCACCTATTAAGTTATACTGAGCAGTTATAATAATTCACGTCTGCTCTGAATTTTTACAGCATAAAGAGATTTTCATGGTTTCCATCACCTAAATTAAGCCCTCATGGCACCATGCAGAATTTTACAGATTTCCTTCATCTTTGCCAATGTGATGACTTTGGTTTGTAATAAAGCAAGCTCCAGTCAAATTAGTTACCTTTTAATTCTACAGAGTGTGGCTAAGAGTGTGAAGTACCTCAGAGCTTTGAAGATTTCTCTTTGAAGTATCAAAAAGGGATAATTTTCTCATCAAAATTTTTTACATTTGCAAGAAAAGGATGAGGGTTGTGGGATAATTTAATTTAAAAAATAACTTTAAAGAATGACAAGGACCTTTGTACTTCATAATTGAGAACAAATAGGGACTAATGAATAATAATGTGGACAAAGCCAAAAAATCTGAGAAAGGGAGAGGGTCACTAGCAAGAAAATAGCATGCAGTCAAATCAGAAGAAAATTTGCACATATCCTGACTGTTCTTCAAAGGAAAAAGAAAAAAAAAAGTCAGTCATCTATGATCTTTTGTGGAATCTTTTAAGGCTAGAAGGGGATAGGAAGAATGTGTCATACAGAATCACAGAATTAATTAGGTTGGAAAAGACCTCTGAAATCACTGAGTCCAACCTATGATCAAACACCACTGTGTCAACTAGACCAGAGCACTGAGTGCCACGTCCAGTCTTTCCTTGAACACCTCCAGCGACAGTGGTTCCACCACCTCTCTGGGCAGCCTGTTTCAATGTCTTATCACCCTTTCTATGAAGAAATTTCCTCTGATGTCCAACGTCAACCTCCCCAGCACATCTTGAGGCCACTTTCTCTCATCCTGTCGCTGGCTGCCTGGGAGACCAGTGACCCCCATCTGGCTACAACCTCCTCTCAGATAAGGACCTTCCCCCCACCCTGATTCTCCTTTTCTCCAGCCTAAACAATCCCAGCTCCTTCAGCTGCTTCTCACAGAACTTACCCTCTAGACCCTTCACCATCTTCACTGTTCTTCTCTGGATGTGCTCAATGTCCTCCCTGAATTAAGGGGCCCAGAACTGAACACAGTACCTGACGTGTGGCCTCACCAATGCCAAGGAAAGGGGAGCAATCACTGCCCTGGTCCAGCTGGCCACGCTATTGCTGATACACATTGATACATCCCTGCTCTTCATATCAGATTGAGTGAAACTGGGACCAGGGTAAGATGTGTCCAGCTGCTATGGACAAGTGATTGTTGGTCCTGAAAAGGCTGCTGGAGCTGTCAGCCTTCACTATAGGCATTGCCTTGCAAATAAGACAGTTTGTAAATCACTTATTTCAGAAAACTGGGCTCCTACATTGTCAGAGTCTAAGACATCCCTTTGGGAGTCCAGAGTTGCTGAGACCCTGGTCAGGGGGCTCTAAGACCCTGGAATGATGCCCAAAACATCTGTGGGTTTGATTATAGCCCTTGAAACAAATTAGCAGCTTTATATGGGAACCTAAAAGTCACAGTAGTTTACGTAGTGTTATCATAAAATGAAAATATAGATTGTAGGATTTTTGGGAATGGGAATTTTAGAACACAAGATGGAGGAAAAAGCACGTGTTTGGTCTTTCTTTGTTCTTCTTCTTCGTCTCCATTTTCTATTGTGGAGTTGGCACTTTTGGATTGGTTTAGAGTAGAAGTTCACTGTCTGACATAGATGATAGTAATTGGGAAATAATTGTAAACATCATGTACGTAGTTTTTAGTATAAAAAGATAACACCGCCCTGAAGGGGCAGAGAGTGTGCCATGGCTGCCCTGCAAGACAGACCTCGCTGGGCTGAGAGAAAATATTACAGATAAGAAAATAATAAACAACCTTGAGACTGAGAAAACTAAAGAGCTCAGATTTATTCCACCTCAGGCACACGAACTGCCAGACAAGAACTTTTACACATCTTGGGGAAAACACCAAAACGGATTCTGAGACTACATCAGTATTTCAAGCACATTCCTTAGATCTCATAAACAGTTTCTTCCATATTGTGTACAAGTTACCTACACCCAAAAAAAATATCAACAACTTCCAGGGATGAAAAGGTTAGCAGGCAGTAATACTTCTGCACTTAGTACTGGTTTTCACCAGGTGCATGAAAGTAAAGAAAAACACACTAGAAGAAAATAGTAGTTCACATAATTAATAGGGTTGTTAAACAGACATGGAGCTAACAGACTTTGGGAATTACCTGGTAGTAATTTGTTTATTGGAACACTCACACCACAGTTGATTCTCTTGCAGGATTTGTTAGCAGCAAGAGTACCTGTTCTGATTTATGCACATTTTCTACCATAGAAGGACACCAAGCATTTCAGAGCTTCCCACCTGGAAATGCACACAATGCGCTACAAAATGTCTTAATAAAGACAGGCTGCTCAAAACCCAGGGCAAAGAAGAAACACATCTTGAAGTCTTTTTGGAATACAATTCCCTTCCTTTATTTTGATGCTAATGTGAGTAGCTGATCCCAACAATTCCAAGGATCTAAACCAGTCACATATGTGCAGATACACTGAAATCTCATTTTTGGGCTCCTCACTACACAAAGGACATTGAGGTGTTGAGTGTGTCCAGCGAAGAGCAGTGAAGCTGGTGAAGGGTCTGGAGCACAAGTCTTAAGAGGAACAGCTCGGGGAACTGGGGTTGTTAAGTCTGGAGAAAAGGAGGTTCAGGGGCAACCTTATCACTCTCTACAACCTTAAAGCAGGTTGTAGCAAGGTGGGGATCTGTCTCTTCTCCCAAGTAATAAGCAATAGAAGAGGAAATAGCCTCACCAGGGGATTGCCCAAGTTGCACCAGGGGATGTTTAGCCCGTATATTAGGAAAGCTTTCTTTGCTGAAAGGGCTGTCAAGCATTGGCACAGGCTTCCCTGGGAAAGTGGTTGTCACCATGACAGAAAATATTTAAAAGATATATAAATGAGGCACTTAAGGACATGACTTAGTGGTGGACTTGGCAGTGCTGGGTTAACGACTGGAATTGATGATCTTGGAGGTCTTTTCCAACCTAGATGATCCTACAATTCCAAGTACACAACCTAAGTGTAGCAACAAAAAAAGCAGAAACCGAGTATCAAGTATCTTCAGTAAGTCTGGTCTTCTCTTTTCCTAATATAAAAGTACTATTCTATTATTTTCAAGTTGCACATTGTAAGTATTGAAGAGATTTCATCCCAGCCAGAATCATGACCTATTTTCTAGTAGGATTCTGGATTCTTTAATATTATTTTTAATCATCTGTGTGTCAGAAAGCCACCTACTAGCTTCGCTTGCTTTTCCCTACCAGAAGACTAGCAGAAGAGATAATATTTATCTTCCATAGATAGAAGCTTAGCCACTGGCCTTTCCTTTACCTTCTCCAGCAAACTCTAGTTCCTGTTCTCTCCGTATTTGTCAGTGGAAGATCAAGTCAACTTCATCGTTCAATGCAAGCACCAAAAGAAGGGAGCCAATGCATAAGACATGGAAAGATTACTTTTAACTAGGTATAAAATATCATTTCAGTGAGGACAAGTAGTACAACCAGATGATCAGAACTGTTTGTTCTATATAATTTGAACCTCACGTGTTCAATATAATTTGATGAAAAATTTATTTATATATTATTGCTACCCATGGAATGATACTGGCTTAATGAGACTATCAGGCTTTTAAAATTATAGTTCTGCCAACACAAAAAACTGCCGCAAATATATTGGGATGGGACAATTTGCTTTTTAATTATTAAGCAAGTACATTGAGGGCAGTCAGAAAAGCAACATTCAAACTCCTGATTTAATATCATCTGTGGTGTCATCCTACAAAAGAAAATTGAAATAACAGTATTGGAAGACATTTATACTTTAAATACAGTTTTTTAGCTGCAACTCTACAACTTAGGTAACAGCTCAAAAGCTAGCTATCATTTTTTATTTGCAGGATCAGGATGACTAGTAGAAAGCCATCAGATTTTCTTATAACAAAGGGCACTGCTAATACAAAAGGATTAATTTTAATTTTGTGAGTTTTTTCAATTCAGCAATTTTTATGCCTCAAAATATTTAGGCCCTTCATTCTTTGAAAACAAGTTTATGTGCCTTGGGCTAAAAAATTTAAATCCAACCTCCAGACACTCAAGGGAGAAGAACCACTCTAGTACCACAAAAAGACCAGATCCCCTTTTTAGTTGAGTGAAAGGTGTCTTCGCATTGCTGAAAATCAAGAGGTGTGCTCTTTAAAGGCACAATGGCTTCCCCACCTTACATAAATGCTGACAGAATGCATTTTAACCACTAGCTGCTAGAATTTTCTTTGTAGATTCAAACACAGCACCATCGTCAGTGGGATGCTCACAGATCAAATCTTATGCCACGGTGCTTTCCCATGCCCAAGAAGAGAGGCTTTCTGCTGTCCGCCTTTGGGGACAGGGTTGCTCGGAGTGGGACTTTAGTGTAAGAAATGTGAGAGTAGCTTTGAGTAGCTAGAACTTACTGCTCTATATATACACAGCCATTCTCCCCTTGTTCTCTCCTTGGAAAGGAGGCTGTAGCAGGAATTCATAAGAATACCGGTCTGCTTTCCAGAGACTCCACCTGGCTACCGATGGTCTCACAAAGGGAAGGAAAAGCCACGTTCACTCCCTTTATGCCATCACCATCAGTGACAAAAAGCCCGGTATTTTTAGATTAAGTACAATTAATATTTAAGGCTTAACATTTTAATTACATACTTGATAGGTAATAAATGTTAATGATTTGTCTATCATGATTGGCTTCTTTTGACATTAGACATAGAGATGGTGAGACAGCTCATGCATTTTACAGTTTTCCGCAGAGCTAACAACAAAAATCAAACCAAGAATAAACAAGCAAAAGATAGGGCTAAGCAACTAGTTTTTTTACTGTATTTTATGTTATTAACTCTAAAGAAATCCTCACATAGTTTGCAATATATTTTTAAAAGTCTCTTTTTATACATTCCAAAATGCATATGGAAAATTCCAGTTGCCTGATACTTAAGCAAGTGTAATAAATTTTTACATTCTCTCATGTATATAGTACTGCATTATGGACAATGATACTGACATTATCTCCAAATTATTTCCTTTCATCAGCTTCCTTTACCTCCTCTAAATCCTCCAATTTAAAAAATGAGGATTTGTCATAGCCCATGAGATGGTTATAATCCTGAGGGTTTGGGAAAAGCGTAGGATTAACAAGCATTGATTTCGTTTTAGCATAAAATGTTGTAAACATCTTGGTGATATCTGGAATCTTTACATCTTTCTGATGGAAAACAGTTGCTTTTTCTGCCAAGATGGCATTGTAGGTAATGGCTGTATAGGTGTCCACTTCATCTTTATAATAGAGCCGGATCACGTAACCTTTTGTAAGGATATGCAAAGTAATTGGAGTTACAAATGTAAAAATCCCGATCAACCCATAAAAGGCAGCTTGGACAAGCAAACTTTCCACTCCAATACCACTTTTGAGCATGATGTAGGGCATCATGAACAGGTTGAATATGCTGGTGGAGTAAGAGAAAAACTTCACGCCTACATAAAAGAAAGAAAAGAAAATGAAGGTTAACACTTATGAGCAAAATTTTCTCTATAATTACGTCTATTTTTTTCTATCACATAACAATGCCATTACTTGAACAGATGAAGTTAGTGAAAATACCTTTCCCCTTTTTTTAAGCTCATGGAGAAACTCATGAAAGCTCAGCCCTGTCTTGTTGCCACTGTTTTGATTTGTTTGTACCTTCATGCTGGGTTTATCAAA
Organism: Toxostoma redivivum; assembly: GCA_013397375.1. Classification (NCBI taxonomy): domain Eukaryota; kingdom Metazoa; phylum Chordata; class Aves; order Passeriformes; family Mimidae; genus Toxostoma; species Toxostoma redivivum. The sequence goes on from VXBI01009541.1 coordinate 183,647, forward strand.
GCTGGCTCTATTTCTGTGATGCAGTCAGCTATTAGCTGTTATGCACACATATGAAGTTTTTACTTCACAGCCAGAAAAACTGATTTCTAATGAGACTTGATTCCATTTATGGACACATGTAATGGTGCTCATTGAAGAGATGGCAGACAGGGAATTTCTCTCTTCATCAGCAACCAATGTTGACGTTCAGTGCATATTACAAAGAAGCCAGCTTGGCCACCATGCATAAAACCTGGGTTACTGAATATTAACAAGTATTCCCCACCCATTTTGCATGTGGCTTGAAAGACAGTAGCTGGTGCTATGGATCACCCACAGTCCTTAAGTCACCCTGAAAACCAGGAGCCCAAGATGCTCTGTCAAATAAGTATGCTAGAAAACATTTCAGATGCGTATCAGAAAACATCCAATGGCTTTACTCTTCACTAGGTCTTTGTAACATTCACTGGCCAAAGAAAGATTTGCGAAGTCTCATTACAGATGGAGCGGTTCACCGTAATTCCTGCCTGCCTGGGAAGTATTTCAGAAACACTTCCAAGCACACAGAATGTAAACAGGAGTTATAGCTCATCTTTGCTGCCTACTGGGTTGGGTAAATCACCCCAAGGGCTGCAAGGGAAGCCAAAGAAGGCTGAGGGGTTACAGAGATGAACAGAGCTCCCTGCACACCCAAGCAGAGAAACAGAAACCAAACATCACCACTACCACCTTTTTTGTTTCCTTGTTTTGATGTACATATGATCCAGATTTTGGCAAACTTGGAAAGGAGAACATTCACTTTTAATGTTCCATTTTAAAGTTACTAAATACTGTTAAAACTACAACAACAAAAAAAGGCAATATAAGCCACTTCAAGTCACATACCCAACACTGCCTTTGCCAAATTTCCTTTATAAACTAATCTTCCATGTTCTGGGTGATCATGAGGGGAGGATGTGCTAAGGCTGCGAACAGCCACTCCTTGAAAAGATGTAACCTGAAAGATGAAACCAGTACAGGGTTAAGAACATCAGTACTACACCTTATATCTACCTGTCCATCCATATACACATACACACATATATGTATATGTATATACTCACAAAGTTTCTCCTTGCCCTGAACCCACTCTCAGCATTTCAACTAGGGATTAAAGTTACACTACACTCCAAAGCACGCCAAAAACTCCAACTAATATGCTGCCTGACTGTTTTAATAACTTTCCATGTAAATATCCCAAATTAGCATTAAATATCTGCAACACCATTACTGATATTTGAGGCAGCAACTGATTTACACACAACTTTGCAGGGTGACATTTATGACACCCATACTCATCACATCTCTGTTTGATCTTTCTGATTCTGTTTGATTATATTATAGAGTAACAGAATGACCTGGGTTGAACTGGGCCTTAAAGATCATCCAGTTCCAACAGCCTTGTTGTGGGGAGGGACACCTTCCACTATACCAGCTTGCTCCAAGCTCCATCCAGGCCAACCTTAAACAGCTTAAAGGCTGGCACATTCACAGCTTCTCTGGGCAACCTATTCCAGTGTCTAACCACCCTCATAGAAAATAATTGTTTTTCCTAATATCTGGGATTAGCAAAAGAGCTTCCTTTAGATTAGCTAATCCATTCCCCACTGTACTGGCACTTCAGGTCCTTGTAAAAAGTCTCTTTTCCCTACACAACTTTCTTGTAGGCTCCCTAAGGGTACTGGAAGGCCACAAATTAGGTCATTCCGAAGCTTTATCTTCTCCAGGCTGAACAAACCTAATTCCCCCAATCTCTCATCGTAGGAGAGGTGCTACATGCCTCCAGTCATTTTAGTGGCCTCCTCTGGACTCGCTCCAGCAGGTCGATNTTTCCATGTAAATATCCCAAATTAGCATTAAATATCTGCAACACCATTACTGATATTTGAGGCAGCAACTGATTTACACACAACTTTGCAGGGTGACATTTATGACACCCATGCTCATCACATCTCTGTTTGATCTTTCTGATTCTGTTTGATTATATTATAGAGTAACAGAATGACCTGGGTTGAACTGGGCCTTAAAGATCATCCAGTTCCAACAGCCTTGTTGTGGGGAGGGACACCTTCCACTATACCAGCTTGCTCCAAGCTCCATCCAGGCCAACCTTAAACAGCTTAAAGGCTGGCACATTCACAGCTTCTCTGGGCAACCTATTCCAGTGTCTAACCACCCTCATAGAAAATAATTGTTTTTCCTAATATCTGGGATTAGCAAAAGAGCTTCCTTTAGATTAGCTAATCCATTCCCCACTGTACTGGCACTTCAGGTCCTTGTAAAAAGTCTCTTTTCCCTACACAACTTTCTTGTAGGCTCCCTAAGGGTACTGGAAGGCCACAAATTAGGTCATTCCGAAGCTTTATCTTCTCCAGGCTGAACAAACCTAATTCCCCCAATCTCTCATCGTAGGAGAGGTGCTACATGCCTCCAGTCATTTTAGTGGCCTCCTCTGGACTCGCTCCAGCAGGTCGATGGGGGCCCCAGAGCTAGACAAAGAAGTTCAGGTGTAGTCTCACCTGAGCGTAACAGAGGAGGTACGCCCCGGGGAGCACCTCGCTTTCCTCCTCAAAATCCCCTAAGGACAAAACCGCGACTTCCGGGGCCGCCGCCCTTTCCCCGGGGAGCGGGAGCGCTCCCCCCGCTCCCACACACAGTCCCCACATCCCCTACACAGAACCTGTTGGGGCCTCGCGGCGGCAGCGACCAGAGCGGCTCGGTGGCGGCAGGCGGGGTGCGCGGCGCTCCGCAGCCATGCGGAGGCGGAGGCGCGGCGCAAGGCGGCGGAGGCGGCGGGGGCGGAGGCGGCCCGGAGCAGCAGCAGCGGCAGCATGGCAGGGCCGCGGCCGCACCGGGGACACGGCGGGCGGTGCCACACCGACAGCCCCCGCCGCGCCGCCGCCGCGCCGCGCTTTGGTTCCGCCCGCGGGAAGGCTCCGGCCGGCTCCGCGGCGCCCCCGTCAGCATCTCCCGTACACCGCTCAGCCGCAGAATCCCAGAATCGATTGGGCTGGAAAACACCTCTCAGGCCATCGAGTCCAACACGTGCCCCTAGACCATGGCATTAACTGCCACATCAAATCATCCCTCAAACACTCCCTCAGAGATGGTGACTCCACTACCTCTCTGGGCAGTCCATTCCAATGTCTAACACTACTTCTGTGAAGAAATTCCTCCTGATGTCCAACCTGAACCTCCCCTGGCACAGCTTGTGTCCTCTCNATACCAGCTTGCTCCAAGCTCCATCCAGGCCAACCTTAAACAGCTTAAAGGCTGGCACATTCACAGCTTCTCTGGGCAACCTATTCCAGTGTCTAACCACCCTCATAGAAAATAATTGTTTTTCCTAATATCTGGGATTAGCAAAAGAGCTTCCTTTAGATTAGCTAATCCATTCCCCACTGTACTGGCACTTCAGGTCCTTGTAAAAAGTCTCTTTTCCCTACACAACTTTCTTGTAGGCTCCCTAAGGGTACTGGAAGGCCACAAATTAGGTCATTCCGAAGCTTTATCTTCTCCAGGCTGAACAAACCTAATTCCCCCAATCTTTCATCGTAGGAGAGGTGCTACATGCCTCCAGTCATTTTAGTGGCCTCCTCTGGACTCGCTCCAGCAGGTCGATGGGGGCCCCAGAGCTAGACAAAGAAGTTCAGGTGTAGTCTCACCTGAGCGTAACAGAGGAGGTACGCCCCGGGGAGCACCTCGCTTTCCTCCTCAAAATCCCCTAAGGACAAAACCGCGACTTCCGGGGCCGCCGCCCTTTCCCCGGGGAGCGGGAGCGCTCCCCCCGCTCCCACACACAGTCCCCACAGCCCCTACACAGAACCTGTTGGGGCCTCGCGGCGGCAGCGACCAGAGCGGCTCGGTGGCGGCAGGCGGGGTGCGCGGCGCTCCGCAGCCATGCGGAGGCGGAGGCGCGGCGCAAGGCGGCGGAGGCGGCGGGGGCGGAGGCGGCCCGGAGCAGCAGCAGCGGCAGCATGGCAGGGCCGCGGCCGCACCGGGGACACGGCGGGCGGTGCCACACCGACAGCCCCCGCCGCGCCGCCGCCGCGCCGCGCTTTGGTTCCGCCCGCGGGAAGGCTCCGGCCGGCTCCGCGGCGCCCCCGTCAGCATCTCCCGTACACCGCTCAGCCGCAGAATCCCAGAATCGATTGGGCTGGAAAACACCTCTCAGGCCATCGAGTCCAACACGTGCCCCTAGACCATGGCATTAACTGCCACATCAAATCATCCCTCAAACACTCCCTCAGAGATGGTGACTCCACTACCTCTCTGGGCAGTCCATTCCAATGTCTAACACTACTTCTGTGAAGAAATTCCTCCTGATGTCCAACCTGAACCTCCCCTGGCACAGCTTGTGTCCTCTCCCCAGCTGCCTAGAAGAGGCCGACCCCACCTGTTGATCTCCTTTCAGATAGCTGTAGAGAGCCATAAGGTTTTCACTAAGCCTTCTCTTCTCCAGGCTAAATTACCCCAGCTCCCTCAGGTGTTCCTCATAAAATTTGTACACCAGAACCTTTACCCAGTTTCGTTACCCTTCTCTGGACGACCTGCAGCACCTCGATGTCGTGCATTAACTGAGAGGCCCAGAACTGAACACAGGACTCGAGGTGCGGCCTCATCAGTGCTGAGCACATCACTGCCCTGTTCCTGCTGGCCGCATTATTCTGCATACAAGCCAGGATGTCACTGGCCTTCCTGGCCAGACGAGCACGAGCTCGCTCATGTTCAGCTGCTGTCGGCCGACATCCCCGAACCCTGACATGGCGGGCCTGCAGATACCCCCAGGAACTACGCAGCCCAGCATGCACCGCTCCCGGCGCACAGCATGCTGGGAGCACGGGCGCCGCGCGGGCTGGTTACGGGGGGGCCGGAAGCGGCCCATGATCCGGGCGGAAGCGCTCGGAGGCAGCTGGGCCGACACCGAGGCCCTGCGAGCGGGGCGGAAGGAGCGGCGCCCACGGGTGAGGGGCGGCTGCGGGAGCGAGATCCCGCCAGGGTCGCGAGGGATACCCCGAGGGTGGGGCGCCCGGTCGGGCGGGGAGCGGGGAGCCCTCGCAGCCCGCCCCGCGAAGGGCAGCGGGCCTCGCCCCGCGCCTGCGAGAGGGGGGGAGGCGCAGAACGGGGGCGGAGAGGCCGGAGCGGCGCCAGGGGCCGTCGGGGTACGCGGGGCGCGGCGCCAGGCCGGGGTTCTCCCACCGAGGTAGTGGGGAAGGACGCGTTTCTCTCCCAGAACGCTCTCTTTGGAATGCCGGCGCCGCCGGAAAAGGGCCTCTGGGGCAATGCTGGGTTTGAGCATCGCTCTAAAACTCCTGCCGTAAGTGACGTTTACCTTTTTCCTGTGCCCGGCCGTAGAGAGAGGGGAAAAGTTAAGACTGAAAGAATTTAGGATGCCCCCCCCCCAGGGTTTGTTTTGCCAAGGTGAGAAGTGCTTGTTAAAGTGATTTATTTGTAATGGTCGGCGAGTGTAAGCAAAGAAAAGGGCGATACCCCTACTCACATGTAGCAACAGAAATGAACTTTTTGAGTGCCATGTGTTCCTCAGAGGGAGGTTCTACATAATCTGAGCATTGGTAAGTTACTGAGGGCTTCACATTTGTGTATGAAAAGGTGGTGGTGCTGCTGGCAGTTTGCTTTGAAAACCAATTTGGTCTTCCACCAGTTAACTTTTATTAAATCTTTCTAAATGTGTTTGGTACTGTAGATTAAGTTAAACTTTGCGTTCTGAGGAGACCTAGATAGTCACAGACCATTTGTTTACTTGGCTTTGATGACTTTTGGCAGCAAACCAGAAAATCATAGATAAACAGGCACGCAATAGATCTTTAGGGTAAGAATCACTTTGTGCACTTATTTCTGAGTAATGCCCTATATATTCCCAATTTTCTCCTTTTGCTGTAATAAGGACTAAAATAATTGTTGGGGGAGAGATAATGTTCAATTAACTGAAGAGTTACTTTGAAGGGGAATAAGTGTTTATTGGTTTTCCTGTAGTACATTGGCCACATCTTTGCACTGGTTTTGAGATCAGCCTTTTATAACTTAATGAGCTTAAGTTATGTCAATAATATGTTTACGTCTAAATTTTTGCTAACGTTTCTACTGGTTTTCTACTGGGAGCTTTAAGATAATTATTAGAAACTTTTAGCACTTCATCATTTTTTTTTCCTTGTTGTGACAGAGAAAAGCCATTTGAAATTTTCTTTTTTTTTCTGTACCAGAGTGGGTGATGAACAGATTTAGATAGTTTCACATAGTCTTAATGTGAAGAATTTTAAAATTGTTAATTATTTTAATCTTGTTGTAGAGAGATAAATGAGTATTAAGGATACTCAGCTTCAGGTGTTTTACTATGATTTTACAATTCTTGTGTATGTTACAATAAATCCTTAAGTTATGTCATGAAAATATGGGGTTTGTCAGATTATTTTAAGGTATTTAGATGTATTTTGACAAGTTTCTTAGCACCTAGAAAGGATCAGGGTTTAGTTAGCTTTATTGTGGGGTAGTTTGCATAACAGCAGTTTTTGGTGAATGCCTATAACAAAAGGGCAGAAATCTATGCCCTGTAAAATTTTGCAGAATGCCATCAGCCTCTTTTCCCCAGTGTCAAAGGCTGTACAATACAGCTCGGAAGTACTCTTTGGAAGAAAACACTAACATTCCTCTGCCCGTGTTTTTGAGGTTTTTTTTCCTTGAAACTTTCTGGGGAATTACTGAAAAAGGAAAGTTTCCTTAGACAGGAAACGAAATCTTAGTACTCTGTACATTTGATCTTTGGTACTCTGTACATTTTATCCTACCCCAACTCCTGTTTATCTCAACTAGCATTCACTTGTAATGTGCCTTCCTGTCACATTCCAGTGTGTCCCAGAAAATTTGAATTTTAGAGCGTGAGAGTATTGGAGTAGTGAATCAGCTGATTTGGCAATCATGCTGTACCAGTTTCTCCTCATGTTTTTTCTAAATATGCTTCAATCCCTTAATTATTATTACCTGAATTATTTTTTATGTGTGCTGAGCAATAATACTAAACTGAAGAACGGTGTTTTTAAACAAGTTATTACATAGGATAGGATAGAATTTGAGATCAAACAGTAGGAGGCTATGGTTGTAACACACAGCAGCCTTTTGTAATTGATGAACTCTTACTGATATATAAATGACACCAAAAAATGTCACATTTGGCTTTTAAACAAACATAGGAATTGGTGAAGGCCAATTTGCCACATATTTTCCAGAAATGGGCAGTATAGGATACAAATGTCAGCAGCTGAAATGTACAAAAGTCGTGTGTGAGTGTGTTGTGCAGCTAAGGAGTTGGAAGCCATTTGAATTTCCTTAAACCAGAAGCTGAGTTTTTAAAGGATTTTCCTGTGGGATCAAAGAATCTGAATGCTTGAAATGTTTGCAGATTCAGTGTTCTTGTGCTAATGAGAACAGAGCAGTGAGGTTCTGGAATGTGCGGTGGTCCAGTGTGTTCAGCTACATTAGTGTATGTCCTTCAAGTCTATTCTATTCATTGGCATACAAAGAAATTATATTCTGGAAATTGTGACAAACTTGGGAGATGAGCATGCAGCTTTGGGAGTGAGCTAGGAAGGTTGTGAGCATGCTTCTGTTTTGTTCTTACATTTGATAGTCAAGAGAAGCAGGAAGGAGATCAGACTAAACTCACTACACCATCCTATTTCTTCTTAGAGGTGTAAGAAGATGTAGAAGTAGGGAAACAAGAGCCTCGTGTGGCTTAATTGCCACGGTTCAGAGGTTTGTGATATTTCACAATATTGTTCCTTGTAGGTGTAAATATTCTGGCAGCTTTTGGCAATTTTCAGCTCTCTAGTATCTAATGACAATTCTATGTTTTCTGCAGCAGGAAGTCCTTTTTAGACTGATTGGAAAGTTACTGTGCCAAATAGCTGGGTTTAGTTGTACTGTACTCTCCCTCTGATTAAAAAGTGATATCACTTTTATGTAAACTTTCTCTTAAGAAATGCGAGGGGTTTTTTTGTTGTTTTTTTTTTTTAAGGAGGCAAAGCAGGAGAATTGTAATACCTCATACATGTGCTTTTTTGAGATTTAAGTCAGAGAGCTGAGCTACCTTATGGTAATGCCACATAAGCTTCTTGAAGGGTGAATGGAATTGTATATGTACTTCAACGTAAATTAGTAGTTCTTTGCAGGAGTCTGAAATAGTCAAGTCAAAAATGTAAAAAAAAAGTGCATCGTAACAAAACTTGGATTGTTCTTATCCTGACTGCTGCTTTGGTGTAGTCTTGGTGAAGTCACAAAGGGCAACTATAAAATGTGGAAAAGTAA
>VXBI01009541.1:192278-212548 GCA_013397375.1 Toxostoma redivivum
ATATATATATTTTTTTTTTTTTAATGTTCGTTAGTTGAACTTAAACTGAGGTATTATGTTGGTGTAGTTTTATCACTGAAGTTTATCCTTTTAATGAATTTTTATATGTATCTTCATTCCAGTTTTGCTAAGCTGAATAAGGAAGATTAATTTTTCTTTTATAAACAGACTTTCTGTTACATCAGTAGGTTCTCTCTGTAGTTCTTGTAATTCAAACTTCTTTTTCTTGAAAAAAGGAATTCAGAATTGTGTGTGGTATTTCAGACAAGCTGTTGCTTCTGTGCAACGTTGCTCATATTCCCTATCTTTATTGAAAAAGAATTTTCAACGTGTATTTGCCCCTTTGTCTCTCACCTTCTTTTTTTCTTTTGCCCCCACAGAGCTGCTATCAGTTTGTAATTCACCACAGAATGACTATAGCCCCAAGTAACTAGCCCTGACTACATGAAAGAAGATTGTGTTGGTCCCTTCATGCAGGAGTCTTGATTTCATATGACTTAATTTAATGTGGTTTCTAGTGCACTGTTTTTCAATACTGNAATTGCCACGGTTCAGAGGGTTGTGATATTTCACAATGTTGTTCCTTGTAGGTGTAAATATTCTGGCAGCTTTTGGCAATTTTCAGCTCTCTAGTATCTAATGACAATTCTATGTTTTCTGCAGCAGGAAGTCCTTTTTAGACTGATTGGAAAGTTACTGTGCCAAATAGCTGGGTTTAGTTGTACTGTACTCTCCCTCTGATTAAAAAGTGATATCACTTTTATGTAAACTTTCTCTTAAGAAATGCGAGGGGTTTTTTTGTTGTTTTTTTTTTTTAAGGAGGCAAAGCAGGAGAATTGTAATACCTCATACATGTGCTTTTTTGAGATTTAAGTCAGAGAGCTGAGCTACCTTATGGTAATGCCACATAAGCTTCTTGAAGGGTGAATGGAATTGTATATGTACTTCAACGTAAATTAGTAGTTCTTTGCAGGAGTCTGAAATAGTCAAGTCAAAAATGTAAAAAAAAAGTGCATGGTAACAAAACTTGGATTGTTCTTATCCTGACTGCTGCTTTGGTGTAGTCTTGGTGAAGTCACAAAGGGCAACTATAAAATGTGGAAAAGTAATTAAAATATAGGTAGCTACTAGGCATGTTCAGAAGTCTGTCTCTTTCTTTCTATTGTTTTGTCTTTTATGCTGCTTTCATTATACAGAAGGAAAATACAGTGATATGTTTTGTAATAAACATTACGCTGGAAATACACTGACAGAAAATAAGTTCTTGCAAGACAATGTACAAGGTTGCTTGACTCTCCTTAACCTATTATTTAAAACCTAAGGCCAGGCCATTGTCAGTTAAGAAAAAGGTGCAGAAAATGTTCTATTTGTTCTTCCTATATGCACAAGTGAGAATTCATGGGAGGTATTTCTATATTCGTTTGATTTATTTTTCTGTGTGTATTTTTTTTCTGGCTTTGAAAATGTTCTGTTCTTCATACAATGGCATGACAGACTGAACTCTTCTTAATCCTGAAGAGGAACCATTACTGGTTTTTTTAGGTTTTTCAGTGTTTCTTGTTTTTCTTTTCTCCTCATTTGTTGCATTGGCTCTCTGCTGTTGGCTATTTTGTCAGGAATCAATCTATACTGCTAATAGTATACTTTTTTTTTTTTTAATGACACATCATTGCATCAGAATGGAAACTAAGTGAAACTCAGTGTGTTTCTTGCTAACATGTCAAATGCATCATTGGAACATATTATGTGTTTTTCTTAAAAGCAGGTTAGCTTTTCTGTATCTTTTACTTTTGGGAATAGAATGTTAGAATGTTTGGGTTTTCCATATCCAGAACTAAACTCAAGCTTGGATTCTGGAATAAGACTATATATATATNTTTGTCTCTCACCTTCTTTTTTTCTTTTGCCCCCACAGAGCTGCTATCAGTTTGTAATTCACCACAGAATGACTATAGCCCCAAGTAACTAGCCCTGACTACATGAAAGAAGATTGTGTTGGTCCCTTCATGCAGGAGTCTTGATTTCATATGACTTAATTTAATGTGGTTTCTAGTGCACTGTTTTTCAATACTGGTCTCTTGTCTGTGTTGTGTTTTGTCCCGCTTTTGTTGCAATACTTTCCACTTCTGTCTCATCTGAATCTGCCTATTCTTTTCTGGCAGCATTGTTTAAAAAAAAAAAATCAACCCTTTTTTTTTTTTTTTTGAGGAACTAGTAGCTCTTTTCTAGTCCAGTTGTTCTATGTTTGAAACACCATCCTGTAGTCTTGTAGAAAGGTTCTTTCTCGTTTTAAAGTTGCCGCTCATCACGTTTATTTAACCCCAGATGATATACTTAGCCCAGATTGCATCTTGAGTTTCCTTTTCCCCAAAGAAAATGACTGATTAATTTTTAAATGCTAGATTCAGCATGCTCTAAAACTACAAAGCCTTTCTGCATTTTTATCCTGCTTTACTGTTTAGTACAATTGAATTCACACCACTGAGCCTGATAATTTTTTTCTTCTTTGTTAATTACTGTATTTTTTCCTCTCTAATAATTTGTGTAATTTTGTGACATCTAATTTTTTTTGTGTAGAATTTTTCAGTTCTCCATTTTCAATATTGCAATGTATTAGCTTCCTCAAGTAATGCTTTTACCTTGCAAGGTCTTAATATATCTGCATTCCCACTAACTAGCCTTTATTCCTGTGTTTAATGGCACTATTTGTATTGTAAACCAAGGTACATTTTATCATCACCAGCACTTCCAAAGAGTAGTATCACTTCTGTGTTTTTTTTCTTTTTTTTTCCCAAGTATTATTATTTATAAATCATAGGTGCTTTCACTACTCTTTTGGAATGTAGCAAATGGTTTTGTGGCTAGAAAAAGAGGCAGTGCAAGTGATCCTCTTCTGCAAAGTTAGAAGTAGTAATGTGAGGTATTTCTTCAGTTCCTGAGCAACAGATACTCTCCAATAAGATGAATGATTTCCATTTACAAAAACTGTTGAAAGACGGTGAAAGATCCCATCAGTTTTGGGCCCTAACTGTCCCAGCACCCAATTGTAGTTTGCTTAGATGAGTTCCTGGAATTACTGAACGTGATGAAGGCATTTAACACTCCATGCTAAGGAATCTCTATTATAGCATACACAGATTAAGTCTCAAAGAACATTCTTCAATCTGCCTTATGTTCAGGAACTTTTCACCTCCAAGAGTACAGGTTAAGATGTTCCTTATGCCAGTGGTAAGGAAAATATTTTTAGAGATAGTTCTGTAAAGTCAGGATATTTTCAAAGGAAGCAGCAATGTAAGTGGAGGATTATTTTTGCTCATTTCTCTTCAGACAACTAAAAAGTAAAGACAGATGGAATTAACCAGCATCAAAGTGCTATGCAGAAGTGAAGCAATCAGCAGTAGCAAAGAGGTGTCTGTAGTACTTCTTACAAATCGTGCAGCTTCCTCAGCTTGCTTACATTTTTTGCTCATCTTTTACCAGAAACATAGGAGGAAGCAAATGGGGGGTGTGGTCTCGATTCTGATCGATTTACTGCCATCAACCCTAATTATCAGCTGGGAGACCACCTAGAATCACTGGTGGTATTTTCCTGAATCTGTGGGCACCCAGCAGTATCATTGATTTGTACTGGGTTAATGTCTGCAGAGTGGCTGTTGATATAAAAGGAATTTTAGGACAGCAGGTGGGTGGGTAGAATTTCTCTTCCAAAGTTTTCTTTTAGACAGCAGAGATGCAGTTTGCGGTGAAGAAATGAAAGTTGTATCTGAACATACTAGATTTATTTTGCAAATAAGTACTTTCATTTCTCTAACTCTTTAATTTCCTTTCCATGGGGAAATACATATGCAGCAAGCTGGATATCAGTATATAAGCTATGGAAGCTCCTGGTTAACTATTCCTACATTAAATGTCTGAAGTAGATTATCTAGGTGATATTGGTGGTGATATTGGGAACTGTCAATCTTCTGTGAAGGACAGGTTGAAGGCCAGGTATTTAGTGCATACTGATTAGACTGATCCCTGAGCCTTCTCTTCTCTGGCATAAACAACCCCAGTTCTCTCAGCCTGTCCTTTTATGACAGGTGCTTTGTGACCCTTTGCAGGACTCACTTTAGTCTGTCATACTGAACCCAACACTCCAGATGTGTCCCAGCAGTGCCGAGTGGAGGGGCAGGATCACCTGCCTCAACCTTCTGGCAATGCTCTTAAATAATGTCCAGGGTGCTGTTGGCCATCATTGCTGCCAGAGCACGCTGCTGGCTCGTGCTCAACTTGTCCACTAGGTCTATTTGTGAATAGCTGCTTTCCAGCAGGTCGCCATCCAGACAGTACTGGGGATGCTAAGGTTGAGTGTTTGCATTTCCCATGGATGAACTTCATAGGTTTCCAAAACACACTGCTTGTCATTACTGCACGTTTTTTATCATCATATTCTTTTTGGAAGAGTGATTCTGGTAACATAAAAACTAATAAGTAAAAGGGAATTTACTGCTGACTCAAAATATTCCCCTTGTGTTTTTTCAGACGCTCCTATTGCAAAATCTGCAGTTGAAAAGAAACCTTTTTTTTTTAATAAGAAGAGAATGGGTAAGTTCACAATCTTAGAGTGTTTCTTGTTTTCGTATGATTTCAAGCATTTTCTCTCTCATGTCGGTAGAGGAGGTGGATTCTAAGACTTTAAATGTCACTTGTCTTGTCACTTTTCCTTGTAGCCTCAAACTTCCTACAAATGTTTTGTAGGAGAATTTTCTCAAGTGACTGTTCATTTATTGGAAGACTTGCTCAGAGTGTATTTATTCTAACAAAAAAATTCACTTGCTTAGCATGCGTAGTCCTGAAAATGTACATGTTAAAATAGGAATGCCTTTAGGCTTTTATAGCACTAAACTTTTATATAGTGGCCAAGAGCATTTCACTGTGTACTTTTAAAAATAGTTCTTTGCTTGTTTGTTAACTGAAGTCAGCCTGTTGAATTCTGGCTCAGAGATCATAATACTGACTGATTTCTGATAAATTACATTGTGTGTGATATGACTACATTTCTGAAACTGTTGTTTCTGCCTCAACAAATGACTGGTTAATGAAACAGGATTGGACAGATTCGGGTTTTGTCTTTACTTTCTGTGACTGTATTATAGCATGTTTGACACTGGAGTACTTCATTAAAATTGGCAATAACTACATAATAATTGAGTTTTAACTTCAAATTCACAAAGCAACTTGATTGGGGGAATGTTTTATTTGCTATACTGGCAACAATAATTCAACTTTTAAAAGTAATGCTGTCAAGATACAATAAAAGAAGGCACAAAAAGGTAAGGGGGATAAAGCCTTCAGGAGAAACAAAGTAGAGAGCAGGTATTCTGTGAAACAGAAAGGAGAAGGGAAACAGAAAAAGCACAAACTGCTATGGGGAGAATTTTCAAATCTTGCTGGGTTTAGTGTTTTGGCACTTTCCATGCTTTCTGCCAAAGGCCACAACACAGGTATGCACTGATACTGTATGTTTCTGGGTCTGGTTGGGCAGTCAGGGAGGATGAATCTTATTTCATGAGATTTCTTCAGTGCAGGAATACTGCCTGTTTTTGTTCTTGTAGTCCTTCAGAAAGCATTTTTTCCTCATCATCTATATTTGTCAGTATCAGATATGTGTTAACTATTAGCAAGTATTAATATGATAAACATGACTGTAGATGTAATGGAAGGAAGCAATAGCATGTTCAATTGATTTGAGAATGTCTAAGGGAAAATTTCATTCCTATGTAGATTTTAAAAAGCATGTCAGGATTTGATGATGAAGGCTTCCAAAGTTGAATGATAAAACTGGGATTATGGGTGTGTAGTTTGAATAGAAGTAATATCACATGGTGGAAAACTTAGAGTTTAAGGTTTTATAATGTAATAATATTTATAAAGCAAGATGAAGGTTTTAAGGTGGAGCCTAGCCCTTCTTCACATTCTTCTTCATGGGTTTGGGTGATATTGTATGATAGGATAAAAATGTCTGCATTGCGGGCCAAGGGTGGTTGGTTATTGGGTTAAAGTAAAAATAGTTTAGGTGTCATTTCTTAATTGGGCCATTTATCCTTAAAAGGTCTTGTAGAGAGAGAGATAGAGCTCAATTTTTAGTTTGTTAGCTTGAAGTGCTGTAGAATTCATGGTTTGTGAGACTGTAACAAAGATAAGAACTAAAAAACATCTGAGTCCAAACAAGAAATACTGTCTTGCTCATTTAATCCCGACCCTGGTAAAAAGAAGGGATGTTAACAGAGGGATGTTAATAAAAAAATTCCAAGTTTTGCAAACTTACTTACTTTAAAACAGATTGCTGGTTACTTCAGAAAAGTCATCTTCAAATATGCAAAATGCTTCTGTCTCATTTGTGGTTGTATTGGGTTCTTCAGTCTGCAAGTATAGCCATAGAAAAGACTTTAATTTTTAGTAATTTGAATCAGTATATTGTGTTCTGAAACCATTGTCTTTTTTTCCAATACAGATGGAGAAGAGAAAACATATGGTGGGTGTGAGGGCCCAGATGCTATGTATGTGAAATTAATATCCTCTGATGGCCATGAGTTCATTGTAAAAAGAGAGCATGCATTAACATCAGGAACAATAAAAGCTATGTTGAGTGGACCAGGTAGGTACAGAAGGCTTAATACCTTTACCTTCTTTGTTTTCACTTTTGGACAGTTTGAATTTTTATCATGCAGTAAGTGAAAGTTCAAAAAAATGATAAGTTTTCCACATCCTGCCTAGTTCCTGTTTCCAGAGCAGTCCATCTCCGTTGGAGTACTGTGATACCAGACTTAAAATTGGACTCTGCTTTTTGGGCAGTTAGGGATCTTACACTGTTTTACATTGCTACTAGTTTCCCCTGGTATGATAGCTTGAGGGTATTATATGAAACATGGAGCTGCCAAGTTCGAAATGAATGAGAGCTGGTAGTTCTTTATTGCCACATCCATGGCAGAACTTCTGGTATTCCATATGGAGTTAATTTTATTCATAGCAGGTCACAGGGTTCTGTGCTTTAGATTTATGACTAAAACAAATCCAGTAACATGCCTGTTTTAGCTGTTGCTGAAAGGTGTTCGTACACTGTTCAGGCCTCCTGTTTCTCACTCTTTCCCCACTCAATAACCAGACAGGAGGGTGTGCAAGAGGCTGGGAGAGAACACAACCAGACACATGACCTGAACTACTGAAGGAGATATTACATTCTATATGTCTTGCTACAAAGTAGAAAAGGGAGAGGTGTAAAAAAGGGAAGTGAGCCATCTTTTGCTTGAGAACTGGCTCATCATCCGTCTGCCCATGGGAGGTGGTGATTGTTTTGTTTCCTTTCTCTTCTCTCAGCCTACAAGTTTTCTTGTTTTAACTGTTCCTTTCCTCTTCCCTTGTCCACCCACAGCAGGGGCAGATGAGCAATCAGCTGTGTGGTGCTTTGCCGCCTACTGGGGTTAAGGCTACATGTTGACAACATTCTATGGCAAGAAGCTCCTGAGCTTAATGATGAAAGTTAGCTTAAGATTGAGGCGAGGGTAGATAAACTTACAGGAGGGAAGGACCTCATGTGTTATGGAATATATGAGACTATAGCTGGTTTAAGAAGTGTCTGAACTAATTTTTGAAGACTAAAAGGGTGGGGGAGAGAACAGGGAGAAGTTAACACAAGTGCTTTCTTCCTTCTATACCCTCATCCTGTGCTTTTGCATTTGGCCACTTGAGTGGTTGGGCAGTACACTACATGAAGTTTGGAGCTGAATATGGTCATTATGTTCTCTTTTAGATTCTGGTGAGGGGGATTACTGGAGAGATCTCTTGGTTTAATATATTTTTAATTACTTAGTAGTACTTAGGCAAACTGAGCAATTAAAATTCTCAGTGTCATTTTAACGGTTGCATTTGAAAATATGTAGTAAGATTTTTAATGTCCATGTCAGCCTCCCAGACATCTAAGAGGAAGAATAGTTACAAGACCTGCTCTGAATTCGTTCAGTGTGAAGGAAGAAAGGCAAAGTAGCCTGCTTAGAGGGCTAGAAACTGACTCTGCAAAGGACTCAGCAGTCAAGAATATTTTGTATAAATACTAACAAGATAAATGGGTCACAAGGAAAAGTACTGCTGCTGTCTGGTTCAGTAGGTCATAGTTTCAGTGATGTGTAAGTCTTTTGTTTCAGTGCTGTGACTTGGCCAATATTCTAACATTTCTTCTTTTGCTTCCAACTGTTCCCGTACTAAAATTCAAGCCAGATTGGCTTCGGTGCATGCAGATATTTCTCCCCTAATCTGTGCAGACATTAGTAAATAGCTCTGTTTTTTAGCTAGAAGGAGATGCCCACAGAAACAGTGGGAACTAAACATTGCTAGTCTCCCAGAAACATGGAGTTAGTTAATATTAGTATTCTTTTTATTGTCTTTTCAGTTTAATGAGTTGAAAATTCAAAGATGTGAGGGGAAGAGAGACAAAAATAATAGAAATCTTGTGGGACTAACCATAGGATCCTAACTTTTGTATCATCCAGGTTTCATGGTTACAAGCATTATAGAAAGCGAATTTCAAGTGTACTTGTGTTTTGCAGTTTGAATTCTGAATAAATTATTTTGTATCTAATAGTGATTAACTTGTACTGCATGTAAACTTCCCTCCAACACAACTCGAGTTTCCCTGTCCCTGCTGTTTCTACAGCTTATCAAGTTAATGCAACTTTGAGGTTTCAACCCTCTTGTCAAATCTTCCTGAAACTAAGGAATTCAAAGCTACTGAGTCATAGAAGGGACTACTGATATACACAGATATGTGTGCATATATGTGTGCAGATATGAAACAGCTAGAAACCTTTTCCTTGGACAAGACAGCTATAAACTTGCATTGATGCCTGTCCTGGTTTAGGGCAAATTTGGGGAAAACCTCCGGAAGGAGCCCCCAGAAAACAAAGCCCCATGACTCCTCCCCCCATCACCAGGTTCAGGAAGAATTTCTTCAGAGAGAAGTGGAAAAAACCTGTTTATTTAACAAACAAAATACTCCCCAGCACAAGAAAAAAAAAAATAAAAATGAACAGNCTTGTAGAGCTTAGTATACAGCTAAGTACCTATCAGCTGTATTGGAAGTAAACCTAAATTTCTGGTGTAGGTGTTCAGAATAATGCTGATAGCCTGCAGCCTAAATAAACATTTCATAATGCTGGGTGTCTTAATATTCTTGAGGGCTCTGAATGTGGCACATCCTGCTTTGCAATGAAAAATCTAATACCTTGGAAGATGAGACTTAGGTCTATTTAGAATGCATTGTATTAATATGGTAAGTTGTTTCATTTTGCAGTGAATTGAGATTTTGACTTCTGGTTTGGTGTTCTTTTGTGTTGTCTTTTTCTTTCTACAGGTCAGTTTGCAGAAAATGAAACAAATGAGGTCAATTTTAGAGAGATCCCATCCCACGTCCTATCCAAAGTATGCATGTATTTCACCTACAAGGTCCGCTATACTAACAGCTCTACGGAGATTCCTGAATTCCCAATTGCACCTGAAATTGCACTGGAACTTCTGATGGCTGCAAACTTCTTAGATTGTTAAATAAAATAAATTATAATAAAAAATGTAAAACTTTTTTCAGTATTTAATACATGTAGTTCAGTTAGAAACTTTTTTCAGATAGCATGTTGCGTGTGTGCTGTTGAGAACTGTAAAGTTCACTGCAGAGGCTATTGCCTTCAGTTCTTTCATATAGCAATCATTCAGTTGGAGTTTGTTTTGCTGCTTACACAAATAAGGACCTTTTCACAAACTGAGACAAATAAACAAATATGCCAATTAGTAGATGGCTATGCCTTATCCTTTAGGTGTGGTAGAACTTTCTTTTAATATAATGACCATAGCAAATACTGGAGTTTAGTCTAATACTCTCTAAAAGATAGTTATAGTTCCATTTGAGTAGCTGTTTAGGGTTTCTAGCTTTCTCTTATTTTTAAAGTTTCTAAACATCTGAACTTAATATCCTTTGTAAGATAGCTGTCCTGTAGCATAGTTACGCTAACTAGATTAGAAGTGCCCTCTTTGTATACTGTCAGTGATATTCCATTTAAGTTAAAAGTGGAGTATGTAGGAGAATGCTTAAGGCTTTTAATTTAAGTCATAGTATAGACATGTGCAAAGATGTACTTGATAACATTTTGCTTCTATAACCTCAATTTACCCCATTAGTAATTTCAAATATTCAAGTCACTTGTCTGTACAGTAAGACTGTGATCATACTGACAGTGACTTTTAAGGGGGAAAATAACTGTTAAAATCTGTGTATATTATCTTCTATATAACATATATGGTTTTTCTTAAAATGCTGTCACTTGACCTGATAAGGATTTTTATGGCTTCAGTTATGGTTTATTTCCATTGTTCTGTTTGTTTATGTAAAGTCTGTATTTGATCTCTAGAGTAGTAGTCATTTAAATTTTGTAACATAGCAACTGAAAAGATAGAAGTTGTCCTACCTTTTACCTCTTCCTCAACCTCTCCCTTGTACCCATAGCAAAAGACCCTGAAATGTGGAGGTCTTTTATATTTGAAGGACATTAAGCAGATGTTTTAGGAGCTCTTTTATAAATTTCATAGGTATTTCCAGTGTTTTTACAAATGTTTTAGGGGAAAAGGATTGGCAAGCCACTGACATAATAATACTAGAGTGGAACACATTATCTCTTGGTAGATCCTGCTGGCAGTTGCCTGTAGTATCAGTTCTTTGTTCAAAACAAGTGTCCATAAAGAAAACAAACAACTTGAGACAAGAAGTTGCTTTTTGTTCAGCTGCAGCCTGAAGACCTCTTCTGCTAAAATAATCTGTAAATGAGAATAAAACTAATGCATCATGAGAAATGATGCAAGAACAATGTGATTAGCATTTCCATCAGCTGCCACTGCTTCAGCTTTGTTTTGATCAAGAAGTGATTGTGGTCTATCATGGAAAAATCCCACCAATTGATGGTGGAACCTCTTTCTTGATGTTTTAACTCACAGCTAATTTAGAAGGATGAAACTCTCCTCTAGACCTGTTTGTCAACATAAATACAGCTTGGAAAGATTTTCCTGGATGAAAACTAGTAACTTAGACTATGCAGTCTGCCCATGGAGGAGGTCAGTTCTGACAAATGAAAGTTTATTCTGGGCTTAAACAATGCTGACGTTTGTCAGTGTGTTGGTAGATTAGCTGACATTTATTCATATCACATACTTTGGCACAATTTAATGTGTTTAGTGTGGGGATGTTTGTGACTAGATTGGCTTTGCACAGTAAAGCTGAAGTGCATTGTAGGGTGATTGAAATTCCATGTGTAAGCACTCTGGTCAGTGCTGTTAGTAACTCATTTTCAAGAGCACTAGAATGATAAACCAGAGCTACCTTGTTATGCTGCTTTTGTTAGGGCCGCTAGGAATACCCTAAAAGGTCAAGGAATACCAACATGGATATTTTAGTCACAACTATATATCAGTCTGAGTGAGTCTTAAGTTCACTGGCCATTTTTAATAGTCTTGAGGCTAATAACTTAAGGCTAAAAATTATTTAAACTAAGGCAAAAAGGATGTCATTTTTTTAAAGTTTTTTCTTTTTTTTTCCTCTTCCCCTTTTTAAGCATTCTAAAACAATTTCCTTAATTTTGTTAAAATACATTGCATTTTATGATTCTGTATTTTAGCAGTAAGGTAAAATAGCTGGTTTATCTCTAATAATTTTGTTGGTTTTCTTTCAGCTTAATGTATTATACAGTAGCTTTGAACACTCAGGAATTGCAGTAGTGTCCTAGAGTGCACTATCTGCAAAACCATCGGCTGTTAAAATGAACCAGATTTCTAAGAGGGAGGGGGGCAGGCAGGGGGAATTAGTGCAATTTCCATGATAGTTAAATGGGTATGCTATTATCAGACAATTGGAAACTTACCACGCTTAACCCCTGAGTTCTGAATAAATTTCAAAGTTGAAAATTTTTAAACCTGTGTTTCTGTTGATTTATGACACCTTAAAGGGAGTGTTCATATGCAGAATCATCATTTTCATGGCTATACTGTATGGTGAGCAAAATGTAATTAGTATTTGGGTAATAGTTTGTGAAGCTGCGTGTATAAAATAAGAGGTGGTGAGTTTTTCATAGTTCTGAAGAGTTTCATAGAGTTGGAAGTGTTAAGATGTCTTGTGCTGCTCTGAATTATAAGTATCCACAATTCTCAGCACCAAGTACTAAAAAGGCATGGCATTCCTGAAAAGGCTTGAAGAGGATACTTTCAAGGATATCCTGCTGGGGATATTTTGAAAACTTCAAGTGTCCCATAGTACTTCTTTTACTTAGAAAGGTAACCCTGTATTTGAGGTTCAAATTTTAAGCTGAACTGCTGATTTAATCATAAAAACTTCCAGATTCTTTATTCACTGTAAACAATGAGTAAAGTCATGCTGTGTTATGGTTTGTAATCATTTGAGTGTGTATAAGCTGCTGAAGAAGTTTCTGATGGTCTCCAGCGTGAAATAGTCTGTGCATCTAGAACGATCAGAGCTCCCTTCCACAAGACAGGAAATTCCTTTCTGAAGGAATTTCTGAAGAAAGGAGGATTCACCATCAGGATTCTCTGTGCCATTATATTCAACAGATGCTGAACACGGTATCCAAAAGGCATTTCTTTATTAATGGTAGGAAGTTTGGAAAATCAGTTGCTTCTGTCTGTGTTTTAGCACTGTCTATTTTATTTCACAGGCCTAAATTGCAGTAGTGACTGTCTGGGTTTTTACCCCTTTCTTTTTTTTACTTTTCCCATTGAAATGGTTCTCCCAAAACTTGCCTAAATCTGTTGGTTTATGTGATGAAGTGGACAAGGAACATAGTGGGGCAGAAAAATTAACTTCTCAGTCCATGGTTTGTATTCCTAGCTTAATTTTGTCAGGTCTCAAATATTGCAGTGTAATTTAAGGGAGGGACAATTACTGCACAGTAAACAAAAACACAAGGAGAAGTAGCAATATTCCTACGTAAAACTAAGGGTTGAAGCTGTGGTATGGACTTAATTTCAATACCTGAGTAAGACAAAAAGAGCAGGTGTAAGAGAAGAATAGCAAGAACTCATTAAATATTGAGTGGATTTGGAAATTAAACTAGAATGCTTATTTTTAAAGACAAACTAAAGCCTTAGAGAAAAAGGCTTTAGGGATTTTTTTCCCCATATAAAAAGTTCAACTTTTGAAGGCTTTTGACAAATAATGAACTGGACTGGAGATGGATTTCTTTTTAAATGTAGCTTATTAGATGGCAATTTTATGGGAAGATAACCAATGCTGTGAACTGCAGGTGTGGCTCAATGTTTGGATGAGCTAGGAAAGAGGACAAAGTAGATTCTGTGTTTATTATTAGTCACCTGTGAATCTTGATTGTCATCACTATGGCAGCAGAGAAAAAAGAAGAGGGAGTTTTTATCGAGTTTTAACAAGTGTTATGTGTCATGAAATGGAGCTTTGCATATGCTGCCTCTGAAATGTAGGTTGTGCAATTTCCCTTCTATGGGAGAAAGGTCACTGAGTTTAAAAAAATCAACAAAAGAAAAAAAAGATCTCTCTGTCATTTCTATGTTACTGTTTTATGTTTACAGAATACAGGATTTTCCTCTCACGCTAGATGGGAGGAGATCAGAATTGCAAGATCATGATTGTTCTTTGACAAATGGAGTACTTCAACATTTTATCCTTTTGAACTTTCGTAAGTTTTCCAGATGTGAGTCAAGTAATGTTTTGTTGTCTCACGTATTGAGGGTAGAATTGGAAAAATAAATTAAAATTGCCCCTGGAATATGTACTGCCTTTTAGATCAGTGAAGGTAACAACATGAGAGCTTTCAGATAAATTAAAATCTACAGTTCAGTTCTAAAGTTACTAGTTTTCTGGGATTCATTTTTTATTGAATACATGCATGGATTAATGCTATTCAATATTAATTTGTAGTTAATTTCTTTCTTCAACCAGAAGTTACTTTGAAGTTAAAAACACAAATACTGTTAATTCCATTAATGTAAATTCACATTTAAAACTGCCTTTTCAGGTGAGAATTCATAGCTAAGGCTTTTCTTCCCATGAAAAAAAATACTACTGGTATCCTATTTACACTAATAGGAAACTTCTATCTACCAAATCCCCACTACACAAAACTATAAATAATACATAATCTGTATTTTATGTTGCTATGAAATCTTCTTACTCTGTCTAGAAAAACAATGGGATGCCTGTTAAGCAGATTAAAAAGTTGTCAATTTTGGTTGGTATCACCAAGCTTGAAAAATATCGAGAATTTTAATCCATTTGGCACAAAGGATTTCTTTTCTCTTTCTATACAGGGAAAAGCTTCCCACATTACCATACTAAGATGACATATAATGTTTTCCGGAAGTGACACTCCATTTGAGTCAGAATTATTTGTAGTTTGCTAAAAATAAACACAAAAATTATATATCAATATTTAATATTTAAGCTGCTTTCACAGTTTTCATTGATATTTGACTTGTAATAAACAACTATGACTTAAGGAGAGAAACATCTGAAAATATACAGCTGAAACAGCCAACTGCTCACCCATTCTGTTTTTATATCATGGCTCTGGTTCACTGTAGTCATACCCCATATAAAGTCTTGTCTTTTCCGAGGGACATTAAATAAACCAATAGGCTGGACCAGTGTCATCTTGGTGTACAGGCTTGTAAAATGAAATTCTTCAAGCTCCATAAGTAGTGTGCAGGGTCCAGTGAGGGCAGTGTGCAGTCTGATGCCTCTTTAGTAGTTTTATCTTGCCTCTAGGCTGGCAAAACTAAACAGCTGCTTAATTTTGAAAATTCTTTATTAATATCTTCTTTGTTGGTTATGAAGTCAGAGTCACTTCTGTGCTTTCCTAACAACAACAGAAACTAGGTATTCATGTGACTCTTTGAGTCACCTGAGAAGCCTCCAGTTCACAGGTTTTAGAGATAGAATACCATTACTAAATTATAATTAGGTTTGAATCTTGGGGGTATTATCACTGAGCAGCTCCTGAACACTTGGATTTGACAGACACAGTAATCAACCTTCTCACATGGGCTGTGGATGCTTTTGATGTGGAAAAACTTTTAATAATTATGTAATGTTACACTTTTAAATGCATTCATCTACTTAATTGAGTATAGGTCCTACACAGTCCTCCTTAAATTTTTACAGTTTTTATCTTTATAAGTGTTTATCTTTACTGCATTTAAAAGAGTTAGAGGACTCCTGCTGCCTAAAAACATGGCTTGACAATTACTACAAATTGGTAATTACAGCATGTGGTTCCAAACAATAGGACAAGAGACAATGGGCAGAAACTGATGCAGAAACAGAAAGTTCCACCTGAATATAGGAAAAACTTCTTTACTGCACAGGTGACTGCATTGGAACAGGCTGCCCAGAGAGGTTATGGAGTCTACCTCCACAAGAAATATTCAAGAACCTCCTGGATGTAACTGAGCAATGTGCTCTGGGATGCCCCTGCTTGAGCAGGGAGGTTGGACCAGGTTAATCTGACCCATTGTGTGATTTTGCATATTACTAAAGCAGGCAATTCTACTCCTTTCCCTAGCCCCATATCCTCCTTCTTGCCCTGCAGTAATTACAACTGTATCTCCACATAATATGAGAAATTCTTTTCTGATCTGATGGCAATTACTTCGGTCGTTTAGTCTTCCTGTGGATAAGATGAAAGCCACAGATCACCCAGTGGTTTCAAAATTGTCAAATCCTAAACAAGACAAGAAATGAAGGCATCTGAGAATAAGATCACCGTCTCCTGCAGGAACTGCCTTGTACCACATAGGAATAAAGTGAGACTTTTCCTTAGCCTCTTTTCATCCCTTTGAAAGTCCTGGGAAGGAAATGACATTTTGCCTTTTACTATTAAGAACTAAGATGAAAATGAAATACACTGTTGATGAAAAACCCACATAATTGCTAAGGAATAAAATAATAATAAAATCTCAAGAACTCAAAGTTATCTTGCAAATTTAGGCTATTTTAATTTTTAGATATGTGTGAAATGTATTACTTTTATATTCTTGATATGATATTGTACTGGTTTGATTCTGCATCTTCAGTTGATGGTTTCTGCAGGTGTGCCAAGCTTGTTTACAAGATCTTCATTCCATAGAGCTTTTAAACTCAGTGCCCTTCCTTAAATTGGCAGGTAGGAGTGGAAGAAGCAGTTGGCACAATTCCTCTGAGGGGCAGGGAGTCCTCCATGCTCAGGAGATACAGCGTCTTGGCTGTGCAGATTACAGGTGTGATGCCACTTGAGTAATAAGGGGAGTTAACATGAATTTTCAGTTGACTTCTGTGTAAGGAGATGAGATGAAAAGCTAAAAGGTACAGCAGACATAGGCAAAAGAAATTGAGCTCTCATGTCATTTTAGCACTAGGAATCATAAGGGAGCAGATAGTGACAGTTGAGTATGTAGATAAATGATACAGAAAAAAAAAGTGAGAGCAGAGGAAAAAATGTTTGGTGACATGTGAAAACATTATGGGCAACACAGGAATAGAATGTAAAATTATAGGGACTCTAATCAAGAAATACATTTTACCTTTGTGAAACTGTCTTGATATATCAGAAAATTATCTAATAAATGCAGTTTGAACATTAGTTGCACTTTTCCTGTAAGTATTAGGTTATGCAAATTCTGAAGAAAAGTGGATTTTTAGGTCAACTTCAAGACTATTTACCAAAAAAATTTTAGTAGGAGGTACAATTTTCATTATTTGCTCCATATGTTTTTGATATGTGAGTCATAATAATGTATTTGATCAGATCAGTGTAAGATAACCTCTGAAATAATGATGATAATAGATGAAATGTCTCTTACACCATAAGCTTTGAATATTTGGGACCCAGGAACTCCGATCCTTGAAGTCGCTGACAAAACTTAGGTTGACTGGTGAAAGATCAGACTGCATTAGCTAAATACTGAAGCATTCTTTTTAAAAAACCAGTTATTGCGTTGTCCATCTCTATACCTGCAACAGATTAGGAAGGGTTAACTGCAGAAGTGTTTTCTTCTATGTTTTGCATAGGTAAAGGTCAAATTACAATAACCTACTCCTAGTGAAATGTACCCTCTCTGGGAATTAGGGCCTTTCCTTAGTGGGATTACTAGATTACTTAAGAAGAAGGTACTGATATTCATATATTCTTTCTGGGAGTCTGATAATAGTGTTTGTTTTCTTACTGTGCTTATGGGACCGATTCCCTAATCCCTATAGCATTATGCACTGTACAAAACATCTCTGCAAGCCAGGTTACCAAGAAATGAGGAAAGGGAAAAAACCCAACAAAACACAGGGATAATTCTCCAGATACCCTTATTCCCATGATGACAAGGAGCTAAAATATGTTTATGTATATATTACGTATTGCATGACACTTTTAAAAAACAAAGATGTGACAACAGTGATAAAAGACACCTTTGGCAGTCCTGGAAGAATAAAATCAAAGTGAATTCTGGAATGGGGGATTCTGCCCATGGGTTTCAGCTGCAGAATAAAGCTTTAGTTACTTACACACCCAGTTAAGACTGAGTAGGTAGCTGCAGAATAAAGCTTTAGTTACTTACACACCCAGTTAAGATTGAGTAGGTAGTAATTAACTCATGCTCTATTTATAAGCAGGGCAAACTGTCCCTTGCTTTTCATGCCTACTATCCTCAGGAATAGGATTTGCAGCATAGATGAAGTTATCTCGGTAAACAATACTTCAGTGAAAAAACATAGTAGGTAACTTGTTTTTAATATTGAAAAGCTCTGTGTGATAGATTAAAAAGACTTATTGAGCATAAGGGCAGTAAAAAGCCATGATTTTTTTTTTTTTTGCAAAGGTGGCTTTTCATCCAGAGATAGTTTTCTTTTATTACAGAGTAGAAGTCATATTTGTACTGAATACAATTTGCTTAAGACCACAAAGCTGATCTTTCAACGCAAAACCAGCTTGCAGTCTATGAAGTGTTCTGGCATTCATAAGCTTATGCTGCTTTATATCTTCTGACCTTCAACAGGGTTTTCTGGAAGAGGCTTAGAAACTGAGTATAATGGTTTGAAGTCAGTTGTATCTCGCTGTGATTACATCAACACACATAGTCAATATGTCCATGTTTATAACCAAACACATGTCCATTGCTTAAACTTGATGTTCTTGCTATCTTTGTGGCATATGGCATTAAGAGATGTATTTTAGGATAAACATATGTTTGGATCATGCAAAACAACAACAACTAGTAAAACAGAAATGTTCCACTTAGTGCTATAAGAGCCTAAATTCCTTCTGAAAAACTGCATGAAAAGAGAAACCTCTGCCAGCTCTATGTGTCTACTTAATGGAACAAATCCTCTGCAACCTAAATGGTCTTGCAAAAACCATATAGTAATAAATACCGACTTCCAGGGAAAACACAGTTGAGCAATGTCAGGTTGCATGGCATCAGGAGCCCATAGCTTTTAAATGAGAATTGAATTTAGAAGACAAATGTATAGGATGTAGCTTACAGGACAATAATTTTCCCATCCTTACTTCTGGTAGGCTCATTTCCTACTCAAAAATCAACATATATTGATTCTGTCGTCAGCAAATTCCTGTAAAGCCAATGGGCTTGTTCACTTCTGCAGCTACCTCACAGGGTAAAGGATACTCCTGCTGTCTTCTGCTTAAAGTGTTCTGCGTTTTAAGCAAACCCTAAAGTTTGTATGCTTGCTTTAACATTAATGACGGTGTTGATGCTGGATAAAAGTTGGGAACTGATGTCATGTTGTGCTGGGGTTCTGTTTTCCTCCAATTAACTGTTTTCAATGTTAAGGATATTAAAAGCATACTGAAAGGTAAAGTTTGTACATAAAAGTAGTACTTGCATCACACTAAATAATATGGTTGAACAATGCAGTCAGGGTTTTGGGTGCAGACCCCTTCTAGAGGTCTAAAATTAAAGAAGATTTCAAAGGTAATACAAACTGCAAACAATTATTCAATAATTTAATTGTTTGCTTATCAGGCCATCTCTGAAGAAAAAGATCGAGGCTACCACTGGAGCAGAGGTGAGCCAAGGATTTTTTAACATCATCAGAAAGGAGAGGGGTGAAGGGACAGAGGAAGGGGCTTCAGTGTTTTTGGAATGTGCAGCATGAGCAGTGGGGAGATGGGGATTATAATGACCTATAAAATCAGTTTCTCTGTTAAATCCTTAGTTTTACATAACCACTGGGATTATAAATTTTATAGGTTGTCTTTGGATAAACATTTTGTAGGTTTATCTTGAGGATCCGTTAAGTCCAAAATACTACAGCAGGAATAACAGCTTTATGAAGTGTGTTTCCGCAAGTTGTTTAATTTATTGATTGCACACAGTCACTCTACTGAGCGCTGCCTGTTTATTTTCACCCACACAGATATGGCAAAATCATCTGGTGCAAAGGACAGGGATTATTCCAGTCCAGGAAAGGAAAACGTGGAATCCAGAAATGCTCCGACTTAAAATACGCCCACGTTCATTTGGACTCGTACAGCAGCAGACCATCAGTGAAGGAAAATCAGATGATGTGCGGCAGAGCAGCCCACAGGGAGCGAAGCGCCCAGAAGGAGCCGGGCACCCCGCGGCACCCCGCGGCCCCTCAGCTCCGGCCGCCGCTGCCGAGCGGCCCCGGCCCACCTGCGGCGGGATCCAGTGACAGCACATGGAGTAATGGCACACACTGAAACAACAGGGATTTGGGATTTTAGATGTCAGGTATCGAGAAGAAGTTCTTTACTGTGAGAGTGGTTAGGCGCTGGAAGAGGTTGCCGAGGGAGGGCTGCGGATGCCCCCATCCCTGGCAGTGCTGGAAGCCGGGTTGGAAAGAGCTCTGAGCAGCCTGGCCTGGCGGGAGCTGTCTCTGCCCACGGCGGGGGTGTCGGATCTAGATGATCTTCAAAGTCTCTTCCCACTCCTTGACATTCCATAGTTCTATGAGTGTATGACTCTACCGCCAGGGCACACCAGGCGTGAGGGGAGCCCGGAGAAACCCACAAAAGGGAGCGGCACAGTCCGCATTAACTGAGTCACTTGAACACCCGGCACGTGCAGCTCTAAAAACCTTCACAAACAGAAGGCGGCGGGGGATCAGCCCCTTCTCTTCCCCGCGGGCGGTGACGGACATGGCGCTGCTCCCGCCCCGGCCGCAGGGCTAGCAGCGCACGGTCAGCCCCGCCGGCAGCCGG